>OX155964.1:31871607-32386607 GCA_944548615.1 Micropterix aruncella | reverse complement strand
TTATAATAAATATTGTTTACTTAATGACCATATTAAATAGGATTTATACACTAGTTTATTCAACTAAGTTATCCAGATATATAAAACATCGTATGTGTGTATAATTCCAATACGACATGGATTATGAGTTGAATTTTGATTTTATTACTATTTTACTCAAGCACAACTAATATTGTTATATGTTCTTAGTTTTTTTACACACCTTCCATACAAAAATGCCTGTTCTCTTTTGTTCAGAAGGACCAATTGCAAAATTTCACCGGAGACTTAAATGATTTATTCTCATTATCCATCATTCTCATCAGCTCATCACCGCGTGTAACCCAAAATCGCATCGACTTCTCAATATTACCCTATTGCATGGTCTCCCGCACACCTAACGCATCGCACGAACGCGGTTTTCTCTGCGGAAATTGGGAAAGTTCCAAGTGCTCAAGTTATCCTGCATGCACCGGGCTCGTGCTACTTTTGTTTCATTTGTTCAAGTATGTGCGAAGGAGACACTACGCCTTTGCGCCGAAGGTGGAACAGATGCCAGTAACGGCTCACATTAACGTGGCGCCTGAGAAGTGGACGAAAATGTAGCGATGACAATATGTTTTCTATTAGACCGAGTACAATAGAGTGCCCTCTCCTACAAGTGGTGGTTGAAGACCTAAAAACTTGATTATATTGTTTTTCTTGTTTTGACATTTTTAGATAGCATTATTTATATTTTTTGTTAGTATTCTACTTATTGCTTTTTTCAAATATTTTGGACTCTTTTTATAATACGATCTGTTTTTAACAATTTACCATTTATTTACTTAATTTTATTCAATTATGATACATTACATTACATTTACGTCGTGTCTAATTTATGACTAAAAACCGCTCTTGAATATGTCAAAATATCTGTGTTAGGTAACATGCATGGTTGTCAATTTAGCTATTAAATTAAAAACAAAAATAGTATCCTTCAAACTTTGGAACCTACTAAAATTTACTTCTCGTAAAATCTTATTACGAAACAAAATCAAGGCTTATTAATTAAAATAGTCAATAATTTAAATGGGTACTTACTTGAAGTTACTCATCATAATAACTAAAATAGTCAGTAAAAAGTTAAATAATCAAAATAGAAGTCCAACAATTGAAATATTGAATAATTTGAATAGCTACCTACGTACTAATAGTTGTTCATAGTAATATACAAAGTAGTCATTAAAAAGTTAAACAATGAAATTAAATTTAAATCATACATTTAAAAACTAAAAGTATAAATATCATTATTATTTAAATTGGTAATTTGTAAAGTAATCTGACCTCGTTACATTTCCTATTAGTCTTTAAAATAAGTAAGATATTCAAGCTAGTACCATGCAAAAAGTTTCTAATAACTACCTGTTACTTACAGTGGCTTGTATATCTACCTATATTACTACCTATAGTGAAACGTCTGAAAGGATAAATTCGCCAATTGGATACGAATGTAATGTAATGTACTCTATATATAGGCGCTGTGCTGTTGTTGAATTCAAAAACTTTTCATTGCCTTAATCATACAAAGGTGGACATCGTGATCACATGGTCAATATCTTACAGGCAACCGATAGATTTGATGAAAAATAATCTAATAACACCTAAAGAACATTTAGATCACATTTTTTTATGAAATGACCACGTTTTCCTAGAAGTTTGAACTTCTACTGAAGAGAAGAGATGAAGAGGTGTAGTCATTCCAATGAGTTGTCGTTTTAATAGGTGATGCTGTTTATCCAACTGAGCATAATTCTGTCTCTGGTCCTTCTGACTCATATATTGCTTTAGCTACGTGAAGATTTGGGTAGTATATTTTTAAGGTATTGATATTTCCTCTTGGTAATATCCTTGAATTAGTCTTTATTGGCATACCGACATTTGATCTTTACCAATTGGTTTACTTATTTTAAAAATCGCTTATTTTATTTCTGTCGTTGCTGCTACGTCCAAAAGAAAATTCATTAGATCCTGTATCCAGCAAGGGTCTTATTTAGGACCTGCTCTTTTCATTTACTATGTTAGTAATAACTGACAGTGATCCGAGCGTTAAAAAATTTAAATATCTGCCGACAATTTAAAAGTTATAGAGCTATTAATTCTTTTGAAAATTGCATCATTTTCGACAGCTATATTGTGAAACTCTATAGGAGTATATTGTGTTTTTTACTATAGCATGAATAAAATAAAATAAAATAAAAAAAGTAAGCTTCACTCGAATATAAATGGGATTAATTACACTTATCAAATTGTCAAGAATGTAGCAAAGTGCTCCTCCCCCAGAGACCCGAAAGTGATTTTGGATAGCTTTTCGTGCGCACATTGAAGTCATCGCTGAGAAAGCTTACATAATATTAAGGTTTATATTTCGCGTTTCGAAACCTTTCAATGATATTGCTACCATAAACCTACTTTATAATTCACTAGTGAAATATTACATGGTGTTGCCCTGGTGGCGTTCATGACGGGTCCATGGCGATCGGTTGAACGGTATAGATGTTGATGTGCTGCAGCGTCCTCAAGTGGCAAGTTACAATAAAGTGGATAGCGCGAAAATATACCTGATCAAATAATGGGAGTTAATGGGCCCTCGCTGGGTTGGCCACGAAGACCCATTCTGTTCAGGGTCGGTCACACTCACGGGTCAACACCCATCCGACGGTCTCCACGCATGAGGTGCGAACCTGGGTAGGACTCTGGCCTTGGTCAGTTTCCCCTGGGAATCAAACCTCTGGCGCTCCTGGGCGGTCTGCGCACCGTGCGGCGCTAGCCAATCGATTGTGCACTCCGACTAACAGTCGGGGGAGTCTGGAAGCTGTATTGTTTCCTATAGAGCGGGGGTGGTTGCGTACCTTACGGCGACTGCTCTTGAAATGACCATTGGCCATCCGAACCCGGTTCAGAGTCGGGCAAAGGACGCCATGGTCCGCGATAGATTCGGTATTCACCGTTACACCGCTTCGTAAGGGAGAGGATTGCGCAAGCGACCTCGAACTCGGAACCAATCGAGAGACCGGAGAAATCTGGTCACAATTGGTAGTTAGGGCGCGAGTGCCGCCCGCCAGTTAACATAACTGGCTCCTCGCGGTAAGGCGTTGGTCTCTAACGGGTTGTGGCGTAGCTAGACGCTGGATTGTTTTGTCCAAAGTCTTCTACGCTCACTGCAGGTCGATAGAACGACTAATCGTTAAAACTTCCTGTGGTGACGGGCTCGCCCGTTGTAGTCGACAACTCAATATATATGTATACTATACTAAGATTGTGTTTAGCCACTAGGTTAACAGGTATGTCTAAAATGTGCAACTAATAGGAGATCAAATCAAATCAAATCAAATAATTTATTGTACTAAAACTAATACATAGTTGTATAGACAGTTGTATTACATTTACAATTGGCCGTGATATGATTGAATTCTTCATTAATGATGAAATGAAATGAAATGAAATGAAATGAAAAATACCTTTATTGTACTAACAAAAAAAAAAAATACATGGGTGAAGAAAACTTAAATTCTATTTTGACTTAGTACAAACGGCGGGCTTATCGTTTCACGATTTCTTACAGCCAACCGTGTAATATTAAATAAAAGTATCAATACAGCTCACATACATAAACATATACACATAAATATACATATACATACATCCAAATATACATACATACATAAAAAATATAATTTATTATATAGTATATGTATATTATAATAATAAATACATAGAAACTACAGATAAATAATAATAAAAATAACTGCTTATATCAAATTCTATGATCAAATTCTTCTATTAATAATCAAAACATAAAAGGTTACTCGTAAGAATGAAGATGGTATTATTGTAGAATTAAATCAAGCCTCACCATTTAGTTTACCAGATAAAAAAACACAGATATAAAATCGAAGACTATCGCGGTTGTTTGACATTATAAATCATCAAAATCAAAATCAAAATGTTCTTTATTCATATAGACACAATTAAATATTATTTTTATTTTATGTTCTTATGATGCGTCCAAGCCTTACTCCCAAGCCGTTTTGTCATTTACATAATCAGATATTGTATAGTATGCTTTTTTATACAATTTTGCTTTGATGGTAGCTTTAAACTTATTTACAGATAGTTCTCTAATAGTATGAGGAAGTTTGTTATAGAAGCGTATACATTGTCCCAAAAAAGAATTGCTTATTTTGTGGAGACGAGTAGCACGTACAACAAGGTTATGCTTATGTCTAGTATTAAAATTATGAGTGTCGCTTTTTATTTTAAACTTGTCAATATTCTTGTGGACATACAATAGATTTTCGTATATATATTGTGATGCAACAGTAAGAATATTTATCTCTTTGAATTTGTCTCTAAGTGAAACTCGAGGACCAAGTTTATATATAGCTCTTACAGCACGTTTCTGTAGTATAAAGATGTTATTGATGTCCGCACAGCTTCCCCAGAGAAGAATCCCATAGGACATAATGCTGTGAAAGTAACTAAAGTATACAATTCTTGCTGTATCTACATCAGTCAGCCGCCTTATTGTTTTAACTGCGTATGCCGCAGAGCTAAGTTTTCCTGACATTTTCTCAATTTGTGGGCCCCATTGTAATTTGGAGTCAATTGTTATCCCTAGAAACACAGTTGAAGCAACAGGCTCCAGTCTAGTTCCATTTATTTCTACATTGGTTTGTACCTGCTTAACATTAGGTGTAGAAAATTTAATCACTTTGGTTTTTCTTTCATTTAATAGTAGGTTATTTACATTAAACCAATGGACAACTTTTGAGAGTGCATTGTTAACTTCGTCATAATTGTACAATTTTCGACTAATTTTAAACGTCAAAGAAGTATCATCAGCAAACAATACAATTTCGTGATTATTCCTTATGTGAAAGGGTAAATCATTTATGTATATTAAGAAGAGAAATGGGCCAAGAATGGAGCCTTGTGGGACACCCATGGTGACCATTGATCCTGGTGATCTTTTACCGTTTACATCAACCTTCTGAATTCTATTTCCCAAGTAAGAAGTAAGAAGATCAAGAGCCTTGTTCCTAATGCCATAGTGATGTAATTTCCTAACTAGTGTATCATGGTGTACACAATCAAATGCCTTAGACAAGTCACAGAAGATGCCTAATGCGTCTTGTGACTCTTCCCAGGCATTCAATATACCTGTCAATAGTTCGGTTCCCGCATCTATGGTTGAGCAACCCTTTGTAAATCCAAACTGTTTCTTATGAAGTAAATTATATTTGTTAAAATGAGTGTGCAATTGTCTAAGAATTAATTTTTCGAAAATTTTACTCAAAGTGGGAAGTACGGAAACTGGTCGAAAATTCGAGGGATCAGAAGTATCGCCAGATTTAAATAATGGTATAACTTTACTATGTTTCATCAGATCAGGAAACACTCCAGAAGTAACACAACAATTGAATATATAGGCTAGATAAGGTGCGATTATTTCTATGATGTATGAAATTGTTTTTACAGAATATCCCCAAAGGTCCATAGTTTTCTTTATCTCAATTGTTTTAAAGGCATTTATTATATCATTGCAGTTAACAATAGTGAAAGCGAAGTCGGTAACACATGCGGAAACGCTTTCTTTAAGTAGCATCTCAGCTGAAATGGAAGACGACTTGAGGGCGTTAGTCGTTATTAACGGTATATTCGTAAAAAATCGCTCAAACTCAGTCGCAACTTCCATATCCGCTTTAATGTCTAAATTATTTATCTTTAAATGAAAGTCCCTTGTGCGAGCTATAACCCTATTTGTTTCATTATTAATAATATTCCATGTAGCTTTAATTTTGTTTGTAGAGTTTTTGATCTTATTCTTCAAATAAATTGACTTCGCAGTGGAACAGGCTCGTTTGAATATTTTGGAATAGTTATTTACTTACTTCTTAAAAGTCGCACTATGATTATAAGTTTTTTCATTATACAGTTCATACAATTTATTACGACTTTTGTAAATACCAACAGTTGCCCAATCACTAAAGCATAAGCGATCACTGATCGATTTCGTTTTAGGTATGAAGATTCTATTAAATTCAACTCTAATTAATTCAAAGAATGAGTCATAAAGTTGGTCAGGATTGTCATGAATTGGCAACCTTTGTAATTTGCTAATTAAGCTAGATTTAAATTCCCCTAGACGGCACTCAGTAATTGGAATAAAACTAATATTTTTTCTTAGAACCATAGTGCTTTTCTTAGGAAATGATACTAACTGACCGCAGTGATCAGAGTGCAAAATATTAATTAGTGATTTATAATTGGGTTTTATGTTTGTGAATATATTATCTATACAAGTAGCACTTGAGGCAGTTATCCTCGTAGGTTCAAGAAAAACATTATATAAGTTAAATGATCTAAATAAATTTAAAAAGTTACATGTCAAGGATTTTTTTTCTAATATATTGATGTTAAAGTCTCCACAAATAACAATTGTTTTAGGACTATTGGTTATTTTGAATAAGGCATCTTCCATAATTTTATAAAAAGCTTCATAAGGCGCACATGGTGGTTTGTATACACTCATAACAATGGTTTCCTCCAATTCTATACATGCAATCTCTAAAACTCGTTCGACAGAGAGGCTCACAATATCACGTCTTTCTTTAAATTTCAAGCATTTCTTTGTAATTATTAAAGAGCCACCACGTATCAACCGAACTCTGTTAAATGAGCTGGCAATCTGATGGTTATTGGAACTGAAAATGATCTGATGGCTTTTGAGCCATGATTCTGATATACATAGAATGTCGATATGATTACAGTTCAAGAACAATTCTAATTCTAGCTCTTTGCCTATTATCCCCTGAATATTCTGATGCACCAGATTTATACAATTTTTTGGCATATTTTCTTGAATAATAACCACTGATGGGGATATCAGATTATTTATATTATTAATTTTCTCTGAAGACAATTGTATTAAATTACCATTATTGCTACTTAAGTTTTCATTTTCATTAATTACATAGCCAGAGTTTCGCTCTATTGTCTTAAAGTCTAATTTAAAGAATATGCAACATATTCTGAATTGTCATTACTTAATGTCAAATCGTTTAACTGCTCATTAGTAGCAGTGGTGTTTGCCGATGTTTTGCCTGAGTAATTCAAACAATATGATAGCCCATTTGCTAACTGTTTTTTGCAAAAATTTGAAAGATAAACATTATCTATTGTGAAAGAGTAAAAATACTTATTAAAAGTATTTATGTCAAACAATTGGAATTTGTCATCATACAATGTCAACGTATGTAATTTATTATTTAGTTTATATCTAGACATATTTTCCATTTCGGGCAACAATTTACTATAAGGAAAAGCAAATAAGACAATTTTTTTCACATTTAACTGTGCCAATAATTCAAAATATTTTATTAATACATGTATATTTGCGTTTCCCCTTCTCCCAATAAAAATCATTAAAGTAGTGTCAGGACAATAACAACTATTAACTATTTTTTCTAATATTTGAGTAAAACTGGCGCCGGGAAAGCAATGATTAGCTACCAGTTCTCCGGATGTTTGTAACATTAATTGGCCCATATTTTTACCTATTTCATCACTGTACATAATTACTTTGGTGTGATTTTCTTTGCTATTTTTATGTAATGTTTTTTGGGAAGTAAAATTACTAAGACTATCATTCAACTCCACACCCTGGGTGTGCAATAGAGATATTGTAGTTCCATCTTCAACACTCTGGTTATTTATTTTATTTACAACCTGTTTGGTTGATTTTCCAGAATCTTCGTAGGACAAGTCAATTGTCATGACAGGAAGGCTGCTCATATTTGAGCAGGCAGAAACTGACGCTATGTCTGGAGCGCTAACGATCAGTTCCTCAAACAGCGACTGTGAATGTGCAGCCGTGGAATTCTGCTTCGTGCGCTCCATCTGTTCTATAGTATTATGTGCCTCTCTCAGCTTATTATTCAGCTCAGCGTTGTTTTGGAGAGTCGTCTCGAACTCAACGCGGCACTGGTCAAAGTTAGATACTATTGATTGAAGGTTACCTCTCTCCTGAATGTTTTCAAGTTGTAAACTCATTTCTGCCATCTCTTTTTTGAGGTTGGAGTTCTTTTTAATCATTGCTAATACTTCCAACTCATTGTCAGCTCGTTCCTTTTGCAATTTCTCACTCTCAGTTTTATATATTTTCAATCGTTTTAAAGTTAATAAAAAAATACTGTTTAAGTCTTTATAGCGAACTTCTGCAGCTTCTAGGTCTTTTAAAACTGTTACGTATTTATCGTTCAACTCCTCATAGCATGCCTCTGCGAATGCTCTTCTAGTCATCATGTTTAATTACTTCAAAATAGTACAGAGTAGGAAAATGCTGACAATATTCAGTAATACGATAAGTCAATAAAAAAATATTTAAAAAATCAGAACAAACAGAAATGATTAATTCGTGTATAGTCAACGATTATTCGCCGACTTATAAATTTTACAAATTATATTAAATATAAAATTATATTTTAGTACTTATTATTAGTTGTCTTATTATTAGTTGTCTGGCAACGCCGTTTTACGGGCGTACAGGCGGCGCAGGCGGCGTTGTTTGGTGGGTAGGTACCGCTCGTAGGACGATATTTAAATTTGTGCACTGTTTCAGAAGTTTAAAACAATGTTTCTCACCCAAATGTCCACTAATTTCAATGGTGAATGATGCAAAATGAAGCCTATTTCTTGAATAAGTTGACGATTTCGTTAGATTTAAAGATATTGTAACTTCACTACTTTTTTTGTATTTAAAAGGAAGGAGCGACAATTTGACGTTTAAATAGCAGCAGCGTTGCCAGACCCTCATCCCTCAAATAGGATAGAAAACGAATTTACCGCGTGAAATTTGTAGCACCCGACGTTTCGGTGACGTTGCAGCCACCGTTGTCTAGGGTAGGGTAGTCTACCTAGACAACGGTGGCTGCAACGGTTAATTCTTTAAAATACCGATAAAAATAAGTTTTTTTAGTATAAAATTAATAAATGTCAAAAATAACAAAAAAAAATATGACGGTTGTCGAAATGTAAAATAAAATGTCTTAGTGATTCAGTATTCAGTATTCAATTTTTATTTATTCAGACTATACAATAAAAGCATGAAATATGAATTAAAGCTAATTATCGCATATTAGAATTCGTCAGTTTAAATAGTAAAACGATTAAAGCATAAATAATAATTCGACAATAGCGTTGACTAAAATCGGTTTTACACGGCAGACAAATAAAAAAAAAAAAATAGAGCTTTATCCATGAACATGAGTATACATATAAAATAGATAATTATTATAAGAATATTAATAGTCATCAAGCACTTTATACAAAAAATAATCACACAATAGGTAGTATCAAAATAAAATTGGAAAAAACAACGTATGTATATGATCAGGTATGTTACATTACACATTGTAGTCTACATATTAAATATTAAATTTATAATATTATTATTAAACAATAAGAACTAAATATTGCAAATAAAAATAGTCAAGGTATAATTAATATGTGCCTACCTAATAATAGAAATAGTCAATACATTTTAGCCAAATTGGAAATCGTTTTAAAACCTATTACAGAAAGAGATATAGTCGAGATGAATACTCATAAACGTGAGAAAGGAAGGAAGACCGGAAACTGAATGTATCCTCAGGACATTTTGAAAATAACAACACATTTACATACACACACATGATGTAGAGACCCTCACATATCTGGCAACATTTCTTTTTTCACATATCAACCCTTTCTTCACATATCTGACAACCCTTTCAGACCTGAGATATTCCAAATAAAAAAGTTTTGTGATCTTTTTTTTTGAAAATGAAAAAAAAAATTTGAAAATGATTTTTTTTAACCTTTATAGATAATATATATTATAATAATGTATAACTCTTGTACTAATCGTACCCACGCATTTGTCTGGTTAAAGAACTCATGACCACCTACACAATTGTGTGGGCATGGAAAGGGCAAAGGGATATATTACCTCTATACTCATAAACAAAAGTGAATTCAGATTTATATTTTTATTTCGTAATATTATGGATTTGGATTTATTTTGTAATTATTTTAGACTAATGATTATTTCGTTTCTTATTGATTATTTTATTTATTTTAATTTTAAGTTTTGTGCAATTTTTTTATTTTTATTATTTTGTTTAAAACAACAGAATTGCTCTAAAATTGGAGTCTTTCTTGGTACAGGCGCTGCATAGTTAGGAGTGGTTCAAAATCAATGTATTTAAGAAATTCTTTTATGTTTTGTTAAATCTATAGGTACTAATATTATAAAGAACTAATATTTGTAAGTTTGTATGTTTCTAAGTTTGCAAGTTTGTATGTAGGGGGTATTCTCTGAAACTACTTAACCGATTTCAAATTCTTTTTCTAATGGAAAGCTACATTATCTATGAGTACTATAGGCTATGTTTTATTGTGATAAATATTGGTTTTCGATAAGAAATCACGATATTTGTAAATCAAGTCGGGAAAAATAAGCTGGTGAGTTGCTTTATCGGTATGGGCTGAAGAAACGGTTTAATGGAAAAATAATATATGTACGACAAAAACATCGGTCTTAAAGAGATCTATAAAAAATAAAACGACACAATGTATTCAACTTTTATATTTAAGCTACAATAACTGCTTTTATGTCTCAAATAAGTAAGAAAAATAAGTAGGCATTGTTTGTTGAAGACATTAGCAATAAAGTATGAACCCTGATCAAAATAAATTAATCCATTATCACAAGTGTTAAATAGAGAAAAAAATAGCCTTGTATTCTGAGTATTTAGGTGGTGTAGTTATAGAGTTATCATGAAATTAGTAACACGTGGCGAGGAACAAGATGCGTACGTCTACGAGATAGGTAGCGTGCATCTGAGGGAGGGGGGGGGGGAGGGACGTCTTGCACTATATATCTAAATGTAGTGTCTAAAAACGCAAATAAACGCCACTCAAATTAACAAATCGATTCGAAACTTTCCGCGAAGCGAATCAGCGGACAACAGATAGTAAATAAATAAAACACGACTGGCAATAAAATAATAATAAACAAATGAAATTTATAGGAAATTCTTAACTTTTTCAAATTCATTCAAATTCTTTATTTTACAAAAATCATAATAACAGTTACAGATTAATTAAACCTAACCTAACTGCACGAGACGTCCGCACTAAGGTAGGCTAAGTTTTTTTTTTTTTTTTTTAATTAGCCAGTTGGTAGGTATCCCTACTCTTGGTATAGTCAAATTGAATATCTGGTATTATACCTTATGTGGTATATTTTTTTTTAATATCCACAATTTTTTTGTAAATTGTAAAACATTACTATTTTAATTTTAAATAAAGATTATTTTTTTTAAATAATTGGAGCTGCTAAAATACTGCAGATGGTCACAATAAATTTCGTATAATTAAGTACTGCCTAATGCTAAATAAAAGAATACGTTGAAGAATACCGTTAAAAATAAAATCTAGATATAACTGGTTTTAAATTTTAAAATGTATATTTTTAATTGATTTCGGTAATTGATGTCATACTCTGCGTTTTCCCTATTAAATAAAATAAATGAATAATAGAAGTTGTATAAAATTAATAAAAATAAACTATATCAATTTGAGCCAGCGCTAGGTTCTCTTGGTTAACGAACGAGAGTGATGTTTCACTTGCGACTGACGCTACGGCAGTGCCGTATACTCGTATGTTATGTACCGATATAAAAGAGGGTGGGCGGAATTAAGGGCTACAGATTTGATTAGCCTCTTAGATTGAGTGCCTCTATTCTGTGGGCTTTGCTATCAGCGCAGGCGTCTCTTATCGGTAGGCGTTAATCTAAGCGACGTAGCGATCAATTAAAAGCCCTGCTTGCGGGTTTATTTATTGTAGGGGATTTATTTCGACCGAGGGAGCACTCAGACGATGGTGCGATCTTGCGAGGCTGTTAAGTTATATAGTCTTTCGATTATAAAGAGAGGTACGAGCGAGTAACTAGAACATTAGACGCACTCAGACAGAAGGAACGTAGCATGGGCGTCGGGCGAGGATTTGGCGCGGACGTTGCGTGGACGCTGCACGACCAAAGTATACAGATAAGTAAATATATTAAAATGAATTAAAAACACGACTGCCATTACAAAAAGTGAACTACTTTATCTGTAATGATTTTTATACGGTTCTATTACGAAATATTTGTGGTTTATGTATTTATCCATATATATTCATTATATTTTCGGAATGTACACAATTATACCATTACTTTGACACTAAACACGATATATTTATGTTAATTTATTGACAATTGGGGATTTGGACATAAGGACAACTATCTACTTGGCATTTATACAGGGTACCCTATGACACTCGGAATGACATAACGATTCTAAGAATACCACATACTTCTAAATCGGTTTGAGCGCTTAGAAGTTATAGTGGAATAAATGAACGACACATACATAGATGAACCCTGAACACATTACCCTCCTTTTTTGTTGGTCAGTATACATTTGAAGTCATATAATGCGACGGAAGTCATATCATGATGGATGTTTCTCAACTAACTTACAAAAATCAATATTGAATTCAATATCGTCACGTATTTTCCTTCGAGGAATATACTACGATTGGCGCGCGGGAGATGGGAGGCCTGTGTACTTGCCGGAAAAGTCTTGGAGTGACACAACCGTTTTTTTTTTACTTTTGCGTTTATCAATGTTTATAACCACAAATCGCCACAATGAATGTTTTAGCACAGTAATTTAATGTACAAGGCACGGTGGCGTAGTGGTTAGGTTGCCTGATCTTACATTATAAGGTCCCGGGTTCGATTGCCGGCTGGATCACCATTTTCCGTTGCGATCAAATTAACGGAATTGCATTTTCAATTCTGTCGATCGAATGCAATAACAAGACACACACTTATACACATGTTACATGACTATATCCGTTTGACTATGGTCGAAAAGTCATTTGTGTAATTGGCCTTTAAACTAATTACCTGCCAATGAGAATGCGAGATTTAGAACGAACAATATTAGAATATTGGTTTAAACACTGGCTCATCACACATGCTATTTATAATGTAGGCGACCTCGAGGAAATATTACAATACTTTTTATATAGGTACATATTTATTATTGAAAATAATATCATATCCCTTAGATACCTCTATTACTCTTGTTAAAACATACGAGGTGAACCTCGTAGTAATAAGTTGATAATATTCGATTATTCTTTACGATTATTGTCGTTTTACGTATGGCTATTGAGCATTTATCTTTCATTTTGTCTGACTTTTGGTTATTTTTAGTATTATTTTTACTGATTTGAAAAAAAAGGAATTATTTGTTACATTTATATTTTGATCATTGTGTTTTAAATAATTAGGATAATGACATATCCAACTGTATTTGCAATTTTGGGTGAATAATAGACTATTGACTATTGACAATAGGTCAATTAAATCAAATCAAATCAAATCGCATTTATTGTCTTCAAAAACTTAGTTGTTTAGACACATAAACATAGTTGTTTAGACACTTTATATAGCCGCTTAATTTAGCTTTAGTTTGATTATTTAACAATTTATTTACTACTTTGGATGTTACTATGTACATTTTTAGTACGTATATATTCGATTTATTGACTATTTCAATTGTTAGGCTTCTGCTTTGATTATTCAACTTTTTAACTGACCATTTTAATTATTGTGTGTTTAGTAGGTAGCTATTAGAATTATTGACTATTTTACTAAAAAGGCTTTTAATTTGTTTTGTAATACGATTCTACGACGAATAACTTTTAGTAGGTTCCAAAGTTTCTTAGATAATATACATTTTTTTAAATAATATATGTATGGTAAGTAAAGATTAAAGTAGTAATGAGACTTACTACAACACAAATATGTTGACACGTCCAAGAGCGGTTTTTAGCCGCCAATTAAACACGACGTAAATGTAATGTAATGTTAAAATAACTTTATAATGTAAACTAAATATTTCATTAGAGACTCACTACACAATTGAGTTGTTTTGATATTTATAACTACAGTTAGTCATGAAATTATAATATTAACCCTTGACTACACTCGCGGTTTTGGCACATGTATGTCCACTAGTGGGGTTGTTTTGTACCCCTTTTCTTTTTTAGGAAAATTTTAATATAAATGAGAAATTATATATATTTCTTATTTTAGCACAGGAATAAAACGCCATTTGAGAATCGAATGTCTTAAAATATTATTCCAATTGGTAAAACATAACAAAACTTACATAAAACTTTAACAAATACAACCAGAAATACTACCTTTTTCAAATGAAGTAAGTTAAGCTAAGAAAATATGTACTTTCACACAACCTTAAATCATGTTTACATGTTTTTGCACTAGAAATAATAGTCGTTTCATAAAATAAATGATAAAATTAAGCCTAATTTTAGAAACACGCTCTCTTGTGACACTGAGATTACATGGACGCTCAACACCGCGACACCCGCGCGACTACAGAATTAGAGTGTGAAATAGGTCTCGTGGGGTACGTTTGTACCCCGCGAGTGTAGTCAAGGGTTAAAATTAAATGGTCGTATATATAATAAATATAATTGATTATGGGAGACAATTGGAAATAATAGTAATGTTATAATAATCAATAAAATGGTACAAATGTCAAGTTAAATAAATAAAATCGAGATGGAAATTGTCATTCATCTAATTATAATTCGTTAATATTATATAATTCTCTCGCAATAAGGTAGCCTTTTAATTTCGATTTAAATTGGGCCATTTTTCCGTTTCTACATATAATTTAATATTCTCAGGTAGTTTATTGTAACACGCCATTCCAACGTAATTTGGATAGGTTGTAAGAGATTGTCATATGACAATAAGCTATTGTGTTTTTTTTACAATAAAGAGTAGAAACGTCTTCTTATAAAAAAGCAGTGTGTCCATAAATAACTGTATTCCCGAGAAATTACTGAAGCATATGGAAGTACGTAAAACGTATCTCACATGTCTTCAGACTTACATTAAGAGAAGAGCTTTATAAAATACAAGAACAGTAATTAAAACGGAGACAATAAAGGTTCTGGTGAGCGCTCCACGGATGTGGAACATTGTGATGCTAATTCATTTTATCTTTTGAGTTATGTGCCGGGCGTATCAACTAATTAAACCCAGGAAGATTTTGAATAAATTGTTAATAACAAAAAAAACACGTAACTATACAATACATACAATACAATCAACTACTCCAGTAGATAGGCATTCCTACACTTGGATGCGTTACAAAATTAAATGCTAAAAATGTAATTATTAAAAACATAACTATCGTGATAGTTGTCATGTGATTTAAGAGTCCAGAGAGAATAATAAATTAAAATAGAAATGCAAATTCTATGTAGAATAATCAAAAAATATATATTTTATTGTCAATCCAGCAATATGCCTTCGTATTTTTTTAAAATGAATAGCTGTATAATAAATTATATAAAAATTAGAATGTCAGCTATCATAATACCATTATGTTTAAAACTTTACGCATTTCATTAATCATCAACATGGAAAATAAACTCAGAATTTTCAAACTTCCTTATACCATAATTTGGGTTTCTTACCAAATTATGTATTATTATCTTTTTAAATTGGTCCTCTCCGAGGCTTTTCATTTGCTCTGGAATCTTATTATAGAAGGACAACTATATAAATGTACTCCAGATCTCTTCTTCCGTAACAGGCTTTGCAATAGTTTGCGAGTCAACGCAGCGTATAAACTAATAAAATCGGTTGGTCACTCCAAGACTTTCCCGGCAAGTAAGCAGGGACCCGCCCCGCACCATATGAAGCCCTCGATACTCCAAACGGAAGACGAACCGTTGCCCACATTCTAGTATAGGTAGTATGGGGTGGGTATAAACACTTATTTTAAAAAAGGATAGGTGGCAGTACGTAGCTTTGTTGCTTATTTTGTTTGATTTTATTTGGTATACAAACAGCGTTGCTACAAATGCGTTGCACAACAAAAAAAATGTGCGTGATAGGAGGATCACCCAGATAGGAGTTGAAATAATCGTTCCGTGCAGATGAGTAGTGTCGGTCAAAAATCTATGTCATCTGGCCTGCCAAACTCACGGTTCAACTCCTATCTTGTGAAAGATTAAAAAGATAAAAGTATTTATTTTCAATACAAATATTACGTTTGTATAGGAATGACATTAAATTAATATTCAACTAGTTACTCAATTAACTAATAAAGATATACAGTAAATTACATTAAACTTTTAAATGTACAAAAACAAAGACTAAAAAAAGCTACAATAAAACAATTAGCAATAAAAAATGTATAATACATTAAATTAAATGGGTATGTACGATACTATGTATTTTCACAATATTTTAAAAATTCATACATGCTAATTTTAAGCAGATAAACTCGGATGGATCTCTTAAAAATAATATCGATGATTTTAATCGCCTTCAATCTACCAGGCAATTGATTAAAAAATTTGAGGTCTATGTATCGACTAGTCGCCTGGAACTTGGCAGCACGTGCTACGATCGGTTGGAGGTAATAGGTTTTATTCCTGGTGTCATGCCGATGTACTTCCTCGTGAGATATGGCCGGTCTCTTATTGCAATAGAATTCGAAAAGAGCTTCTTGAGCAAAGATCGCATATACGGTCAATATCTCTAGTTTTTGGAAAAGTCTACGGCATGACTGCCGTGGACCAATACCCACTATCGCACGTGTGGTTCTTTTCTGGAGAGTGAATACACTGTTGATGTGCACTGCAGTACCCTATAAAATAATATCATACCGCAGGTGTGACTAAACTAGCTCATAATAGGCTGATATTACTTTAGTTCTCTCCATGTAACTCCTGATGGGTAATAGAGCATAGCAGGCTGATGACAGTTTCAACTTAACATGCTCTATAATGTAGATTCCATGACATCTTTCCATCCAAAAGTAGTTCGAGGAATTTAACTGATTCCGCAAATTCAACCAGGTAGTTAACTTTTAGAGATGATGTCTTGTTATTAAAATCTATAATAATAGTTTTAGCAATATTTAGAGACATTTTGTTCTTTACCAAGAGATGTATTGATATTGGCAGTGAGCGTATTGATGTTGTCAGATATTAATCGTCTGCAAATTGGGTGACTTCACATTTAAATAAATTTGGACTCAGGTCATTTATGTAAATAATGAAAAACAATGGTCTAAGAATTCAGCCTTAAGGTTCTCCAATATTGACAGTTAGTATTTCGGAAGTTGCTACGGACTCGAGCAGATCTCTGCCAATATTTGTTATTTCCACTTTTTTGCATTCTGTTTTGCATGTAAATCTTGAATAGGTTATTTGCCTCCTTGAAGAGGGGCTTACCCTATCAGGGTCGCTGTGTTCTTCTGCCACGCCTGTAATCCTGCAGTCGGAGGCGGTTGGGATCAGAAGATCGCGGATTCGGGGGAAAGCCCCGGGGGGAACTGGACAGTTAGTGCACCATTGGTTTGGTAGGTGTTGAATGCCCAGCTGGCAAACAGCCAGAGGGTCTGGAGACGTGCGTTTCCTTTTGACAACGGAGGGTAGTTATCGACCTGACGTCTTCAAACCTTGAATCGATCCGTCCGCGACGCGATCCCGAGTGACCATGACGGGCAAAGGGCGTCGCGATCCGTAAAATATACAAACTGAACAACCGCTTACGTCCGTTAAAAGCCGCGCAAGCGTCTTTGAACCCGTGGCGAGACAGGGGGATGGAAAAATCTGGCCAAATCTGGTTGTAACGACGTGAGGTTGGCCCGCTGGGTTCTCATTCCAGTGCCTCGCGGTAGGCGTCGGCTTCTTACAGGCATGTTGGCGGAGCTAGACTGTGGACCGTATTGTCCCTGAGTCATTGTGTGATCACCTTACGGCTGAAAGAACGATCTATATCGTAATGAAAGCATGAGGTGTCGGGTTCGCTCGTTCCAGATGACAGCCCCAATGTGTCCGATGGTACATGCGTCCGAAGGTTCGCGACCAGCCTCCATGCGTGGATATTTTTTAAACCCAGGCTTGTTTCGGATTCCGTCAATCTTTTCCGCCAAATGCGACCAAAAGGCACCCTATTACACTGAAACAAACACGATTTTCATAGTCGGGCTGAAAAGGTCGTTGTTTGAAGTTTCAGAAGGTAAAACTCAATTTTCCACCGTTTTGTCTAAAAAACCAACCCTGTAAGCGGTTTGGTAAAAAGCGGAAAAGGGTCAGGATTATATCCCTCTTCTAATAAAATGTGACCCTATCGAACTGCCATTGTTTTTAATCATTGAATATTCGCTGCATATTTGTCCCGTGAATGTTGAGTAAACTTCGTTTTGCAGCCGGGACTGAATTCTCATCATTCTCATCTGCAATTCATGCTTTGTGCCGCATTCTCTCTCTATATGAAGCCCTCGACACTCCAAACGGAAATCGCACCGTTGTCCACATTCTAGTATAGGTAGTATGGGGTGGGTAAAAATATTTAATTTGAAATAGGATAGGTGGTAGTACGTAGGCTAGTTACTTATTTTATTTTATTTGGTAAACAAACAGCATTACACAAGTGTATTCACAAAATACAAAAAATAAAACTATGACTAATTACATGTCTACGCTATTGAACGCTAACGATATGTGCAAAGTATCTCCATGATTATGTGAGGGACCACCCCTCACTAGACTCCAATTGCTCGTGAGTGAGGAGTGGTGTCATGAAGGGTTTTCTCCTCAGTGAAAGTCGTTCTTGAAGGTGTTGAAGTCGTTTATTGATGAATGTATTTGATGCTTGCCAGTTGTAACGCTTCGAATGGTAAGTCGCGGTGTGTGAAGGTAATGTGTGCTTGAAGGTGATGTCGCAGTTGCGTGGCCGAAGTGTGATGCGCGGCGAGAGACAGAAGATGTTGAAGAGCGCGTGTACTAGTGAATGATGCGTGGCGATCGTCGACTAGACTAGAGGATGTTGTACCGGTGTGGCTGACTGGCCAGAGGATGATGATCGCGTGTACTATGCGTGGCGGAGGGCCGCCAGAGGATGATGAAGAGCGCGTGTACTTCTGAACGATGCGGGTGACTGCCACTAGAGGATGATAATTAATTGATCGCATGTATGGGCTTATATACGGTGCTAAATGATGCAAGCCGTAGGCGTGGGGGAAGTGAGTGTGTCCGATTGAATCGATTAGAAGAATTGATATGAATCATCAGCTTGCGACTGCATTAATTGCCGAAATTAGGTGGAATTCAATGTCAGTTTGCGCGTGTAGAATTAAGTGTGTTTGCGGTTATGGATTTTTAGAATCTAATTCTTTTGTTGACTCGATATGTTGGGCGAAGTACCAACAATTATATACTAGTTTTGCCCCGCGGTTTGCCCCTGAAAAATAATAAATGTTTAACTAAAAAGTTATTAGGAATCGTGTGTTGCCCAGTGATTTGGTTGTATTTTATTGGAGATAATAACAAACTCACATGGCCTTCTTGGCCAAACACACTCGTTACGTGTTTGATATTTTACTTAATTCATATTAAAAAAGATAATCTTGTCAATCATGAGCTGGCCTGTCAGCCCTCTAATAGATGTCGTTGATTTTTGTGACATCCTGTGTAATATACTATTATTACATTTCGACGCATGCATGCATAAGCAAGGTATTTTACGTTAAAGAAAAAAAACAGATTTTGATATCACAAATCATATGGATCTTGTATTCTCCATATTTCTTATAAAAAAGGAAAAAAAGTATATATATTAGATACATCGATTAGTAAATTAAATAAAACTGACAGTATGATTTTCTCGGCACACCATTTACGGCAAACTATGCGCTGGAACGCAGCTGCCTACAAAATAGGGAGTGAACATTCGCGCGGACTTGATAATATAGAGGGCGGGGAGGGTGTGTGCCGTACTTTGTCTCGCTTACACCTCGGATTCGACGTCACCCGGTCTGACATACGGCAACATAATCACACGTACGCTCGTGTGCGACACCCCTAAACGGACTGTTCAACTTAAATTGGAATCTTGTATAGTTGGACGTATAAACTGCAATTACATACGTTCAAAACTAAGTCAATTTATGTCACATAAGAAATATGGTTGGATACTTAAACTAATTTTGAAAAATGGAAATTTGGAATAATAAGTAGAGTTTTTTTTTTACTTTTCCTGTCCGTGAGAGACGTAGTTTCAAATCTTAGATTATTCTGTCATTGGCCAGCCGGGCGATCAAAATAATCTCAACAGTTATACACATTCGGACTAGAGAAAACATTTGTTCGACCCGCTAAAGAAGACCAGCTTTGGCCAGAGGTATTTTAGTTTTTGACGTCGATGCTGCACAATAAAATGTCATAGATACCAACCACTAAACTACAAAAAATCTCAAAAAGCAAACTGATTGATACTGCTGGGTCCAGAAGAAGACAGATAAAAAATATAAAATATACACCTGTTTGATTATTAGATTGGAACTCTTTCTTGGTCATTTTTATTACTTTTAATATTACCTACCTATATCAATTGCTTAAGATTATGTAATGTTTACATTTATTAATTTAACTACGCTAATTATTATTTATATATTTGTTACTTTATAATCTGTATTGATTTTTTCTCCAATTTTAGTTATTAGTTTTATTGCTAACATAAAGTTGCTTTCCTACAGGAAAACACTTAAATCCTCCTCCTTAAAAAGGATGTTCCGATAGGCTGGTTTTTCAGTTTCTGAAGGAACTGGTGTAGGTAAGTCCAGTGGCTTGATTTTCGAACCAGAGAAAATGTTGTGTTGAGATGACATCATACCTCGATCAATTTCGTATTCCACTTTCGAATTTTAAATTAAAAACGATATAAAATGACGTCATCGTGATGTCATCTCGTATACGACATTTCGTCTATCGATTAAAAAATCAACCCAAGGGCGCTGATGGTGCGTGGCGGAAGAAATAAAACGCTTTATCTGTGGTTAATATTTAATATGTGGATGCAAAATAGTAGGTACTTAAATATAATGAATATAAATATGGCTAAAGAATAAAAATATAAATAAGATATCTATTTTTAAAAAATCATCAATGTTGTTTCTTTGTCTCGTCTGCTATTATAAATTTAAAATATTGTGAACAATATTTTTATGTTTTCTGCTTATTCTCATAGTTTATATTTTACACATAGTATTAGCCATTATTAGAGCAAGAAAGCTGCAGTTACGTTGTTCAAAAGACGTAACTTTTGAACACAAAAACAACGTTTCGGTACTTTGATTTTTTTCTTGTAACGACCTGTTGTCTCACTGTTTTTCGGAATGACATGATATTCATCTCTAGTGGTATTTTCGAAATGAAGAATTGCTTTAAGGCGATGAAATTGCTAAAAATCTAGCAATTGTGATTCAACAAACACGTCTTCGGAAGGGTTACAATGCCTTGGCTTCCGTAGCATGATCCTAATTATTGCCTTTTGGAGAACGTAGATTTTCTGGAGGGTTTTTTTCCACAAGCTCCCAATCCAAGTATACCATACATCATGATGGATTTGCATATAGCGTAATATACTAAGTTTAGTAAAGGCGGACCAAAAATATGTCTAAATTATTTTATTTTTCTTGTTTTTTCACTAAAGACCCGATCTGTCATTCCTACCGTAGGTATCTAGATAGATATCTATCATTATTCTGCGATATATTATTTTTCAGACTGATGCAATTGGTTAACAACGACTTGTGGTATCTCGCTGGCAGTCGGGATTTTCTTTCTATATTTATTTATTTCTTTATTTACAAACATATTACTTCAATTTTACAAATTACTCATCCTCCAATAATTAGTCACGAATTCGTATTAGGGGGGAATTTTAAGTAGATCTTTAACATAATGTTATAGTGTTATCTGCTTTTGTGGCTAGGGCATCTAAATTGATGCATGCCTTCGCTTATACAATGGAGAATGGGCATTTTTGTGTGAAATATACACCCAGAGTGTAACAACTAGGGACTTAAAACAATAATAATAATAATAATAATAATAATAAAACTCTTTATTTTTAAGAAAAGGCGAGCTTATTGCCTGAAGGCAGTATTTTAGAGCTAACCTATACTATTGTAAGAACATTATTTGCGAGTAGACTACATAATTTAACCTATGTAAAGAGTATGACAAATAAAATAAAGGAGGATAGAAAGAAGATACTTCACTATTTATGGGCAAAGATTTGCCATATCCAAATAATCTAACACCTATAAGGACGCTAAAGTTTTAAAAGGAAGGGAATGGGAGGGGAAAGGGAATTTATCTGGAGGATTTCAAATGCCCTCTGAGTCTGTTTTTAAAAGTTGTTATGCTTTGCGCGGTTCTCACATTTTTCGGCAAAGCATTCCAAAGACGGGCTCCATGCACGGTGAAAGAGAATGAGAAGAAGTCACTGCTGTGACTAGGGATAGAGAGTAGCAGGTTGTTTTTTGATCTCAGAGGGCGTTCATGAGCCGATAGTGCAGTAAATCTGCCGGTAAGATAATTGGGAGCGACGCCATCCAAGATCTTGAAAAGCATACAGAGAACTCGCATGTCTATTTTCTCCCGGGTCGACAGCTAGTGAAGCTTCTCTCGGTACTCCGTGATGTGGTCAAATTTTCTGAGGCCATGGATATACCGAATGCAAACATTTTGGAGACGCTCAACTTTGGTGGATAACTCCTCTGTGAGGTCGAGAAATGCGACATCTCCATAATCCAGAAGGGGGAGGAGAGCAGACTGACAAATCGTAATCTTGCTCTCCTCCGGGAGGATATTTTCAATTATGCTTGTGTAAAGAAGTAATAATATAAAAGTTTAACTTGTGATTACATGTCGAATTAGATTTTGTGAAAAAAACTAGTCATTAGATCTTGTTGAATATGGTTCTTTATTTAAATAGGGCTTATTATAGGTCGTTATTTGGATCAACATTTCAACTAAAATACAATCGTGAATCAAAAATCAAAGAAGTCCAATAATTACAGCCAGAAAGTAAAATCGAAATCACAGAAACAAATAAAACACCCCAAAGTAAAACGAAGGAATGACAACGACCCAGAAGTAAAATCTTACCTGTCACCCATATACTGTGGATCTATGTCTTGCTTATTAACTGTGTCTCTCATACATAAACTTGTTTAGACAACCCCAACGTAAAACGAAAGAATGCCGATTGCCGATGCGCAAAATCCTTCATGATACCCACACTATCTCTATCTTACTTATTAGCTGTTTCTATCTCATACATATATTTATTTACCGCTTTAGGTTTTGGGATAAAATAAAAGTTTTCGCTCGGTGATGCAGCTTTATTTACTATCATTATTTTATATTGATGTAGGTTTATAGTTTGTGGTATTGTCTATGTATTCCACCTATATGTAAACAATATACACAAGTTTATTGTTTTAAAAAGCGGATTAAATAAATAAATACAAACGGAGCTGCCATGGAATTCACCGACCGGAGTCGGGCCCATCATAATACTATTTTTTTTACACTTCTGGGGGGTGAGCAGTGGATTCCGGACTTACGAACCGGCTGTGGTAGGTTTAGGACAGCTGTCTTGCCACATGTGAGCGTTCACCTTGCCACCCATTCACTCCCCCTTCGAAGCCATAGAATTTGAGATGCGCAAATCGCAGTTTTAGATAATTTTTCTAAGAAAGAGTTGATTATTTTTCTGGAAAGGCCAAGATCTTTAAAGAGGTGAAATAGAGATTTAGCTGGCAGGCCACGAGCGCCAACTTCCACCGCTTGAAGGTGAACAGTGAAGCCGTTCCGGGTTACGGCATTTGCGAGATCATGGTATTTATTTAATTTGTACTCGTGGTCTTTTGGGATATTTGATTCCCATGGAACAGTTAATTCTACGATAAGAGCCACCTTCCGAGATAGAGAGTAAAGAGTTATATCTGGACGGAGGGCTGTGCATCCGAGACTTTCAGGGAATTTATACTGCTTAGAGACCGAATCAACCTCCAGAATCCAATCTGTAGCTTTCTCGATTATTGAGAAAGGTTTTGTAGTTAAATGTTTTTTGCCTTTAGAGCCATCCCGCACAAACTGTATTGGGGGTTTGGAGGATACTGTCAAACCCTTGTTGGCACGAGCCACTGAGAGACTAATTACCTCGCGAATAACAGCGAGAACTTTGTCATGGCGGTAAGTGTACCGTCCTTGATCTAAGGCCACCTTGCAGCCAGCTAGAATGTGTCTAGCTGTGCAAGGGGTATTGCTACAGAGGGGACAAGAACTATCCTCGGCATAGCTCCAACGAGCGAGGTTACTGGGGTCTGGAAGTGTATGCTGAAAGGCATTCAAATAAAATTTCAGCATCTCTGGCGTCCAGTCATAGAGCATTACCTTCCAGTGCATTGGAGGCGGAATGCAAAAGTCCCCAATTGTTGTCCAATCATTCTGGCATTGAAGGCCAATAGCATGAGCCATACTCTTGCTGTCGTAATCTCCCCGCAAAAGAGACTTCTTCAAGTCCACGTCGCTCGTGGTTGTACTGCCATACCCCAGACCAGTGCCATTCTGGCTGATTCCAGTAAGGAACTTTTTGTGGAAGTCTACGCGGGCTTGTAGATCATTTGAATCACTACGGCCACTTATTACGTGCTTCGATATTGCCGGATCTTTGGAATTGCAGAGAATCGAATTTTTGGTTATTCTGGAGTTGGCGTAGAGCAGAGAGGGCAGTTTAAGCGCTAGCCCAAAATTTTGTTTGGACCTGAAGAGAGTCGAGGGGTCAGCTGGTTTGGCTAAGGACAGCCAGGATTTTAAACTAGCTGTCACCAGCGCATCTAGACGGGACAGTTGGGTTTTGGTAAAATCGTAAATAAGAAAGGGCCATGACAAATGTGACGTTAGATAATTGTCATAGATCCAGGCCTTACGAGGGCCAGAAATTAGCAAGGCATCTATTTTCGCCAGGCAACTTTTGAAATGCTCTATAACATGATCGCCCGAGACGTCTTTTCCCTGATGGGTGATTTTTCTGCCGAGGAATTTGAAATGATTGTTTGGGTCTATAAGGGAGATATTAAAGCCCTTATAGACCAATTTGGGGTCATAGGATGTAAATTTTGTGCCCATGCGGGCGAGTCCAAGGCAAAAACATTTGGAGGGCTTCACTTTTATACAGCCTGACCAGTCGCAGAAAAGCTCCACTTTCTGTAATAGCAGGGAAAGCTGCTTGGGGCTTCTGGTGATGAAAGTTAGGTCGTCGGCAAAAGCGAGGCACGACGAGGTGTATTGGCCGTCTGTTTTAAAACTGTAGCCCCACTTCCTGTCAAACTGGGTCAGGCTTTCCAGCAGTATATTAAAAACTATATTAAAAATCGTCGGGGAGAGGCAACAGCCCTGAAATAGTCCAATTGAATATGGTATAGAGCGGGTAGTCCATTCTTGCGTTTTAACATGGAAAGTCAGACAGTTGTAGTAGGAGGCTACAATGTCACGCACGACTGGTGGGAAGTTGTACCAGCGGAGTGCAAAGTGGAGGAGACTGTCGGACTGACCCAAAGGCATTCTCTAGGTCGAGCCAGCATACATTGATTTGGCGTTCGTGCTGTCTCGCATCCTTGATAGCAGCAGCCAGGAGAGAATTGTGCTCGAGGCAGCCCGAGACGCCACGCATGAAGCCTTTTTGAACTGATACTCCAAGGTACTCATTCCGGTGCATGAATTCGCTCATCCTCGTGTGGACTATGCTAAAAAATATTTTGGCCACAGTGTCTGTGAGAGCAATGGGCCGAGCGTCCTTTGGTCCGGTGCAAACTGGGACCTTCGGAATTAAGATGACTGTCGCTCGGCCAAAATTCTGTGGGACTACACCGCTATTCCATATATTTCGGAAGATGGATCCTAAATATTGCAGAAGGCAGGGGCATTTTTTGTATACTAAATAGGGAATACCATCGGGACCCGGAGTAGAGCCCGACGGCTTCCTCTTTACTTGATTAAGAATCTCATCTAGAGATGGAGGTTGAGAAGCAAAAGCTACCGTAGGCAGGGGCGGAGGTGTAATGCCCGGCGGAGGGCTGTAATTATGGAGCCGCATTGGGTCCTCATACGTGGTCGAAAAATATTCCGTGGCCATTTCTTCCGGGATTTGGATTTTTCCCTTGGCGGCAGACAAAACCGTTTTGCTGTAGTTAAAACGGTTTTTGTCGAACCAGGCTTCCTCTTTGGATTTTTGAGAAATGCTGCCTTGCGCTTGTCGTTTTGCGTTGCTACGCTCTGTATGAGTTTTAGTATAGAGCGGTACGCGCGCGAGAAGTTGTGGCAGAGGGCTTTATCCCCGGCTTTCTTGGCTTCACGTAACTGGCGACGAAGTAGCCGCTTTTGCCTACGGAGCTTTGCCTTAAATGCGTTTTCTCTGTGAACCGGGTCGACATGGGTAGATTTTGGGTAAACACCCGAGAAGTATTCATGGACCGCCACCTGGAAGGATGACAGCTGGACGCTGGCAGGGGCATTACGGTTCACAGAGTGGTCAAGAATAGAAGTTAAATTATTATTATGAAATTCCCAGTCCTCTTTCGCAAGTGAAGGGAATTTTAGAGGAGGGAAGGATACGATTTGCGCGGGTAGAGGAGACCGGTCGGGTGACAAACTGCGGGCAGATGTGGAGTCAAGGGACATGTGAGGTTCAACTCTGTCCGTGACTCCTTGCGACGGTTTAAGACACTGACGTGCAGCGTCGCTATCATCGTGCCCAGCAATGTGTTTTTTTAACCATGCTAATCGTTTATATTGTTTCCCGCAGATAGGGCAAGCAAGGTCCGGTGTCGTTTTAGCCGTGTCGTTGTTTGGGGTTTCAACTGGGGTAGCGGGAATTCTCCCCCCCTGATAGGCCGCTTGGGGGCATATTTCCTTTTTTTTTCTTTTTTGCTTTAATTTTACTAAAAATTGTGAATAAAATATTTTGCAATTTCAACACTTTTCATTTCAGCATAGTTCAAGTTCAAGTTCAAGTTTTTACAACAAACTTCGTAAGTGGGTGTACAAAATTAAAATTTCTCTTTTTTTTTAATAATTTTTAATGTAAATACTACACCGTCGTTTTGTACTTTTCCTTTTTTCGACGATTGTTTTACTGATTGTTTTTCTGTATATATGTTTAAAATACTATTCCGAATTAACAGAAAAACCTGATTAATTGAGGTCGCTCGCTAATATCGTTCCCGGAAATTAAACAGTCGATACACTCGATTCCGAGCGGTTGGGCAATTCCGCTTTTCGGCGACAATGCGTTTTGGGCGAATTGCCTGGGCGTCCGGCGCGTTGGGCGGGCGGGATATTTATTTGCGGCCAGGCCGCCCGCCCCTGAATTACGACTCGTTAACGACGATTAAATTGTACGGAAACGCGAACCGATAACGGCAGGTAGCCTAGCCCGCCCGGTTGGAAATTAGAAAGAGTGACTGGAAAAACTCACATCCGGGTGGACATGAGGGTATTTTTAAGTGAAATTAAAATGGTATACCGCCATGATCGTAATTAAATCCAACTAATGGAGAAAAAAATACCTACATAATTAATAGGCGAATACAACTGAAGTTGGAAAAAGGGCTGAAAATACATAATTACGATGAAATAAACTGTTTATAGCAGCCAATATAATTAACTTCATGCATGACATATTTAGGAAGTATTTTTTTATTATTTATTTTATTTATTCATAACCTTCATCATTAATAATTAATAAGGTAATAACTAAGGAGTAGAAACTAATGAGTAGAAAAAAAATTGTAATATGCCTAATAAATGAGGTGAAAAGTACAGGTCCATGTATATTTTGTTGCCTCCTTAGGCCTAGCACTGTGTAGTAGAGTAATCTAGTGCTGTTTGATGACCCAGGAGCAGCACTTTCTTTGAAATATTAAAAATAATTTAATATATATATTATTATTAACCGATGTTTATGATATGATGACAAAATATAACTTAGATAAATATTATGTTAACATATTAATGGACGTATAGTTAAAATATATATAAATTTTAAAGCAAGTTCCAAGAATAAAAACTATTATAATAAGAAATAATGATAATATAGACAATATAGAGATAATAATAGACAATATATTTACACAGTTTTAAGCATCTTGGATACTTAAACAAGAAACTTTAGTAGATTGTCACCCTCTCCTCTACCTTTGTCTAGTAGCTAACGCACCACCGTCTTCTTCAGCACGGCTTTTGACGTTGACAGTTTTTTTAAATATTTTTTTTATTTATTCAACAACTTTAAACAAACTGATTCTGTATCACTTCTAACCAAGCATCGCCTGTTCCATAAAGGACACACATTTTAAAGCAATTTAAATAAAAATTTAAGAACAAGATGTTTTCTATTCACTTCAAACAAAATAATCGAAAATAATAATTTAAAATAAAAACCCTAAATACTAGAATTGGCAACTACTTTCGATAATGGGAACCATTGCAATTAGACGAAGAAAATTAATAAGATAAACGCAGGTATTAAGATCCCCTAAGGCAATTTTGAATTTGATGGTAATTATTAAGAGTACCGTCAGTGTAGTATTGGTTGCCGTCAGATTTCTTCTTCTCCGTCGTTCCCTCATTACTGAGTATCGTGGCCACTAGACAACAGTTTGCCTATGAGGCTCCTCCACTTCGACCTGTCTTCTGCATGGCGGGTCGCAGATTGTATTGACCCTTTTGTAACTTCTTTGATGAGGTCGTTCCATCTGGCCGGTGATCTGCCTCTGCTTCTTCTTCCCTCCACTTGACCCCGGAAAGCATTTTCTCTAGATTATCTGGGTTTCTCCTGGCGACATGACCGAAGAACTGCAGGACCCTTCTCTTGCATACGGTGGAGAGCCTCACTTGGATGCCGAGTTCTTCCAGGACAGATTTGTTGGTGCGGCGTGCTGTCCATGGGATTCCTAGCATTTTACGCCAACACCACATCTTCAGTGCATCGATGTTGGTGCGTATACGAGCCTTCAGGGTCCATGTCTCCGATGCATAGAGAAAGATCGAGAAAACCAGAGCTCGAGAAAACCAGAGCCGTCAGATTTACTTTTTTTTAATTTTTATATGTTAATATTGCATACGAGGTTTATATTTGCGATCTTAAATGCTTAAAAATAATATTTTAAGTCTGATAATTTAGGAACATTCGTAACATAATTTTCCCTACCATGTTAAAATCGTGACTTTTCACAAATGATAAGAGTGCTCGTGATCTACTCTTACGATTTTCATCTGTACTGCAAAGTGTGCGTGTCTCGTGATTTCTTCCGTTATCATTTTCCTTAAGGACATGAACTAACGTTCGCGGAAAATGCTCAGCATCGCATAGGTCGCGTGTTCGATTCAAGACCGACGTTTGTACTGAATGTAGGTGGTAGAGATGATAATGTGAGTTAGCATGAAAATATATGTATGATCGTGCGTGTGAGCTACCGATATACCGCATCTCGAGAGCAATGTCCCTTCCCTCTTCCCTTGTGAACCTAATTTTTGGGTGTATGGAGTTTAGATGTCTCAGGAATTCTTACGCCGTTTGTACATTACACTTCAGGGATACCGAAATGGAGTCAGAGACATATTTTTAAAGCGATAAATCCGCTTTTCATGTTGTTTAACAATCGCGATAGTCTTTGATTTTTTATTATGCATAACATCTACTATTCGCAAACTTAGTTTACATTACATTACATTACATTCATGTGCAGTTGGCGAATCTACTTCTCTTAGATGTTTCACAATATACTAAAGGTATTATTACAAACTACCGTATGTAACACGTATTTACTACAAGCTTTTTGCATGATATGTCTATCTTGCCTATGTTATATAAAATATTATTTTATATAAATACAAATAGAAAATTGAATGAGTTGAGTACCTTAACTGAATAAAATCATTTAAAGTAATCAATTGTGAATTCTTAGAAACAGACCATATAAGCAGGGAAATTTAATTTTATAGATCAATATAATCAATATATAGCTACTTTTATAGGTGCTGTTTTCCAATTACTGTGCATGATATAATATGAAAGCAATATAGCTGGACAATTAATCCATTAATACTTGCTATCATTTAAATGGGTACAATGTTTGAAAAGTCAAGACCCTCGAATTCGGTCAGATCATAGAAAGGTATAAGCATCTCCTTAATTTTTTTTAAACCGTTTTTTTTATGAATTCCCTCTTGTTACTTAGTTATTAATATTATTAGTCATGTATGAAAGCTAATGGGCCCTGTTGGAGTTCGCCACGATGATCCATTCGTTCAGGGTCGGTTACACTCCCGGGTCAACACCCGTCCGGCGGCCTCCACGTATGAAGTGCGAGCCCGGGTAGGACTCTGGCCTGAGAACCAGTTTCCCCCAGGAGTCAATCTTCTGGCTCTCCTGGACGGTTTGCGCACAGTCAGCCAATCGATCGTGCATTCTGTTTCACAGTCGGGGGAGTCTGAAAACAGTACTGTCTCCTATAGAGCGGGGGTAGTTGTTCACCTTACGGCGACTGCACTTGAGACGACCAATTGGCTACTCCGATATCCGGTGAACAGTCGGGCAAAGGATGCCGTTGTCCGCGATAGATTCGGTAGACGTCGTTTCACCGCTACGTAAGGGAGAGGACCGCGCTAGCGACGTCGAACCCGTAACCAGTCGGGAGACTACAGTAATCTGGTTGCCACTGTAAATAAGGGTGCGAAAGTCGGCCCCCTGGTTGGCTTCTTACGGTCATGTGGCGGAACTTGACGGTGGACTATTTTTGTCCTGTCTTCTGCGCTCACCCCACTAGAAACAGAACGATCAATATCGTTAAAACTTCCCGGTTACGCGCGGATCTGTCAAACGACGCAAAATGCAAATAGGCACTGCCAGCTTCCGACGGATTAAACACTGGTATATGAACACCGAATACATAGTTATTATATAGTTATTACATCAACGGGAAGCTCTGTCTTGAAAACCCTACTCAAACCTGGGTTCAATCATTCGTTTAATCTAAAATTAACCGCTAAAATCGCCACGAAATGATCACCGGAAACTATACAGAATATGTGACAAAGTTTGATAAATTGTGCATTCGCTGTGTTGCGCCGAATTTCCGTGCAAAGTTTCTCCATTTGTGTGGAGCGCGAGTGCGTGATTTCACAGTGTAAAATTTGTCCGGCAGCAACCGAGTACAAGTTTGGTAATTGTTCGTGTGCTGATTTGGACCAGACAGGCGCCAGTATATTATTAACAAACCACTGAGCTGTGCACAGCGATTGTCAGAATATTTGAAGAAAAAATTGTGGTGTAGATATAAACTCTATAATTTTATTTAATTCAAATACAACAGGATATTCTCACAACAAATGCATGCAACACGGCGATCCGTTGCCATAAAAATAGATATTCCTCGAATGATGACCTCTTTTGGTTGAAGGTTTTTTACTGCCCCAGGGCATATAGCCTATTAGAAGATGAAGCTAAAACAATACAGACTAAAGATTCCTTTAAGAAGCAGAGCCATATGTGGCTAATAAATGAAGGTCGTGAAAAGAGCCACAAACTATTTGACTGTCTAGTGTGATTTTTATTTTTATTCCTTTTTTTTTATTTGTATTTTTTTATTTTACTGAGTAGGTATCTATCTATCTATTTACTATTATTATGATTTTATTTTTTATTTATATACTCTATAATTTTATGATTATAATTTCAAATATTTCTTTATGATATTTTAATTAATTTTTTTAACATGTTTATGACATAGACATAATTTAGAATTTTTGCTTTTTTTTGTGTACACAGGTAAAATATTTCCTGGTACACCTGCCTTAGTACAGGCCCAGCCCTAGTTAGGCGGTGTTGACGTAGTGACCAAGATGCTGCAGTATGCTCTGTTTTTTGCTACTGGTCCAAACACATTTTTTTTTGTAATGCTGCAAGAATATTTTGTGCTTTACCTTTAATAAATAAATAAATAAATAAATAAAATAATTTTCGTAACTATTTGACATTTTAACAATAATAATAAAAGACTTTATTTGCACTTTAAAATTAACTCAGCAGCTGAAACGTGGGGATACAAACACCCCTAGGCGCAGTCATGTGTTGGTATTTTTTTGTCTAGATTGACAACACTGGCATGGTGTCATCAATCCACTCATTAATACCACCTCTACCAGTAACTAAGTTATCATATTGGACACAGCAGTCGTTTTTCCTCCATGAGCTATTGAACTGTATCTAACGTGGGACACAGAACAAAATGCACAATTTGTTCAAGATCCAAAGACTCTACAGTTAAATATTTTGTAAAAAGTGCAGATGATTGAATTGGAGCAAATAGGTTTAGCAGGATGTACGGTTTTAAAAGGTTTTCATTTATATCGTAAGTTTTTATTATTTTATAATACGATTCTAACAACTTGTTTTATATTTAAGATTTGTTGTTTGGTTTTTATATTCATATTCATATTCATTTTATTAGTATACTGGTATACAAGTCAGTATACAGTCAGTATAATGGGGGTATAGGAAGACCCCACGTTACAACTGAAGTGGAAAATGCCCACGTTACAGCTGCATGGTTAAAATACACGTAAATATATTAAAAAGATTTAAAAAATACGACAGCCGTTACAGAAAGTAAACTGTTGTATTTATAATAATTTTTATTTCGGGTTTTTATTAACATGTTGTGTTTTATGTATTTGTTTCACTTTAATGTAAATACTTAATCAGACCTTTCATTTGACACTAAACACGATATAATTATGTTAATTTATTGACATTTGGACATTTAGACAACTATTTACTTGATATTTGGACAGTTCAGGTAACCCATAACACTCGATTCTAACAATACCACACACTTCTAAATCGGTTTAAGCGTTTAGAAGTTATGGTGGAGTTTAGACAATTGAAGTTTAGACAATTGTTTAAAATACTGAAAAGGGTATAAAAAATAAAAAAATAATAAAATAATATTAATAATAAAAAAGTAATATTAATAATAATAATGATTATAAATTAAAATTAAAAAATAATATTTTAGATCTTTCCTTGACAAAACCGTGGCACTCTAGTGTGACTCCCGAAGTGAGCTCGCCCTAACACAGGGGTGCCTAGCAAGGCGGGCTCGGCTGCTCTTTGCTTAGCATAATAGAAAGATTACCATTTGCGTTTAATGTATGCGCTATGTAACCTGGGCTCAGACAGATGTGCATATAACTAAAAGCATACTACGGCATTGTCTAAATTGTCATTTCAGTTTCTGTTGTGCTCATGAATTTGAAGGTATATGTATGTATATGTAAATAAAAAAATACGTGTGGCACTCGGGGACTGCCGCGGTAAAGCTATTGCATAGCATTTTTAACAACTTATGCAATTATAATTCTTTTTTATTTATTTTTTTCTGATATCAGATAACTGCGCTCTATCGGAAAACGTTGAAATTATTTCGAATCATTTGCGGCTGCGAAAGCAAATGATTCGGAATAATTTAAACGTCTTCCGATAGAGCGCTGCGCACGAATTTTTTATTCGACAAAGCCAAAAAACCGGATTATTCGAAAAATTTCGTAGATAAAAGATAGATAATTAAATTATCTTTAAAATGGTACAGGTTTCATAATAATACGCCAGATAGTATTTGCGTAGTGGTCGTTTTTGTGTTCGGTTAGACCTAATTTCACAAATTAATTACACTATGTAATATAAACAAAATCTAAAATATTCAAAGCTAAGAATATTAGGAAAATGTTCTTGTTTAACATATATTTTTTTCGAATCGTAAGCAGTACTCGTTTAGACGAAATTATCAGTTTAAAATCATTAATTTTCGTTAAGAAATTTCTTCATTCGGTCGCCGCGCTGGCCTCTAGGCCCGCGATAAAAGCTATGCAATAGCTTAAAAATAAAATAAATAAAGAAACGGACAATATACCTAGTTGAACCCTGAACCTATTGCACTCCTTTTTTGTTGGGCAGTCCTGTAAGTATATAAATTAATCAGAAGTTTCTTTGTTGTTTTTACGATCATACGTTTTCTGGTACAATTCTCGTGTCGTTAAAATTGTTGGTTGTTTCCACCATGGTCACATTCTTTGAGAGGTATTATTAGTCGTTTGTTTCGTAGTAATCGTCGGGTTTACCGTCAGGCATATACATACCTCTTATCTATCTATGTATATTGCGATTTCTATAATAATAGAGCGAATGGCAATTTCTGTTGAAAGGGCCTATACCATCACATGCACTATAGCATCACCAATGAGTCTCGCAGTGCGGTTATAAAGGATAGAGGCATTCGGGAACATGATTGGTTCCATGAGGTCGCGCCGTATGCAGCAGACGTTCAATCAATGCCTTGTATGTCCATATTCGTTACGTATACATAGGTCACACTGAAGATTTAGGAAACTAGCTACTTACATCAACAATTGTTAAACAATAATTATAACATTTCAAATTACAGATTTTTGGCATAAAGTTTGTTTCATCTAACTATCATATTTTGTTTTATTTCCCCTACAGAGGAAGTATCGTGAACGCACTTCTGTGTGTCTGTGTGTATTCCTCGACGATAGCGCCCAAACGCTTGATCCGATTGAGCTGAAATTTGGCGTGCAGGTATCATTCGGTCATGGCAAGAGTTGAAAAGATTGCATTTGAAATCGGTCCACCAGAGTGTGCACTAGCCACACTTATATCTAGATTTTTTTTTGTTAATTTTGACACAACCGAGTGTAAGAATTCCTATCGACTGGTTTAAAGAAAAAAATACTGTAGTTAGAGACTTGAAATTCGGTACACAAATGCCTTGTTGGACCGATATCACGTTGCGAAATTTTCGTTGGGATATCTCGTATACAAGTGACATTTTTTTTAAATACCGCCGTATTTAAGAAAATGCAACATTTTTTTTGGAAAAATAATATTTTAATACCGTGGAATACAAAAAAAACTACTTTTGCTATCATAGTTAGTTGACACAATCACTATCAAGTGGGGATTGGGTGGTCGAAGGGAGGGGGGGGGTTTGGGGGTTGCGGGGGTTGGGGGGAGTCGGAGGGTAGGGGGGAAGAGGTTTTAACCCCTCCTCTCGCGAAGTAAAAACTCGCCTATCACTTTTGCGCGCGACATATTCGGGCAAAAAATCGACGCGAGTCAACGGCCTTGAGAAAAACGATCATAACTTATAAACCACTAAACGGATTAAAATAGGATAAAGAGAAAAATGATCGCATTGAAATTTGACATATAAAACATTATAACCTTATCTCGTAAAACAATTAAGATAATAATGAATAAATATTACAAAATTGGCAAACTGAAAAAACTCGCCTATAAAATCATTTCGATTTTTTTGTCACAAAATACGTAAAATATGCAAAACTTGTAAATACAGTTATGTTCTTTATTAAATGCTTTACCAAAACGATATTTTTTTTTTACTTATTTGCGTACAAAAATATTTATTTATTCAGCCAAGAAAAATTTTATGTATTCTCGTAAAAAAAAAAAAAATAATTTTTAATTTGTGACTACTTATGGTATTTTTTTATATGAAATTCTTTCAAAATAACTTTATTACTACATCACACTTCTTAGAAATCACACCAGAACTTTGAGCTTTGTCTGATATTATAGAAAAATCTAAAGTTTTGAGAGTTTCCGCGTCCGAACTTAATAATAAACTTTGAATGCTCATAATATAAAATTCGTTAGATTTTTTCAATTATATTGTCTTATCATAGACTTATTATATGTCTAATAACTAATTAATATACTCCAAAGAGTCACATTTCATCGAAAAACTATGGAAAATCGCACTTTATTCTCTCATAGTAATTATCAAAACAAGTTTCTTTGCGCGATTCATATTACAAAACAAGATATAATGTTCAAAATACGCCTAATTATGTGATAACTTAGGATGTAAATGAAGCAATACTTATTTTGTTAGTAAATTAAAGCGACATTACGTCATATTTCGCAATATATCGGGATATTTCATAAACATTACAAAATAATAACAACCATTTTTTCGCGAGCCGTTTGTTGTCGCCGAAGTGTTTTCTTTAAAAATTCGTGAAAAACAGCAAATGGACTATCTCAAATGACTAATACTCATTCCGAAACTACTTAAAATGCATATTACTCACTGTTCTCCAGTAAATAACACTCAAAAACTGCACACACACACTTTTTATCACCAATTTCGCGGAGCCGTACGCGGCCGTGCGATTTGCCGACGGGAGACTAGGCGTTTGACGTCTATGCTCACTTTTTAAATCGATGTTCGATATTGCCACACGGAAATCTTGAATTAAAGATATTTTGGCCATATCGTTGCGCCCTCAGAAAGCATATAGTACGACGTTTCGAATCGTAAATTGCATTTTTCGCAGCGGCAAGCGCTTGGTCCGGTAGCGGACGTTACGGAGTTTAGGCGGCCGACATAAATGTCCCGAAATGGATGTTACGGAGCGAGCGGGTTTTAAGGGGTTTGGCGGGTAAGGTTAAGGGAGTTATCTTCTTACCAGGAAAGTCTTGGGGTGAGACAACCGATGTCTTTCATTGTGGCAATATTTAAAAAAAATTAACTGGTGAAAATTTCTTACGATTTTAAGTGCTATTTGACAACTCAGCAGAGACTCGCTCGGTTTTAAATAGCTTTTGCCGATAAAGCACCAAGCATCACGACAATTTATAGCTAGCTTTCAGAATTCAAACGCGATCGTGGCAATCTCAGTGTAGAATTTTTGTGAGAGTCGCCCGTCCACCACAATCTCCAGCAAAAACATCAATACTGTGCGCCGTATGATCGATAGAGACAGGCATGTCACTTACCGTGAAATTTTGCCATCCTTAGGCATAGGAACGTATTAGGTACAATCAATTCTACATTTTTAAAAAAATCTGTAAGAAAGCTATGCTCGCAGTGGTTCTTACACAATTTGACTGTGGCTCAGAAAACGGGTAGTGACTTTGTGCAATATTATGCCTAACTAGAAAATACTCGTATTACCAAGTGACAGAACATGGATTTAAAGCTACGGGATCAAGATAAGCCAAACCCAGCCACAGATTCGCGCGTACAAAGAGCCGCGAAGCGGATGGTCGCTTCTTTTTAAAAAACTGGTCACATGACTACTGTTGCTTTAAGAAGCACCGTGTCATAAATGCTGATTGGAATACGGCCATTTTCTTACTGGAAGTTATTGAAGAGCTCCGTAAAAGGAACCGTAAACGCTGCATCATCTTGCACCATAATGGCAGCTCTATTTGAAGCTATTTTCCAAGCATATTTGAAGGCGAGAAATGTAGAACTCAGAGCCATCATCCATACAGTTCCGAATGGGCACCTTGTTGTTAAAGATTTCAGTTGTTGTAAAGAAGAGTTGACACTTCTTCCTGTTGTTAAAGACTAAGACCAATTAGGAGGTTAACGATTTTTATCGCCAGAAGAGGCTGTCAAAGATATCATGCCAGCTTTCATTTAAAAATATCCTACGGAATACTTCTATGCGAAAACTCCACTGATAGCTCTCGAATATTTATACTCGAAAAGCAGGCAGTAAGAGCTCTCGTGGAGCTAGCGCCATATACTCACTGCGTTCCGTACTTTAGAAATAATATATTAACTATGGTAGGTTAATATATTTTTCGGTGCCTAATTTCTGCGAGAACAAACGTCGCTAAACGGTAACTAAATGTTAATCACCACGCCCACCGTGTAAACATTGCTCTTCTCAGAGTGCACCTAAAACAGCCACAAAAATCCTTTAATTACGTTAGTTTTAAGCTTTTTAACTGCCTCCTCTCCAAACTAAACTTCTTGAATTAAAAATATTCAAGAGCTTTTTAAAAAGAAAATTGGCATCCACACATGATTTCTATAAGTTGGACGATTTCTACAGGTGTGCTGAATCGTTTGTAGTCTAGATATTATTTGTGTATTAGATTTAAACAGTTTAGGGCAGGAAATGCTATTTTACAATATTGATGATGATTTGTATACGTTTCAGACTGTTAAGCTGTTAAGTTAACTTTTGAAACGGTATTATTCTCGTATTATGTTTCTATTTAATTAGTGGAACATTAAAAAAAAAATTTTTTTTTTGTTTTGTTAAGTCTTAAAAAAATGCGATTATTTTTGTTTCTTTTTTTGTGTCTTTTAATTTGACAATATTGCCACTATTTTTTGCTACTATGGTATTCTATTTGACATTTAGGATATTTATCTAATATGTAATTTATCTAATATCCTATTATGTATTTTTTTATGATTTCACCAAATTATGTATATACCTATTTGATTGTTGTAGATATGTGTTTATTTTTGAAAAATAAAAATGATTATGATTATGAATAATATAGAAAAAAAACCAAGGTTACCAAGGAGGAGTGAAATGAATATACATCTTTCCATTTTTAAAATAATTACGAAGGCATATTGCTGAATTGACAATAAAATATATATTTTTTAATTATTCTACATAGAATTTGCATTTATATTTTAATATATTATTCTCCCTGACTCTTAAATCACATTGGTATATTTTGATTACTTGTATGTTGGTAATATTGAATATAATATTACATCCATGACAACTATCACGATAGTTATGTTTTTAATAATGAATTTTTTAGTATTTAATTTGATGACGCATCCAAGCGTAGGAATGCTTTTCTACTGGAGTAGTTGATTGTATTGTATTGTATTGTAATATTATAAAAATTGGTTTATACGTATGAAAAAGTGTAGCTCCCAGAAAATCTTCCGAGAAACAATAAGTTTATTTTTGTATATTCATCGTATTTTTTTCTGCGGTGACCATTTCTCCGGAGACATTCATTCCGGAGACTTTCAGTGTGACCCATGTAGTTACAAACAAATTAAAAACCACTAAAATACTTCACTGCCAAATAATGACGGTAAAACAATTAAACAGTGGCATTATAAAGTTATTAAAAGATATAATATAATGATGATTTGTTGAAAACGAAGTTTGAAGATTTTTTAATTTTAATAAACCTTCGAAAATTCTTAGATGCTAGGTTAAATCATACTTTGCTAAGCAAGCTAAGACTAAGCGAGCCAGAAATGTTTTTTCTCACCGACCTTATAATTATAAAGATGTCTCAAGATAGATCGGTTGCGACACTGTGATGTTTTTGTTACATATTCTCGTTTTATGCGGTTTTAATAAGCGACAAGCGAATAGTTGGGAATTAAATTGTACTTTTGCCTGCCCACCAACCGACCAGGAGGGGAAGTATTGTGAACACATTTTTTTTTTCGAGAAGAAGACGGAAATATCTAATTAAAGCCCCTCCGAGACGATTAATAAGACTACTTCCAGACTGAAGTCTCTCTGTGTGTATGTATTTTTCCACGATAGCGCCTAAACGCTTAAACGGATTAGCCCCTCAAATGTGAGGCGTCCCTTAAGGGATGCCTTGGCAAAATGTATACAAAATGTATATAAATGTAAATATAAATGTAAATGTGCGCCGCTTTATAGTAATCCGCTCTATAGTAATGCTATAGCTCTATAGTAAACCCCGCTCTATGTAAATGTAAATGTAAATGTAAATATAAATTTATAAACATTTTGCCGTAGGCAACCCGAGCTAATCGCCATTCATTTGAGGGGTTAAGTATATATACATACCGATTAAGCAAATATTTAAATTTGAAAAATCGTGCGTTTGATATCGCGCGAAGCACGTTCGAAATTTAAATCTTCATTGCGTTGTTTCGCTCGTTCGAAATTCGAATGTTGCACGGCAAATTTTACGGCGACGCGCGTTTACAATTCTATGCCTGCCCACCAACTTGAATAAGAAGACGACCTGGCTAATTGTCGTGAAAGTGACATAGCCGATTTTTTTATACAGAGAACCAAATTGTTTTCGTTCTAAATATCAAAATATATAATCAAAAGTTGTTCAGTTTCGGAATGTTTGCGTTTACGAACTTATTGTGATCACATTCTAGCTGGCTGCAAGGTGGCCTTAGATCAAGGACGGTACACTTACCGCCATGACAAAGTTCTCGCTGTTTCGTGAGGTAATTAGTCTCTCAATGGCTCGTGCCAACAAGGGTTTGACAGTATCCTCCAAACCCCCAATACAGTTTGTGCGGGATGGCTCTAAAGGCAAAAAACATTTAACTACAAAACCTTTCTCAATAATCGAGAAAGCTACAGATTGGATTCTGGAGGTTGATTCGGTCTCTAAGCAGTATAAATTCCCTGAAAGTCTCGGATGCACAGCCCTCCGTCCAGATATAACTCTTTACTCTCTATCTCGGAAGGTGGCTCTTATTGTAGAATTAACTGTTCCATGGGAATCAAATATCCCAAAAGACCACGAGTACAAATTAAATAAATACCATGATCTTGCAAATGCCGTAACCCGGAACGGCTTCACTGTTCACCTTCACGCGGTGGAAGTTGGCGCTCGTGGCCTGCCAGCTAAATCTCTATTTCTCAGAAAAATAATTAACTCTTTCTTAGAAAAATTATCTAAAACTGCGATTTGCGCATCTCAAATTCTATGGCTTCGAAGGGGGAGTGAATGGGTGGCAAGGTGAACGCTCACATGTGGCAAGACAGCTGTCCTAAACCTACCACAGCCGGTTCGTAAGTTCGGAATCCACTGCTCACCCCCCAGAAGTGTAAAAAATAGTATTATGATGGGCCCGACTCCGGTCGGTGAATTCCATGGCAGCTCCGTTTGTATTTATTTATATGTTTGCTCCAAAGTACGCCAATAGAACTAGTTAGATTTGGTCAGTGGTAACTATGCCAATGGGCTAGTCTGGCTCATCTACTGTTATTGTCATCTGCGGCATCGCGTTCTACTCGCGGCCATTAAAACCCATTTTCAGTTTTCAGTAGTTTCCGTGACACAAGATAGCCGTTGATTATTTTAGGGCTTTTTAATTAATCCGCCTTCGCTAAGAGTATTAAATTTCGCGTTGTTTCGTGCGTCGAAAGTTTCGGTGGTTTTAAAATGATATTTCGCTTTGTCGTATGGTTTACTGTTTTATGGAATGTGATAACTTCTTAAACATTTGAATATTTCGGTGCTTAAAAAGCATAACAGAAATGGACACCTTTTTATTTTATTCATTGACAAAGAGAAAGCTTCGGCTGTGTACGCTGAGGCAGTGGCGTACGCTGATTTGGAATTAAAGTAGATATCCACGCGTGTCTAGGCAAGTGTTGTTCTGTGGATTGTGGGAGGGGGAGCTAATGGGCCCTTGCTGAGTTGGCCACGAAGATCCATTCTGTTCAGTGTTGGTCACACTCACGGGTCAACACCCATCCGGCGATCTTCACGCATGAAGTGCGAGCCTGGGCAGGACTCTGGCCTTAGGGCTTGTTTCCCTTGGGAGTCAACCTTCTGGTGCTCTTGGACGGTCTGCGCACCGTGCGGCGTAAGCCAATCGATTGTGCACTCTGAGAACAGTTAAGAGTTTCAGGTGAGGGCAGCAAACCCCGCCCACCGCCCGGGCAGTTATAACGACGAGGGTCGTCTTGTCTGCCCGGGATGTCGTGCTACGACAACCCTGCGCGTACCAGAAGGGTAAAACGCGCAGGGGGTGAAATAGGGTAAACCACCCCCCCCGTACCGCCCCGAGAACCCATTTATTCAAAAAATAAAACTTATTTACAAAAAACATAAAAAAATTACAAAATATTACAAAATTTAACGAGAAAAGAAACAACAATATCGTAAATTTAGGAGCCGGTAAGCGGGGTAGAGGACGCTCCAGAACAATGAACGTGAAGGCGCACTGTCCGTGGGCAGGTCTCGGAGCAGCCACGGGGGGGAGGAATCCCTGGATCCTGCAAAGAACGAAACGCCCCTCGGGGCGGTAAAGAGACGGACACAAAGACGGGCACTTCGGGCTGGAAGTAGCCGCCGAATCACGCCACCAAGGAAGAGGGTACCCCCTGGGGGGTATCCCGAAGCCTCATGCTTTCCCAAGAAGCCACCCAGTGCCCCACAAACTCGCCAAACGACTGGAAGCAGCTCCTACAACTGACCAAATCCGGGTACCAAATCGGAGAACGCCCAACGCACGCGCCCACTGCATCCATCAATTTCTCCCGTGCAGCCGCTAGAATTGGGCAAGACCAAATTACGTGTTCCGCAGTTTGGCGACCATACCCACAGGCGCACCGGGGGTCATCGGCAAGTCCAAGTACTCACTCTGAGTAACAGTCGGGTGAGTCTGGAAGCAGTACTTTTTCCAATATAGCGGGGATGGTTGCGGACCTTACGGCGACTGCTCTTGAAACAACCATCGGCTACCCGATCCTGGGTGAACAGCCGGGCAAAGGGTGCCGTGATCCGCGATAGATTTGGTTTACACCGTTTCACCGCTTCGTAAGGGAGAGCACCGCTCAAGCGACCTCGAACTCGTAACCAGTAGAGACCGGATTAATCTGGTCGCAATTGGAAGTAAGGGCGAGAGTATACGCCCGCTAGGTAACATACCTGGTTATCTCGCAGATAAGGCGTTGGCCTCTTACGGGCATGTGGAGCTTGACGGTGGACTGTTTTGTCCAAGTCTTCTGCACTCACTGCACGGGAGATAGAAAGACCAATCGTTAAAACTTCCTGAGGTGACGGGTTGGCCCGTTGTAGTTGACAGCTCTATTTGTGGAGGGGGGATATAATGGGCCTGTTTGCAGTTAGGCAATGAACAATGCATCAAAAATTGGTAAACGTTATACACTTAATTCAGTAGACACTTTTAATTCCAAGTTTCAATTGACGTCATGTAGTCAGCAAAACTATATATTTGCGTTATGACTTGAAGCATTGAAATAATTCATAAAATTTTCTTTCAATTACATGTTTTCAAATAGATACTTCCGTCTTCATCTCGATTTTTTAGCGCGTTCGTAATACTTTCCCTTGAGCCGGGAAAGTAAAATCGGTTGTATAACCTTGACTTTCCCGTCAAGTAACCAAGGACTGATTTGATCAAATTATTTATTTTATAAATAAAATCGATGAGCGCCCTCTATCGACCGGCGGACGAACCTATCTGAGTTTTGCTTAACGGCCTTAATCGGCGCGGTTATTGTCTCAGCAAGCCTCGGGTGGCTCGACGTTTATATTTGATAAAATGTTTGGCAGAATTTAAATTATATTATTGTAGTTTGTACAGGAGATTTTCCCGCCAAAACTTCATAATGCGATTTCAGCCTAACAAGCCATATTTTAGGTCTCTAAGTCTAAATTTTGAGAATAAAATAGGTATGACTAGTGCCCTAGTCATACCTATTTCAACCACAACCTTTTTGAACTCTTGCCGTCACCAAAGTATGCCTGCATGCCGAATTTCAGCACAATGGGATGAATCGATTGTACGTTATCGTGGAGAAATACACACATACAGACTTTAATCTGGAAATGGTCTTAACCTCTAAATCTTAGGGGAAATTTCGTCTTCATATCGTTTTTTTTTTAGCGCGTTCACAATTCTTTTCCTCCTCGTCGGTTGATAAGCTGGAAAAGTAAATACATGCTGCATGGTTTTGAAAATTCATTTCCGAAAAATTCACCAGAAATTATATATAACGGTTTTTTCCGATTTTCGTTTTCAGTGGTGGATTAATGGGCTCGATTGCGTTTCGTGAACGAGACAGGGAAATACGCTAGAGCGGAGTGTGAGATGACCGGTTGTCACTTTTTCGCATTAAAACTGCCCGCCAAGGTCAAATCTTACACCGCACGAAATGTGCTCGAATTTATTTGGAGGAGTATAAGTTCGGCAGGTAGTATTATTATTTACGATCGTTTCTTTTCATATTCCGCTCTAACGTATTGGTCTGTCTCGTTCGCTTGGACTAATTTTAGTTTTAGTTCACAAAGAAACTCAATCGGGCCCAATATACGTTAGTTTATAATGATGTTGTCCTTTATTCGAAGTTGAATTTGTTTGACTTTCTAAAATTCTTAGATGTTAAACGTTACAGGTTCTAAATGTGTATGTTTGGTTTTTTTTTTGCGGGATAACCATTTTTGCGGTTGCAATCTGTTGAGTATTTTTGTTTGCAGGGTCACCAATTTCTTATTTCTTGTCTTTTTATTTCTGGAGTTAAAAAGTTTTACAGCATCTCGTTTTGCAGCGTTTTGTCATTATTACTGGCCGAGTTGGAACCGAGAAATATACAATTTACATAAATTTAAATTTCAATTAATTGTATATCACAAACCAAACAATTTACGCCACGACACGTCTACCCGTCTACCCGTCTACACGGTCCCGTTCGATATGGTACTTTTGCCGTCTAATGTTTCACATGATAATTAATGGCGAGTGATGAAGGCTTTTGTCGCTGCTGGAGGCATTGTTAGGATTTACGAGCGACGGTCTCGACACGGCAATAAATACGTCAACCGTTTGTGTTAATAATCAGCCCTTCCCTAATTAGCGGTTTATACGACAGAGCGACAGCTCTATGCTTATATCTCTTATTTAATTATATGTACCAATGCGACAGCGCTAGCATTAGTAAAACATATTTCTTGTAAACGAAATCAACTGTATATCACTATATTTTCAAACCATCGAAAATAAATAAAATGTATTCCAAAATATAAAAAAATCGGTTGTGTCACTTGAATACTTTCCCGTCAAGAAGACAACCCCCGTCCCCATATCTCACGTCATCACACCTCTCCCCCATGACGAAACATTTTAGTTATTGTGAGATTACCAGCTAACGTATTATGAATTTATAGAATGATAGCTCAATATTTCGAGACTGACGAATTCAGAAAGTATGATCAACATAAACATAGCACTAGACAGAAGCAAAATCAACGGCTACTTGTCCCTCCTTTTCGCAAATTTTATGGAATAAGAAGTTCGGCTAAATCCTCGTTTATTCAATCAAATTCTTTTAAATATAAAAAAAGATAATAATTAAATATGCTCAAAAAACATAATAAAAGAAATAAAAATAGCTCTAAAATAAGCGAAAGTGAAAGTCTTTTTTCATAATCTTTGTCAAGAGAGTGAGTTTCTGTACCGACTAATCTTAACCAATACAGCTGCATTTCATAGACGAGTAGAATATGGTCAATATGTCTACACAACTTGCACTTAAAATTACCCTATCATAATCTCCAGTAGGTAAACCTAAGGATTGGCTGGATTTTATTTAAAAGTTGTATTTTATGCACGGTTAAATAAATAAATAAAAAATAACAGTCGACCCATACCCAAATGATATTAATATCCAATAGTTCACACAGTCGAATGAACAAGATGCCATATCGAAAAAACATCAAATACAATCTTATCTTGATGGTCTACAATAAGCGAATGTAATATTTATCTCAATTGGACTGCAATACAATGCAAATGCAATACCCATTAATTGAATCAACGTTATTAATTTTAGAAGATTATATGGGAGGCCACGGTCTTTTCCTTCGATCAAGGATACAACAATAACACTCGCCATTCTGTCTGCTCTCGCCAATCACTCTTCTGTTTACACGTAATCTTTAAAGGTCCATTCTGCTCGTTTATGGAATTAATGCCCACACTCTGTCAGGCATGCACCTTCGTTGCTCACTTTCAAAAAGTTTTTAAAGAAATATTTGCTTTCACGCAGCCAATAACGTAATACACCCCCCCCCCCCTCCCCACTCTACCTATCCTATATCCTTGCCTTGGAAATATAGTAAAAATTATGTAAACGCAGCATATATTTCTATTAGTATACTTTTATTTTACTTTGTCACTTCTATATTTAACTTTGTCACTTCTATGTGTGCTGATAGATGACAATTAAAAATAAGTTTATTAAATGGTTGACAGTAAGACACCGCTATAGTATTAAGTTCGCCATTTGTGCATTAATTGTTTTTTTTTAAACAGGGTAATCTAATTAATGTATGTAAACTTTTATTTTTTTTAGCACAATAAATGTATTCTATCCATCTATCTATGAAACATCAGTTATTGATAAATTAAGTTACCCGCTTCCGTCTAAGACGGCATCACGTCTCTTCCTGGTACGCTCTCTATCTCTCTCATAAATATAATTTACACAAATAGAGACTCGAACTAATTGCATGTAATTATTTTACTCTGATACTGCAGAGGAAGTTTGTCCTACTGGATAATATAATTTGTCTGCTGTACGGTGAATTTAAAGCATTCGCGAGGGAGTAGAGGCAGCTTGGTTACAATAGATAATACAAGATTTTGTACAGTTCAGATATTTAGAGATACAATATCGAGATACAATATAGAGATACAATTTAGAGATAGAGAGACAAATTAGATATTTAGAAATAAATATCAGATACAAACAATATTGTTAACTGTGTTCCACGATGTTGGATTTTTTATCTCTGTAACTGGTGGTTTAATATCGACTAGTAATTTTAATGTATGTGAAGACAATATAAAGCATATTATTTATTTTGCTATTCATTTACCGGGTTTTCCCATAAGGGCGGGTCGTGTGGACATTATTTGCAATAAAACAAGCTTTATATGAGGTGTTAAAGAAATTATTTTTTTATTTGACAGGCCCATGACTTTATGTATGGAAAATGACATCGTCCAAAAGTCCGTCATGGCTTCGCACAGTGGCACTGATCCAAGAGTTCCAATTTTCAATGACTTCTGCATAGATACGGCTGAATTTGAGCGATGGACTCAAAGTCAACATAGCCCAGAGGCTATGTTGACTTTGAGGGCATCGGTCGATTGGGAACCCCAGAAGAAAATTCTAGAGGGGTCAAATCGCACGATCTTGGTGGTTAATTTATGTCACCTCTGCGAGAGTAATCATGCATTACCGAACACTCATTTCGATAATAAAGTCTTAACGTGCTGCTCAATCGTGTAACTTGCCACGGTGATTTGGCATCAGTGATGGAATAATAAACAACATATTTGATAGACGCCGCCAAAACAACTATACACTACTGGCTAATAGTATCGCAAGATTGAAAATGATATCGAAAATTGTATGTTTTACCATAGCCAGGAAACTCGCCAGATTTAAATACTACTGCGAATTTATGGTGTTAATTGGCATAAAAATATCCCCAAATATTCCTAAAACATAGCGAAAGCTTCACAAAATATTTTTATTATAATTCGCAATCTTCGCAATGTTCGAGAAACTGCATGATTAGACCAATACCACATAAGACCACCGAAGTTAAATAAAATACTTCTGGTTAACCCTATAAACGATACCACAAGAGAATAAGAAACAATAATAAACAAGATAATATTCCGATGTGATACTACATGTAAACACGAAGGGGTCACAACTCTGCGAAATATCACAAAAATAAACCGTAAGACATCGGGCGGCAAGAAAAGCAAAAACATCGCTACGCCAGATCGCTTTTACCGTATCTTAAGCTGGGGCGAGAAACACAACGAGACGGCGCCCGCAGCGAAGGAAAATCAAACACAAACAGACGGAGAGAAGAAAGATAGTAGAGAGTTTTGCCTTTGTTATTGCACCGCCCGACGAATCAATCCAAGACCCCATACAAAAAATACATCCTTAAAAGGGACCGAAGTAAATGAGGTAAGTAACTCTACTTGGAAGGGGGATAAACAAACAGTAGTCACAACAGCGGGTATAACATAAGAAGAGAGCACAATAGATGGATACGACAAATTAGTGTAATACACTTGCGGTACAAATACGACTACTGATAGAAATTATTTACGATTCATCTCCCGACGTCGAATAAATCGTATGGCCTCTTTATGCTTTACATATATTCTGTTTCGCCAATACTGTACAACAAGCCTCAGTCGTTACTAAGAATCATGGCTTGAAGCTCAAAATGATCAACTAGGGTTTTCGACTACAGCGGGTGAGCCCGTCACCTCAGGAAGTTTTAACGATTAGTCGTTCAATCTCCCTGGAGTGAGCGCAGAAGACTTGAGGACAAAACAGTCCACCATCTAACTACGCCACAAGCCCGTAAGAGGCCAACGCCTTAACCGCGAGATAGTCAGGAGTCTTACCCGGCGGGCCCAATTTCACGCCCTTACTTCCAATTGTGACCAGATTACTCCTACGAGTTCGAGGTCGCTTGCGCGGTCCTCTCCCTTACGAAGCAGTGAAACGGTGTTTACCGAATCTATCGCGGACCACAGCGTCCTTTGCCCGGCTGTTCACCCAGGGTCGGGTAGCCGATGGTCATTTCAAGAGCAGTCGCCGTAAGGTCCGCAACCACCCACGCTCTATCGGAAACAGTACTGCTTCCAGACTCCCCCGACTGTTAGTCAGAGTGCACAGTCGATTGGCTTACGCCGCACGGTGCGCAGACCGTCCAGGAGCGCCAGAAGGTTGATTCCCAGGGGAAACTAAACATAAGGCCAGAGTCCTACCCAGGCTCGCACTTCATGCGTGGAGGCCGTCGGATAGGTGTTGACCCGTGAGTGTGACCAACCCTGAACAGAATGGGTCTTCGTGTCCATCTCAGCAAGGGCCCATTAACTCCCTGGGAATCAACCAATGGATCATCGAAGGTGACGTCAGATTTTCACCATACTCACAAATCTTTCATATAAATATGGTTTTTGGTATATCTGTCCGAGCTTAATAGACTCCTAAACCGTTTAACCAATCACCATAAAAGTTGTCACATTGGCTTTTTCATAGAGAAGGTTTTTATGATATCCTCTTTGTTGTAACTTACCGCTAGATGACGCTGCAGCACATCAACTTCTTTACCGCTCAACCGATCGCTGTGAAAATTGGTATACATAGACATTTGAGCCCGCATAATAATTTTGCGATATTAATTTTATTGTAACTCTCCGCCATGTAGCGCTGCAGCACATCAAAATTGGTATACGTAGCCATTCGCGCTTGCATTATATTTTCGCGCTATTAAATTTTTTGTAAATCGCCACTAGGTGGCGCTGCAGCACATCAACGTATATACCGTTCAACCGATCTCCGTGAAAATTGGTATACATAGGTATTTGAGGGCGGATATAATACGGGCAACGCATGGTAATACCACTAGTATATTATAATTTAGTGACATCGAAATAATATTTGGATCCCTTACCTCGTATCGGATGTTTTAGAACGGATTTTATGTGTGAACTATCTTCACAAAAATCCTGAAGGGTTCTGTCGCTAGGATTGCAGATGACTTCGTTTATTTTTATTCATTTACATTTTTTACATTTACATTTACGTCGTGTCCAATTGGCGGCAAAACCGCTCTTGGACGTGTCAAAATATTTGTGTTTTAAGTAGTAAGTGTCATTACTACTTTAATCTTTACGTTACACACATATATTAATTTAAAAAAATATATAGTATCTAAGAAACTTTGGACCCTACTAAAAGTTATTCGTCTTAGAATCGTATTACAAAACAAATTTAAAAAAATAGTCCATTATTCTAATGGCTACCTACTGAACACACAAAAATTAAAATAGTCAGTTAAAAAGTTGAATAATCAAAGCAGAAGTCGAACAATAGAAATAGACAATAAATCAAATATATACGTACTAAAAACTGTACATAGTAACATCCAAAGTAGTAAGTAAATTGTTAAGTAATCAAACTAAAGCTAAATCTTACATTTAAATACTAAAAGTACATATATAATTATCATTCAAATTGGTACAATATTTGCAAAGTCATGGCCCTCGAATTCGGTCAGATTATAGAAAGGGTGGCCTATCAGCATCTCCTTAACCCCTCAAGCCCCGATTGGCCGATATCGGCCACAAACTGATTCAGCGTGACGAGTCCGTTTTAATTCTATGTTAATTTAATTTGCTTTATTTTATTATGTTTTATTATGTTAATATGTTTCATTGTAACTATGGGTACAGTGGTTAGGCAGTAATTAATGTTTTTGGCGTGACAGTGTCATAATTCAATTTTTTTACTAATTTTTACTAAAATTATTTGGGACATCAACTTGTCAATCGGCTGAGGGGCCGAGGCCTGAAGGGTTAATGTTTCTTTTAAATTGTTTGTCCTCCAGTTGTTTGATAGCGGTAGGGAGTAAATTGTAGAATTTAATGCTCAGGTATAAGTAGCTCTTCTGTACTTTTGCCAGTCTTGTTCGGGGCACGCATAAAAGGGAATTACCGCGTGTATGGTAAGAGTGAATGTCCGCTCTAGTTGCGGTTTCTGTTAGGTGCTGTCTGGCATACATTAAGCACTGGTATATGAACGCCGAATACATGGTCATTATCTTTGCCTTACTGAAGTATGCTCTGCATGAGGTTCTGGGCGTTAGATGATACATGCTGCGCAGTGCTCTTTTTTGCAATAGGAAGATTCTTTTACTGTTTGCGGCATTTCCCCAAAATAGTAGTCCATAAGTCATTAATGAGCCGAAATACGCAAAATACACTGATTTGGCTGCCGCGAAGCCACAAAGACTTCTGATTTTTTTTATTGAGTATACAGAACTACATAACTTACTAGCTAATTCATCAATATGGGTATTCCATTTTAATTTGCTGTCAATTCTTAAACCTAAAAAAAATATATCTTCTGTGATGTCAATTTTGAAATAGTCATATAATTCATTTAAATAGTCGAAATTGGTCGGTCTTAAGCGAAAGGGAATTATTTTTGACTTTGTAATATTTAGACGTAATTCATTAGCATTAAACCAAATTAAGAGTTGTTCAATTGTATATCTAATTCTACTTACTAATGATTTCTTATTCTTGTCACAGAAGATAAGGGATGTGTCATCTGCAAACAGTGTGATGTCATCATTCTCGAATGACACACATCCCGGCAAGTCATTGGTGTACACTAAAAATAAAAATGGACCTAATATGGAGCCTTGAGGTATACCCTTTGATACAAGAATCGGTTTGCTTCTTGTTCCATTTACCTCTGTCGTTTGATACCTATTTTGAAGGTATGATTGAATTAAATTTAGCCCTTTGCCTCTAATTCCATAGTGTTCTAATTTATTCAGGAGAATATTGTGATTAACGCAATCAAATGCTTTTGATAAGTCACAAAATAGACCAATTACTATTTTTGAATCATCCAACCCATTTAATAACTTATTGAGTAGTTTCGATGCAGCATTAATAGTCGATAGTCCTGCCCGAAAACCAAACTGTTTACTGTTTATAACGTCATGAGTGTCGAAAAATTTTGTGAGCCGGTTTAATATTATTTTTTCAAAAATTTTGCTGAAAGCCGGTAATAATATGGATATCGGTCTATAGTTATCTATGTTTTCACGACACCCTTTTTTGAACACAGTTATTATTTTAGCCATTTTTAATTTATCCGGAAAGGAGCCTTCTGCTATACATGAATTGAAGAGAGCGCAAAGATAATCTGCAAGTGCAGGCATTGATGACTTTAGTAACCGGCTGGACACATACCACATTAGTAACCGGCTGGACACATTCTTTGGATTATTGATTCTTTCCTACGGAATTGAAAATGGCGAATGATACCTGTATTTAAAAATGAATGTTTTTAAAATATAGATTATTACTGCCCTATGTTTGCCAGAAAAAAATATTCTGATGATAGTGACTACCTAATTTCTTTTCAGAAAATATTATTCTCGGCATAAAACAATTTGAATTTTAAAAAAGCCTTTCAACTCAAGATGTTATTGCTAGTCTTTTTAAAAAAAGGGTACTGAATATTGACAATAGCAAAAAACAGTTGGCATTTTCTGTGATATCTCTAAGGCTTTTGATTGTGTAACTGTAGAGTACAAAATTGCACTAGACAAACTACAACACCGCAGGGTTAGGAATAGCGATCTAAGGCTCATTCGATCCTCCTTACAAGTTCGAACCCAGATTATGCAAGTCCAAAATAGCAAAAGCACCCCACAAAGTACTTCCAAAAGTATTCTTCAAGTATCTATATTTGACCCTTTTTTTTCTCTTATATATAAAAAACATCCTATTCGTCGATGACACATCCCTTCTTTTTAGCTATAAAAGCAGAGACGAGCTTGCACAAAGCATTAATAAAACATAAACAGACTTGCTGTTTGTTTCCAAGTTGTTCAACTCTCATTGAATGTTTCCAAATTTAAGGGAAAGTGTTTTCTTTGCGTCCGTCTACGTTGATAAAATAGCATTATTATTTAAAATAGACCAATTAGACAACGTCCCTTATAGTAAATTCTTAAGTTTACAGATCTACCAAAAATTGCAATGGTCCAATCACCTAGGAGAATTCAGCAAAAAGCTGTGCATTGCCATTTACGCAATATAAAAAGATCAGAAATTTATGAGGCCTTGAAGCTACAAAGTCTATTTACGTTCCTTATTTCCATTCGTTGATGGCATGTGGGCTAATGTCTATTGTTATATAACAGTCCGCAGTCTATACAGAGCTTCTCCAAGAACTTTATGTAAACCGATTTTCATCGAGTCGGGAATCATGAGATATACTCGTGTTACATCTACCAAGATATTATGTTCACACGTAAACATATTTTGGAGCTCCCAGCGAATAGTGATTTTCGTCAACGCAATAACAGAAATAAACATAATATTCACCTTAATGGGCACCAACTCAGTCAGTCAGTTCAATCACAAATCTTAGAAAGAATCAATTGAAAAAAAATATACTCAATTGTTTAGTCGAAAATCTAATATATTATTTGATGTAGGAGATAGTTCATAATCCATATTCCAAGAGTATAATTCTGTAAAATATAGTAACAGAAAATATCGCGATGGTTGATATTTACCAAAAAGCGTAATTCTTATTTTAATCGATTAAGGCTTTTGACTAATCATTAAAATTTTGAAATTTTTAGCACGTATTGTGACTATCTTTTTCAATGACTATAACATTATTGCTATAATAATTATAATTATATGCAGTACTCATTTTATTTGATCAGAATTTTATATTATAACAATATCTTCTAATAATTGAGGACTTATATAGGTAATCACAAGTATCACGATAGTTAATTTTCCATAATGCATTATTGAGAATGCTAGACGCAAAGACGCATTCATATGTAGGAATGCCTACCTACTGGAGTAGGATAAAATTGCATTGTATTAAACATATCTACTAAAGAAAGTTGTCGACTAAATTCGCCTCACGGTTTTGCATTTGTCTGATGATTCATTACCCATATTTTTTTCCGCCTTTAGTACTATATTAATTGTACAAAGAAAACCGTTCAACTTGAAGAATTATTTTTAAAAGAGAATGCGCATATTGGGCACACTTTCCCAATAGCTGTAAATTATATACAAATGGAAAGATCTCTTTATGTGTAACATTTATTACCAGAACGACGATCCTCAATTATGAGCAATTTCTGAGTAATATTCTATTGCCAATTACCTGATATCCTATGGCTAATTACCTGATATCCCCCAGGGCACCTAACACACAGGCATTGTAATTCTAATAACTGTTTAATCGAAAACCGTCACAGAATACCCGGAACGATAAAGTACATCCGCTGTGTGAGTACAAACTATATATTTCTAAGAATGCTTGAGTTTACCAGCAGTAGGTATATAGAAGGGAAAAACTAGGATATGTTGCTTGAACTCTTTAATGTGTATCATGACTTCATTGCCGCTCTGTTTGCTAAAGTATGTAATATGCTAAAGTTAGCTGTCCAACATAGGTGTGCCCAGTGAACGTACAACACAACATACTATCTTTTATAGACCTTAATTGCAAATAATATATTTTAGATATATATTTGGCTTTGAGGTTTTCGTATTTTTAGCCATATTTAGGAAGATTCTGAATTTCAAAACTCCGAAACGGCTCATAATTGAGGTAAGTTGTGGTAGTCATAAATATTCTAGAGAAATGAAATGAAGTGAAAAACGTCTTTATTGCACAATTAAAACAAGGTATAATGGCGGACTTATTGCTACATAGCAATATCTTTCAGTCAACCAACATGCTAATTATTAGCACGTGGTAAGCGAAAATTAAAGTACAATAAGGTACAAGAAAATATAAAATGAAATTTTAAATTATAGCAAATATACACTTTATGCATTTCTAAAGCCAAAAATATATAACTTAATTAGTTTAGTTTTATTTATTGATTCGAATCAATTTTATATTAAAAAAATATTTGATTTTCTTTCTTCTCGAGATATTCCCGAATTTGGGGATAAATCCCACACTGACAACACTGAACCTTTCTACAGCTCTGTAGTAAATAGATCTTTCCAATGGTAAATACGTTATTGTTGTTAGAGAGGTGGGCCCAGCGCCTATACATTTCCCAATTATTGTCCTTTGTGTTTTTGATTTGTAACTAATATGACTCCCTTATTTTACCTGCTGTTCCGTGGTTGAGAATCCCTGTCTGCCAAGAGTGTACACATCAACACGGCCCGCACACACACACACGCCGTGCATTCACACAGACGCAATCCAGTGCTGTTCAATCCGAAATCGATGGAGGGTGTCAGCTGGGTCGCGCACACTTCCACACGTGTGTCGTGTACATACGAGTACATGTCGGCTATTTGGCACGGGGCGAGTTGCGGGGCATTACAATAAGCAGGCCGGGGCCGACGCGTTTGGCGCTGCTCCTGCGGACTCGTTGCCAAAGCGGCCCGCGTTCGAGTTGTGCCTCTTAAAAGAGGACAATTGGCCCATTACACGCGAGAGAGGCGCTCCGCTGTCGAGCCCGGGAAGACCTGCTTCTTCCGCCGGTGATATATAGGCAGCCTAGTCTTATTTTTTTAGAAATTAAATACCGTATTATTTTACGCCTTCTTGAACTAAATTAGGTGAGGTGCAACGTATTTTGACATTTCCGCTCTAATTTGTTTTGATCTTCATACGCCCAATTTGCCATGAATGTTTTTAGATTACATCAACTCTCTTACAACACCGTTTTTTTATTCTATTTTTTTTATTTTTTTTCTAAACTCCGATTTTGAGCGCCACTCCCTTTTTGAGGCAATAGAGAAACTTATAATAGAGTGCGCAATTATAAACCGTATAAAACATATTTACCTATAAACAAAGTCCTACCATTTTCGAGAAATTTATATTTTTGTGTTAGTTTGGTTTCTTGCCTGATTTAAGTAGAAAATGCGTTCTAATTTCAATTAAACTTATTGAAATATTTAGAAATAAAAGTTTTTACACCCTCCAATTTATTTATTTATTTATTTATTTAGTATAATTGGTACAAAACAATACTCTAATATTACATGGCTATCGCTAACATTTTTACTTTGTTTCTAAATAGAGTAAAATATTTTATGCGTACCCGCATGCTTAATTTATAATTGCGTATGCGCCGTATCTCATGATTTACAAAATTATCAAAATTATCAGTACAAAAATTAATATCCTTTAAAAATTATCAACAAAAAAAAATGCAATCCAATGTGCATTACTTTAAATGAAAATAATTACAGATAGTATATTACCAATTAAAATGTCGGTCTTAGAACAGGCTATTGCCTAGTTAGGCGACATCAAAATAGGATCACTGCCAACAGCTGTTTCTGGCATAACATGTTATCAGTTTTTTGCAACTGGATTTTCGGATTGTCATTGTAATTGTATATGTCCATTTACTGTAGATAATTGTAAATAACCAAATAAATAAATAAATCGATGTTTTAATAGTAGTAAAGAGTAAAAATGCATTTAATAATATAATAAATGTACTAAAATCTAAATTACAAAATTTCAAAACGAGTTTTTAGAACACTTGTAAATTTGTTAGCAGGAAATTATTTGGGTTTGGGTAATAATCATAATCTCTTTTAACCCGGCGCATTCCGGGTGAAAAACTTACGCTGCATGCCTGCGTAGGTATCTCATGCCCTATAATTCAGAATCCCAAAAATCATAAAAAAAGAATCGCAGGTATAAATATTTTTGATATTTTAGGTTATTTGTTCTTATCTCTTGATAATATAGCAAAATAAAGCACTAAAGGAAAAAAATACGAATGTATTAAGGTGGGTATGCATTAGGTTCGCGAATCAACTCTGCTCCGCGCATCCGCAACTGCTCCAATGGAGACGTGGCGCGCATCAACTCAAGAACAACGAGTGCTCCGCAGTTTTCATTCGAACATTGAGCGAACATGTCATCGCCAGATAGTATTTTTAAATTTGTCGTCCTTCGAATCCCACAGCACTGTATAATTTCTGTACTCCTCGATTAGAGCTAGACATTTCTCCTCGGCCTACTCCATAGCGACGGATTCGCGTTTACTGAACGCCGAACGTGATGCGCGAGACGTACCCACCAACGTCTCACTTTGCTCGCGTCCGCGAACATACTGCGCATTACTGTGTGTTCGCGCGTTTACTGCCACCGCTCGGACCGATCGCCGCGGAGCGTGCAACGTTGCACGCTCCAGGAGCGCGGACGTATCCACTACTGGAGGTGTTGCGGGTGCGCGGAGCAGAGTTGATGCGCGAACCTAATGGATACCCACCGTTAGGTGTTATATTGGGCCCGATTGCGTTTCTTTGTACGATCGTCGATAAATACTACCTGCCGAACTTATACTCGTCCGAATAAATTCGAGCATATTTCGTGCGGTGTAAGATTTGACCTAGGCGGGCAGTTTTAATGTGAAAAAGTGACAACCGGTCATCTCACACTCCGCTCTAGCGTATTGCCCTGTCTCGTTCACACGGACTAATTTCCGATTTTAGTTCACGATGAAACGCAATCGAGCCCATTATAACCTTTCTGTGGAATTTCATCTAAATAAAAAAGTCGCGGCATGAGATGCCCACGGAGGCATGCGCTGGGTTAAACTAATCTGTTAGTATATGACAGAATAATATAGCTTTTGTATAAGTAAGAATAGAATAAGAGTAAGAATGAATGTATTTCCGAAAGTAATGCTTAAAATGGTAATTTACGAAGTCTGCCTTGGTAGGCTGAAGCCCGTACCAAGGTAAACTCGACTAGGTTACTTGTTAGTTTTGTATTGTGCGCACAATTGTTATAACAGTGAAAATGAAAAAAATAAAATAAAAAATAATACGTGTGGCACTCGGGGACTGCCGCGGTAAAGCTATTGCATAGCATTTTAACAACTTATGCAATTATAATTATTTATTTATTTTATTTATTTTATTTTTTCTGATATCAGATAACTGCGCTCTATCGGAAAACGTTGAAATTATTCCGAATCATTTACGGCTGCGGTAGCAAATGATTCGGAATAATTTAAACGTCTTCCGATAGAGCGCCGCGCACGAATTTTTTATTGAATAAAGCAAAAAAAACGGATTTTTAAAAAAAAAAAACATAGATAAAAAGATAGATAATTAAATTATCTTTAAAATGGTGCAAGTTTCATAATAATACGCCAGATAGTCTTTGCGTAGTAGTCGTTTTTGTGTTCGGTTAGACCTAATTTCACAAATTAATTACACTATGTAATATAAACAAAATCTACAATATTCAAAGCTAAAAATATTAGGAAAATGTTCTTGTTTAACATATATTTTTTTCGAAACGTAAGCAGTACTAGTTTACACGTAATTATCAGTTTAAAATAATGAATTTTCGTCAAGAAATTTCTTCATTCGGTCGCCGCGCTCTAGGCCCGCGATAAAAGCTATGCAATAGCTTAATAAATCTAATAGGTCTAATAAATAAGTATTATGTAGGTCAAGAGTTGTTTTAATGGTGGGCGCCTATCGCCCTTCATACCGCCCTTCATAATAATCATGTATTATGAAGGGCGAATGTTTAAAACTTTTTTATTTATACAAACTTTGTACCAGTCAGCTCGCGGAAAAAATATCAAAAATAATAGGTAATTTATTAGTATTAGTATTAGTTACAGGCGTTTTTGCTCAGTTAGGTATGCGATGAGCCAGTATCTATTAGTTTAATTTGTTTCTCCTGCACGATTTATAATAATATATCCGGAATATCATAGTTCTTCTGCTGTGAGTTTTATTATTTGTAATAAATAAATAAATATATACTTTTTTGTTTCGCAGGTGCGGCCGCCGCGTCGAGGCTCTACGTGGAGGCCGTGTCAAAACTCGGCAGACAGGCGCAGCAAGGAACATGGGGCGGTTCCGCCGATATAGGTTTGTCAATTTATCTACTCACATACCTCGTCCATTTATCTACCTACACACTGCAACATTCATCTTTTCTCGCACGGCGTAAATCAGTTTACAAAGTGTCCGCCAGAGCGCAATTTTGGATTCAGCCGCGAGTGGCGAATCTCATTCGAGTGGGTGGGGCCCATTGATCGCGAAGTGGTGACAGGTTTGAATCGGCGTCTGTGAGTTCTCCCCGCGCTCAAGTGATAAGGGGCACAGCATGGAGGTAGCGACACTTGAATTCAGACATGACAAATGGTGACACCGTTGATTGAAAATTTATGTCTATCCGAGAGTCTACATAGACATCATTCACAAATTTGCTAAAAGTAACGTTTCTATTAGTATTCAGGTCACAAGTTAATCATTGATATTAATTACTTCATCGTTTTATGTCTCATAGAATCTAATATCATGGTTATGTATGCCACGAATATATACTGAAACATTATTTATCCAAGAAAAAATATCGCGACTACTTAAACTTACTCGAATATTCATTCGCATATACGCGAAAAAAGAAGACTTAATAATTTCAAAGTACGACTGAGCAAGTTTAAAATAGTTTTTTTGACAGTCAAACCTATATTACAATCAATTGCTATTATGCATTAGGAACCTTGAGGCGGTTTACTTAAGGAAAATGGTACAGTGTATTTTAATTAAAACCCGGCAGTAAGGATTTTGACATTTTCGACTTGTCTCAGTTCCCTTGACTTTCTTGACTATTTTTATTTGTGATTCCTAATTCCTTTTATTATTGACCACTATATAACTATTTTTATTTTGACTATTGGAGATTGGCTATTATTGTTATTATTATTATTTATTACTATTTGCATTTTTTTTATTTTTATTATCAACCATGTGATAACTTGTGTAATTGTCAAATAATTCTGGTTGATGATTAGTATTGTTCATATGATAATTTGTGGAATTATCCAAGAATTTGGATTAAAAATATCTGAAAATTTTGTTTAATATATATAGCCTAGATTGTGAGCGAGTAAGTATGAAGACTGATATTATACTGAGCCGAGGCGGGAAGCGCTGAGACGAGGAAGCAACCGGCAGCCGTGCGATATATTATAGAGATAAGTATTATAGAAACAAAATAGATAGAGTAAATGGGGACAAAAAAAAAACTTGGGAAATTATCAAAGGGTTAGTGAACAACAGAAATAATAGCTCAGATATAAAAGAGATGTATATACATAAGGAATTAAAAAAAATGGACTTACACTCTAACGATATATTGAATTACATTAATGACTACTTCACTGGTATAGGACAAGACCTAGCTAACTCTATACTGCATAAAAAGGGTTTGTCTGAGAGGGAGCTAGCCTTATCAATGCATAAGCAACCGAAATTAAATGAAAAATTCGAATTATTGCAAACGAATAAAGAAGAGGTCTTAAAGACTATAAAAAGTATCAGAGACGACTGTGCTCCAGGAAAAGATGGGATCCAGGCAAAGATAATCAAACAATCTGCAGAAACATTATCCGAGCCCCTTGCTCATCTAATAAACCTCAGTTTCTTGACTGGTATATTTCCAACATGGCTGAAAAAAGCGATAATAAAACCAATATTTAAAAGTGGTAAAAAAGAAGATATAGGAAATTATCGTCCTATCTCCCTCCTCAGTGTGGTTTCTAAAGTGTATGAAAAAATATTCAAACATAGACTAACACAATATCTAGAGACACAGAAGCTGCTATCTAATAATCAGTATGGCTTTAGACAGGGTCGGGGAACCAGTGAGGCCATCAATGCTGTCATACAATATATAGTGGAAAACATAGACAAAGGAAAAAAGGTAATTGCCACTTTCCTTGACCTGTCAAAGGCTTTTGACACAGTTTCCCATGTAATCCTCGAAAAAAAACTAACTGACTACGGAATCGATGGGGTGGCATTAAAATGGGTTCGGAGTTACCTAGACGGGAGGACTCAGAGTACAGTAATTGGTCGACAAATAAGCGAAGCGACTAACGTGTCATTCGGTGTCCCTCAAGGTAGTGTTTTGGGTCCAATTCTCTTTTTAATCTACATCAACGAATTGTGCGAATTACCTGTTAATGGTAGAATTGTATCCTTCGCGGACGACACTGTCCTTCTTACTGCGACTAATAATTGGAATGATACATTCTTCAAAGCTCAAAGTAACTTGGAACTGGCTAAAACTTGGATAGACAACCATATTTTAACGCTAAATGCTGCGAAATCAAAATTTATCACTTTCAGCTTGCGGGGAAATCCCAGCCAGGTTCTCAACCAAACACTTGCCATTCATACCGACAAATGCTTGGATAAGAATAGTCTCCTACTTAGGCATAACGGTAGATGAGAAGCTATGTTGGGAAAATCAGATTGCAAATTTGAGTTCGAGAATTAGAAAGCTGGTTTATGTATTTCTTCGGCTGCGCAACATTCTGTCCAAAACAACCATAAGAATGGTATACATGGCCTTGTGTCAGAGTATTTTGTCCCACGGAGTCGCGGCATGGGGCGCTACTACTAATGATAATCTGGATAGATTGACAAAAGCGCAGAAATTATTATTGAGAGTAATTCACAGGAAAAACCGGCGTCATCCATCTGCCTTGTTATTTTCCCAATCCCATGTGCTATCAGCTAAACAGTTATTCATTAAGCAAGCGCTTCTTGCATTCTACAAATCTAGAGATGACCACGCCCGAACTCAAAACAATCTGAACACAAGAATGTCCGCGTGTATTAATTATATAATTCCGTCAGTCAGGACAACATTTGCCCAGAGACATATATTCTACATAGCCCCAAAATTATATAATTCCCTTAGTGAAGACATGAAAAATTATCCTAACATAAAAATATTTAAAGCAAACCTTAATAGATGGCTACTTAACAAGGGATATGTAAAATCTGATCAACTTCTTTGCAACGCACGACAATTTATTTAGTATCACTTATCTATTTTTCTGAATTAAATTTTATTAAATTACAACTATAAATGTATATATTTATTACATAGCTATATTTTTTATAAAATTGGTATATTTATGTGTATATACAGGTGGTGGGTCCAAATAATTTATTTAAAAAAAACACTTCATTTCTTAAAATTGCATAAAAATATGCACATCTAGAGACGGGCCAAATTATCGCCTAGTTAGATGTGCTATTGGCAGTAAAGGTCATGTAAGATGTGTTAAACCTCCCTATATTAATTATTAAATAATTTATATAATTATTATAAGATTACATGACCTATGAATGAACTGTATACCTAATCCTATGTACCTAAATAAATAAATAAATAAATAAAAAGATATATTTTTTTGTGGGGTCGATAGGTCACAGTGTATATGAAATGAGTTCAATGAGAGGTATAAAACCGCCTAATTTTTCAAAATAGTTTGCTCTAATTCTGGCTCTGACAAGTTTAGCGTTCCCCGTTATGGAACCGTTGAAGTGTCGATGCCATTCGAGCCAGCAGACAGAACCTCTGCTTATCTGGCTCCATCCTGTAGGGTCGAGTCGCAAGCCTCCTCTTCCATCAAGCGTGGCCTAAACGAGAGCACTCTATGGCTATTTTAGGTAGTACTTCATCTTGTTGACTTTCATTGGGATTCTTCATTGTATAACTGTCCGTCTCCGTATAGGCTTATGTATGAAAAATCGTAATAAATATTTATGACATTTAAAATTGCGGGCGCAACCTCGCTAAGTTCAGGTCAGTTTAGATTGACACGTCTATCGACGGGTCGATCGGCGGCCATTTGCATCGACAGTTCAGGTGAAGTTTTAAATCATTTCTTGAATTTCCGCTGTTTAATTAAACCCCAATACAGCTTGGGCGGGAAGGCTCTAAAGGAAAGAATTATTCCAATACAAAACTTTTCTCAATAATCGAGAAAGCTTCAGTTTGGATTCTATAGATCAATTCAGTCTCTAAGTAGTGCGGTCTCTAAGTAGGTCCTGAAAGTCTCGGATACACAAAGTCCTTAATCCATATGTCGAAAATAACCCTAATTTTAGAATTAACTGTTTCATAGAAATCAAACATCCCACAAGATCACGAATACAAATTATATAAATACCATGATCTGGCAAATGCCGTGACCCGGAACGGCTTCAAAAATCATCTTCACGCTGTGGAAATTGGCGCTCGTAGCCTGCCAGCTAAGTTTCTATTTCACCTCCTTAAAAATCTTAGTCTCTCCAGGAAAATAATTTACTCGTTCCTAGATAAAATACTTAAAACCGCAATTTCCGCATATCAAATCCTATTATTTCAAAGGGGGAGTGAATGGATGGTAAGGTGTATGCTCACATGTGGCAAAACAGCTGTCCTAAATCGACTACAGCCCGTAGATTGTCTACTCAACTGATTTATCTAAACTGTTATGTTGATTTGTTTATGAAATAAAATAAATCATAGCATTTTCTATAGTCACATGTCTATTTTATACCATGTCATTTCTATAGTCAAATGTACATATGTATATTATTACCATGTCATTCAAAAGGTGCCATTCTCGATTTATTACACCCATGCCAAATATTAGCTTGGAAATTTAACTCTTTGATCAAGCCTTCGTGAAACCACATAATATGTACATTTTTTTATATTCATGCTAGCTTTTGTAATTTAGTAGACATCATATTTTATGAAAATTTACCTGTGTGATTTAGGCCCTTATTGTTTAGCGTTGATTAAAATATTTGTGCCCTATTCAAGTGGCACGGCCTTGCATAGTTTCCTGAAAGAGACCTTAGTGCTGATATCCACTGATAAATATTCTGTTATATCGCCAGTTATGTCTTGTTTGCAGTAATTCCCTAATAGGGCTAATTAGCCACAGTGAATTGCGGGCAGCATATTATGAACATAAACTATTCATTTTTGAATAAAATAAACAATTTATATTGCATTCAATGATAGAGTTTATATTTATTCCTACAGTAACTTTACTATAAATTATGCAAATATACCAACCATATAGTCAACCATTTGATAAAATAATTCCTTTTTTTCACCGTACAATACACGAAGAAGAAGCTATTACTATACAAACTTGATACTCTGCCAATCTTACTTATTTTACAACAAACTTCCATTACACATCAGGGGCCTTGGGGAGGTTAACTTTAAGAAACAGGTACAGGGTATTTTGACTAGAAACCCCATTTATAGCATTGAGGATTTCGAAATATCAATTTTTCGAAGCTCTATTGACCTACTTGACTATTATTATTCCTTATTCTTTCTATTATTGACTATTTTACAATTGCGTTTTTTTCTTCTTCTAACTATTGGCTATTGACTATAATTATTATTACTGATTTGTTTGTATTTGTGTTTTTTCTTTAAAATATCTTCCCGTATGATAATTTGTGAAATTATCCAATATTTGTTTGATTATTTAGTACCATGAAAATTTTACGAAATTATATAAGAATTTTAATTGAAAATATTAGGAAATGTTGTTTCCTCTATATAACCTAGAAAATCTGCGCTTGGATGTTCAACGTTCATACCTTGCAATACTGACGTTCATATCTTATACCTTAATAGGTATTTATTTAAATATTATACTTGTTATTTTTATTAGTTTTGACATAACCAAGTGAAGGAACTCCTATCAACTGGTTTGAAATAAAAATAAATCCATCCAAGAACCAATATTCCATATCGTTCTTGCGCCGCTATTACTCGAACAATATTATGACATCTTTATGTAAATAACATTAAAATAGTAAGATCTATGATTTAAATACGTTTTTGTTATTTGATTATTATTTTATTTCAAGATAGAGTATGCAGACCGAGATAGAGTATATTTGTTTAGAGTATGCAGACCGTTCAGTGACACCCTCGCCCTAAAAATACTGTATTACGCATATGTCAGAAGTGTCTTAGACTTCGGATCCACTCTATGGTCACCGATGTATGCTGCATCTGTCAACAAGGTTGAGGGCGTCTAAAAGCGTTTCTTGCGATACCTAAATTGGCGCGAGCACACGAACTTCGACACATATGAGGATCGATCGGATTACTTTAAGGTTGCACTGCTCTATAATAGACGGACCATAACCGACATGTCTTTCCTATATGACATCCTTTATAGTATAATAGACTGTCCAGCTAATTTCCTTGAGAGTGCCCCCCAGAAGCACCCGAGTTTCTCGTTTGTTTCACGTACCCAGATGCAATACAAGCCACTTCAGCAACTCTACTATGATACGGTTACTCAGCTCTTTTAATAACAGGTTTAATGACTTTGACATTTTTTCTCTGGACAGGAAGCCTTTTCTTTACACAGTCGAAGAAAAGCTCAGGAACGATAATTAATTTAAATATTTATAAAATACACACTACTTATTACTTTATTATATACACTTATTTATGTGTGTATGTATGTTTATATGTATATATGTCAATAGTATACGTATGTATGGCCATTTATGAATGTATATTACATATAGTGTTATAACAATCCCTCCCTTCCATTTCCATTCCCCTATTGTACTTAAACATTTAAATTTAGAAATGCTTCTTTTTCCTTTTTTTCCTTTTTGCTTAAAAAAAGGTTATGAAATTACTATCTTTAGCTTTATGTTATTTGCTAATTTGAAATGCATTAATGTTAATTTATAAAATGTTCTTTTATAAAATGAATATGCTGTATACATTTAGCTAATAAAAATAAATAAACAAATAATAAGAATACCGTATATGCGTATCATTCAACGTGCGCCGCCATACTGCTATACCACGACCGCAGCATATTGAACATAAGAGAAGATTAATCAATTTTTGAAAAAATAAGTGCCATCTACACGTTGCGTTTCGTAGTAAAATTCTAGCTGCCAAATCGTAGCATAACATTGATCAGTCAAATCCGCGATATAATCAATGATAATATAATAAATATTCTATAATACCTACCAGTCGAGTTTTAACAAAAAGAAGCTATTACTATACATACTTGTTAAGGCGGGGAATATGAAGGCCCTGCCGCCCGGTATCTCCATGCCACATGAAATTATCGTATTTTTGCGATTTCATCTGTACTCGCATGCGATTTTATCGTGCTAGTTCCGGAACGCTCCCCCTCGCAGTGGAGACGCGGTGTTATTAAAGGAAAGGTGCGTTATTCGTAGGCCGATGAAAGGTCCCCGAAGCGTAATCAAAGATCTTCTTTCGCGCCTGAATGAAATGGAACTCGACCCTCACTCCTACCTTTCCCGCACGTGTCATTGTGCCCCGGACAATAGCCGTACTTATGGTTGCGAATTCGCCAGGCGTACCTTATTCCGTTTGATGTATTAGAACCAAGCCCGGAATTGTAAGGTTTTCGGAATCGTGTATTAAACAGCCGTGCCCACTCGTACGAAAGAGTCGGCATCGATTTTTTGTTTTTCGTTTGTGATCTGTCTGTAGTCCGTATAGACACTACAGACAGGTTTCGGTGCAGCTTGGGTCATAAGATCCAACGTGTTTTCGGGTCGGTCCAACTCACGATTCAGCTCCTATTCAGTAGCCTCCTCGTGTCGAGGACTACCACGGGAAGGACTCTCGCGTCCCATGCCTCACGGCTGGTGCGTCGGTTTCCCCCGGGGAATTGCCCCCCGGCGCTACTGAACGGTTTACGCACCAACTAGAGCTGTCAACTACAACAAGCGAAACCGTCACCCTAGGAAGTTTTAGCGATATTGGATCGTGCTGTCTCCCGTGAGGTTATCGCTGAAGAATTGGGACGAAAAACAATCAACTGTCTAGTTACGCCACTCGACCGTCAGGGACCAACGCCTTACAGCGAGGCACCGGGAAAAGTAAACAGCCGGCAACCTCGCCCCCTGACTAACAGTTTGGAAGGATATCTCCGTCTGGAATTAACTTTCAGGACACCTCCTGCCTCCTGATTGGTTACAGGATCTAGGTCGCTTCGCGGTCCTCTCCATTAACTAGCGGTGATACGGTGTCTACCGAATCTAACGCGGACGACGACATCCTTTGCCCGGCTCTTCACCCGGGATCGGATGACCGAATGGTCGTTTCAAGAGTACTTACATTAATGTTAACAAATAACCCCGATCTATAGGAACCATTACTGTTTCCAGGCTCCCCCGGCTGTTAGTCGGAATGCAAATGTTAATCGATTGACAGACGCCGCACGGTGCGCAAACCATCCAGGAGCGCCTGCAGGTTGACTCCTAGGGGAGACTGGCCTGCAGGCCAGCGTCCTACCCTGGCTCGCACTTCTGCGTGGAGGCCGCCGGATAGGTGTTGACCCGTGCGTTAGACCGACCCTATACAACTGGGTCTTAGTGGCCAAACTGCAACAGGGCCCATTAGCTCCCAATGCTATTTGGTGTGCACACCGTGGGCGATAGTGAATCCGTTTGTGCACTGTGACTAATTACTGAAGGAGTCGGAGGAATAGGGCGGGGCTAGTTGGTCACGCGGGGCGGGGCGAGTGTTACCTAAGCAGCGGGGCTAGTTGTTAATTCGCCGTCATCTATTCTTGAAACAACTAGTCGGCTACCTTATCCTGAGTTCAGATCCGGGCAAAAAATGCGATGGTCTGCGATAAATTCAAATTAAATCACCGCTGAACAAACGACAGGTAAAGGTCTGCATAAGCCACATCGATCTCGTGACCAGTTGGGAGGTCGAAGGTATCCTGATAGTTAATAATAGACGGAGATATCCTACCAAAACTAGTAGCTAGGGGGCGAGGTGGCCCGCTACGTTACCTTCCTAGTGCTGGACGGTTGGTTGGCATCGTCTCCAAGTCTTCTATGCTCACCTCACGGGAAACAGAACTATCAATATCGTTAAAACTTCCCGGGGTGACGGGTTCGCCCGTTGTCGTCGACAACTCTAAGTGTAGTTCGTACAGTCCACTCGCAAGCTCGTGGGTGTCCGAAGAATTTAAAAGTCCGATGTCGCGTCGACTCTATTAGTAAGCATGACTTTCGTAAAGGCAAATTGGATTCTGGTCTGGTTTTATAACTTTCTAGATTCTCATCCACGACAGGTCTATATAAAAGTTATTTTATATTTTTATATAAATTTTATAAAAATATATAATTTGTCCTCTTAATCTGATTCTTGCCAAAAAATAGCTTGTCATATGCAATATCGTTTTCAGTGATGAGAAATAACTAAATTTAATCATTCCTTGAAGGTTTCGCGGTTTACTCGCAGGTATATACGGAAATTATCGTCCTCTAAAATATTAGTCGACTTCATGTGACTAAATTCTTTTGTGGTGGATGTAACGTTGCCGTTACTGTTGTCACTACCATCATATTTTGCGTCCGTGGACGACGGTGTTCACTTGACGACATAGTTGGAGCAACTGTCCGATCCGGTCCGGAAATCCTGATTTAGTCTGCAGATTTGGTCCGTCGAGCCAAATCCGTGCATCTGTTAATGCTGATATATTGGTCAAGTTGGCAAACCTGCTGAACCTGTCAAAGTAATCAATCGATGGAGATAATGTCATCGCCGCTTGATTAATATAGGCGAATGATGTCAAAATTAAGAACTACGATACAATTTATTTTTGTATACTGGTTATATCGTCAGTCAACAACATCAGCAGCTGTATCGACTATTACATGACCTATGATCATTGGCTAAGTTTGTAAATTTAGATTTCAACGTGACAGCAACATTATTTTGATTTTTTCTCAATAACATTGTAATCCTACTAATATTATAAACGCGAAAGTTTGTAAGAATGGATGTTTTTTACTCTTTCACGCAAAAACTACTGAATGGATTTTGATGAAACTTTACAATAATATAGCTTACACATCAGAATAACACATAGGCTATAATTTATAAAGATATATAGTTTTCTTTCATCATTATCACAATTTTCCATCACCACGCGGGTGAAACCGCGGGGCGCAGCTAGTATAATATAAAATAGGACACAGAAAGGGCCTACTCGAAGATTGTGCACATTTTCGTCTAGTCTATGATTATTAACAATCGGGCGGCCCTGGAAACGGTGAGTCTAAACTCACCGGCCAATCCTTCTACCACCCGACCACCATAGCCTTCTTCTTCTACCAACACAGCCTCATTCAGCGTCAAATTCGGTAAGAATCTTTAGACTTCAAAAAAGAGCGATTCGCAATTTATTTACCATATCATCGGTAACATTTTGCAGGCCGTATTTCATTGAATCTGGTATCACGATAATCTGGTATCGATATACCAGGGTGTGTTATGTATGCACGAAAAAATATCAGCACCACTCTAACAAATTCGGATGTTCATTCGCATAACACACGAAACAAACAAGACTTGTGTCATTGCAAAGTGCGACTAAGTAAGGTTAGAGATAGTTTCCTGTATCAGTCCAATATTTTTTATAACAAGATTCCCTTGTGCGCCAGGGGTCTTGGAGACGTTCAATTTAAGAGCAAGGTCCATGATAATAATATGCTTATTAAGAACCCAATGTATTCTGTTAAGGACTTTGAGAGTATTGATTTTCCTAATCTTCCATAATTATTTATACTACAATATTTTCTTATTTTTTTTTAATTTCTAATTTTGATTATTTACATTACTAAATACAATCATTGATTATCAAGATGGATTTATTAAAAAAAAATAATTGACTATTTCTATTGCGACATTGTTATTGATTTAATTTTATATTTTTTATAATTTTAATTTTACTGTTTTATAACTGACTCTTCGCTTTTATATTTTGACTATCTGCAGTATTTTAGCAGCTCCATTTAAAAAGTTCTTGGATCTTTGTTTTAAATTGAAATAGTAATTGTTTTACAATTTGAAAAAAATAGTAGATATTAAAAAAAATCATTATACCACATAAGGTATAATACCAGTTATTCAATTTAACTATACCAAGAGTAGGGATTCCTACCAACTGGCTTATTTGATAAAACAAAAAATATTTAAAAAAAATGACTGCCAGCGCGCGACGCTGCCGTTCGATCAAATCGTCGATTCTCGAAATTATTTGAAAGAAAAGTCGTCGACTCGGCTAGACTTAGTAGTCGCCCATCGCTACTGCTCATCGCCTCCAGACTAATTAATTTACTAAATTAATATATTAATATGCAAGTACTACATTTAGTTCCTCTACAAAATCTCATTACGATGTAAATATTAATAAAGCTCCCCAATCTTAATTACACAACATCTCAATTATAATTAAATTTTATATTTCACGTATCACCTGAGGGGATATTCAGCAAATCTCATTTCAAACTTACCAATTTGCTCAGAATTCTCGCCTGCCGCTTGACAATCATTTCAATTAATCAAAGCTTCACAGCAATTTAGTTTCGTCAAAATACGCTGTATTGTTACGGACTATTGCTTACAGCGAGATCTTTGATACTGGGGCGAGCGCTTAATTTCGAAGAAACCATAATTTAATTTTACGGAAATTGGTTTTCCTAATTGGAAATCTGGTTCTTGCGTTCTAAATAAATTGTTCATTCGGTTACGACCTTCATCCTTCCACTGAAATATTTCACATGGCATTGTCAAAGTCAACGCGCCATTGAACCAAAGGAGGAATGGAGCACCCATCCAAACGATGTAATTAACATACACCTTTTGTAATGTTTTGAAGTTTGTAGCAACCGACGTTTCGCTGATGTTGCAACCGCCGTTGTTCAGGGTAGACTGAATTATTGTCAATCTTCATCTGCGGGCGACAAGATAATCTACCGTCTAGCTCCGCCAACAAGCCCGTTAGAAGACAACGCCTTACGGCGAGGCACCGGGTAAGGTACCAGCGGGCAGCCTCGCCCCCTAACTACCAGTTTTAGTATGATATCTCCGTCTAGAGTTAACCTTCAGGATACCTCCGTCCTCCCGACTGGTTACAGGTCTGAAGTCGCTTACGCGGCCTCTACCTGCTGTAATACAGCGATAATTCAGTTTTAATTTATCGCGGACCTGGGCGTCCTTTGCCCGTAGTGCCACACGGGATCGTGTAGCTCAAGGTCATTTTAAGAGTGGCATGACAGTAGTGAGTATTGTGTGCACAAGATACAGTAAGTATTGAGTGCACGGCGGATTTTCAAAATTCGCGCGCCGAACCCGCCGTCCCACCACCGTTATAATCTACACAGCGGAATCAGCGGTATGCCGACTACCAGCGAAAAAACGGAACAACAGCTCTTTCAGTCTACCATGAACAACGGCGTTTGCAACACCGCCGACACGTCGGCTGCTATATAATTCGTTTTTATCTAAATTATAACGTCAAACAACCGCGATAAAGCGTCATTGCTCCAAAGGAGGAAAAGAGACACAATTTGTAATGTTTTTTTATACATAAATAAACACGAGTTTACCACGTGAAATTGGTGGCACCCGACGTTTCCGCGATGTTACAACCACCGTTGTGAAGGATAGACTGAAGTGCTCTTAATCTTTATTTGCGGGTAGGTGGCAAACTGCAGCTTTTTAGTATATTTTATCGCCGTATTTCATCGCCCCAATTTTTTTTAATACTTTAGAGAGTTAGTAAAAATTTTTCAAAATGTACACCAATTTAAGATAAAGGAAAAAAAATGGCTCCTTTACGAAGTAGGTCGTACAAAGACTGAAAAAGAATTGCTTCATACAAGAATTTAAAATATGTGTATGTAGATGTATGTGTGTGTGTGTATGTTATTATATATGTATGTATGTATGTTTGCATGTGTATATGTGTATATATGTAGGAACTAACCTTTTATCATATATGTTTGTATTAATATATGTACTATTTTTTGCCATTATCTTAGTTTTAGTATTGAAAGTAGTCTATTAGTCAGTACTACTCAAACGTCAGTACTACTCAAAAACAAAGGCTATATATTTCGTATGCCCAGATACAGGCTATTCGGTCTAGTTAGGCATTCGTCTAGAATGATCGTATGGGTTGTGTTCATTTCCTTATTGCTTATATAAATAGTTACAAATTATATCTGTACGATCACACTGTTAACTCTCTACCGGGAGCTAATTGGCCAATGCTGGGTTGGCCACGAAGACCCATGTGTTCAGGGTCGGTCACACTCACGGGTCAACACCCATCCGACGGCCTCCACGCACGGGGTGCGAACCTGGGTAGGACTTTGGCCTTGGTCAGTTTCCCCTGGGAATCAAACCTCTGGCGCTCCTGGACGGTCTGCGCACCGTGCGGCGCAAGCCAATCGATTGTGCACTCTGACTAACAGTCGGTGGAGTCTGGAAGCTGTACGGTTTCCTATAGAGCGGGGGTGGTTGCGTACCTTACGGCGACTGCTCTTGAAATGACCATCGGCCATCCGATCCTGGGTGAAAGCCAAAGGACGCCGTGGTCCGCGATAGATTCGCTATACACCGTTTCACCGCTTCGCAAGGGAGAGGACCGCGCAAGCGACCTCGAACTCGGAACCAATCGAGAGACCGGAGAAATCTGGTCACAATTGGAAGTAAGGGCGCGAGTGTCTCGAGCCGCCGGGTGTATTCCTGGCTATCTCGCGGTAAGGCGTTGGACTCTTACGGGTTGTGGCGTAGCTAGACGTCGGAATGTTATGTCCAAAGTCTTCTAAGCTCACTGCAGATCGATAGAACGACTAATCATTAAAACGTCCTGTGGTGACGGGCTCGCCCGTTGTAGTTGACAACTCAATATGTTGACTCTCAACCAAGTTGTAACAAATAAATAAATAAATAAATATATTTTTAATATTTTTATTTATAATTTCGAACAGTCTTCGATTCATACGGTCTTCGATTTCAGTCTTCGATTTCATACGGTTTTTTTTTGGGAAGAATTTTTACCCCAGGTTTCTTTATTCCACCGAAACTTTTGAAGGATTGAAGCGATAGAGAAGTGTATGGTATTGTTAGAATAGAGTACCTTAACTGAAACTGAAAGGTCTAATTAAGTAGATTCCGTATGTTATACCATCACGAGATACCTGCCGCAGTGCGCGAATCCCTTGCGACCCCATACTCAGAAAGCCGAGTCAATGGGCCCGGTTCACGTGCAGCCATGCTAAAGGGAAATTTTCCAGCGGAGGGCGAAATTATTTATTTATTTATTTATCCTATTTTTTATAGTTACATAAAAAAAAGATTGCGTTCATTTTTTTTACCCATTTTAAAAGAATACATATGATGAAAATCGCGAAAGGGCATTAACTTGTCAGGATTACATCACCCCACTAGGTATACGCCTGTGCTGGGGTGATGGATACAAAGTTCTGTGGTATTATTTGCTGAGCCTATACGCCCTGCCTGCTGTCCTTCTTCCGTCTCATAAAAAACAATACGTAATATAATTTATCAAAATATAATATAAATAATATAATATAACATATTACAATATAATATAATATCATATAACATTTAAAATAATGTATCATATTTATATATAATATAGTATAACATAATAAAATATAACATATTATAATCTGTATATCTTTTTATCCATAATTTACATCTATATATCCTATAATTTGTGGTTAGAAATAAAATATTTTAATATATCATACTTTCGCATTCATCTCTAGTATAATTTGAGAGCCAATGAGACACCCGTCTCTTGAACTGGTTGTCGGTTATGTTTAAAATCTGTCCTGTGTACGAGTTAAATATATTATAGAGTTTAGGTCCGAGATATGCGTAGTGTCGTTGTCCGTATACAGTCCTCATTTTTGGTTGAATCTGTTTGTCTTTGTGTCTAGTGTTGTGTTTGTGCTCTGGTTTGTCTTTATCGGTGTTCCTCATGAGGTCCCTCCAATAGCGCACCAGAACAGCGCGTATGTATAGTTGGCGTACGTCAAGTACTTTAAAGTCTGTAAATAGGTCGTCTGACGCGGAATGCACAATCATCTATAAGCACTGGATGTTTATAATGTTTATAAAGATTATACGCGTCAATGAGGCCGTAAAAGAGCTTTTGTAAATGGAATTCTGCTTCAACGAATATTGTTTCAACAAAGAATTTTATTTTCTATGACAAATTGTTTCTAATAATTATATATACAATAGTAACATTTTTGTAACTATTGTAACATTTTTGTAACTCTTTTAATATCATATTTAATTGCCTTTAATTAACTCACGTAATATATCGAAACATAAATGTTGATTATGGAATTGTTCTTATATTATTGATAATTGGATTAAGCTATACTGAGCCTAAGTTTTTTTGGGATTCTACTAATGTTATTTTACATACTATCCTGGCGGAAAAAAATGTCAACGGCTTCGTCAGTGATTTTCAGCTGCTTTCGGTCCAAATATCATTTTCGCAGTGGGTGCTAAGTGAGTTCGCTCCCCGGGCAATACGGCGTCACGCTGAGTTCAATCGCGTATGTCAGATGCGATCGAATATTCAATTTTATAAGTGTGTAGTATCTTATAAGACATTTAGGTACACGTTGACTTTTGTATATTAAGTTTGGTAATAGGCATCACTTAACTATCACTAAATAATATAAAAAAAATTAAGTATAAAAAAAAACAAGATAGGGAGTTTCGTCCCCGGCTCCATGTCCAGACCCTCGTTGTTATGTGTAATAAAAAGTACTCATCACAACAACAAGTCCAAACTCGACTATCTTATCGCTTACCATCAGGGAGTTCCAGTGACAATCTTTCGGCTACATCTTCAGAACCACTGGTCATCGTGTCTAATGGAAAGTACTCATGATAACAAAACATACTAGCCTAAATTCGACTATCCTACGATTTGTCATCATGGAGTTCCAGTACCTACATGCCGGCTCCATCATCAAATCAGCTCGTCGACTATAATATTGCATTGTCACCGAACTTACATAAGTATGCGAAATTTCAGCTCAATCGTATCAATCAGAAGGTGGAAAAATGGTTTAATTTTTTTGTAACGGACAACTTACACGCGAACTTCGCAAGTTAAAATAAAGCTTCTAAAAAGGATTGTCTGTCGGGCTGACAGTAACTCGAGAACCGCCTGGCTGATTTATTTATTTATTTATTTTAAACATAACATGCGGAATTCATAAAATGGTCGAAGTAATGTTGCGAAGTAAACGACGTCACACATTCACATGACCATGCTCAGCGCATGCCCAACTAGGCCGAATATAGCCTGTATCTGGGCATACGATTTATTTAGGATCTGATTAGTTCCTAACACGGTCTTGTACTGACATGTATTTTAGGCCGTTGTAAAACAAACTCGACTGTCAACTTTTGGGAGCTAATGGGCCCTTTCTGAGTTGGCCACGAAGACCCATTCTGTTCAGGGTTGGTCATACTCACGCGTCAACACCCATCCGGCGGCCTCCACGAATTTATTTATTTATTTATTTCCCAAAACATAATTAACCTTACAGATGATTCCAAATCGTTAATTATTTTTCTAGGCTATTATTCTAGATTATAACTATTATTCTACTAAAGACTATTATTATAATTCTACTGTTAATAATATTATTATTACTCTACTCCATTACTATTACTATCATTATTATTCTAATATATAAATCATTATTCTAGACTATAGCAAACGAGACGGAGACATCCGTTAGAGCGTAATATTAAACGATTATACTTACATATGTATATCTAATGTTTATCTAACCTTTCGAAGTGCGAGCCCGGGCAGGACTCTGGCCTTAGGGCTAGTTTCCCTTAGGAATCAACCTTCTGGCGCTCCTGGACGGTCTGCGCACCGTACGGCGTAAACCAATCGATTGTGCACTCTGACTAACAATCCGGGTAGTCTGGAAGCAGTACTGTTTCCCATAGAGCGGGGGTGGTTGCGGACCTTACGGCGACTACTCTTCAAACGACCATCGGCTACCCGATCCTGAGTGAGCAGCCGGACAAAGGATGCGCCGTGGTCCGCGATAGATTCGGTATACACCGTTTCACCGCTTCGCAAGGGAGAGGACCGCGCACGCGACCTCGAACTCGTAACCAATCGAGAGACTGGAATAATCTGGTCGCAATTGGACGTAAGGGCGTGATTGTAAGCCCGCTGGATAACACACTGGCTATCTTGCGGTTAAGGCGTTGGCCTCTTACGGGCATGTGGCGGAGTTTGACGGTGGACTGTTTTGTCCATGTCTTCTGCGCTCACTTCAGGGAGATAGAACGACTAATCGTTAAAACCTCCTGAGGTGACGGGTTCGCGCGTTGTAGTTGACAACTCTAGTTTTCTAGTTGTCAACTTTTCTAGATATCTAAGAAAATATCATACAGTTTAAAGCAATATTGAAAAATTCCGTCATTTTCAAATTGAAAGTTAAATATCTTTAAAAAAATAAAGCGAAGGAGAAATATCTTGTATAGATATATAGCTGCACTTGTGGTATGCTTATTGTAGGTAATGTAATAGACTGCAGCTATAAGTAGGCCACGGAGTCGTTATGTTTGTAAACACGTTGCACTACCAGTAGGTAACCATAATGGTTGCTAGGCAACACGATAAGCTAGGTAAGCAATGATTGCTAGGCAACACGATAGATCGTTATATTATTTCTTCGCTTCTCGAATATTATAATATTTTTTATTGTTGCTATTCTCTCGTGCACAAGAAATGGTGGCAGCGGTGGGGTAGTTTTAAGGGGTGTTTTTCACATTACTAACCGGACACGTAGGCGCCGGGAGTGTACAGCAGAAGTAGTATGTAATCAATTACAATAAAATTAAATGAAATTAATGTTACTTCTCTTTGCCCCTAGAAGCCGCTGTTATCTATATTATCTATATTAATATTATAAAGAGGTAAAGTTTGTGAGGTTGTAGGAAGTAATCGCTTGATCTACTAAACCGATTTTGATAATTCTGTTACCAGTAGAAAGCCACGTTATTTGTGAGTGTCATAGGCTATATATTAATCCAGAAAATGAAAAGACTTTTTCGTGGTAGTTGGATTTGCAAAGTAAGTCGGAGAAAAAATGGTCGAATGAAAACGTTTCTTACGAATGCTGCTTTAATGATGTGAGATATATGATTGAGTTCTAGAGAAAAGTTGTAGAGCTTGATAATGCCTACAAAAAAGTCAGCGACAGCATATGTCTAACTTTTATATTTAAGTCATAAAAAGTAGTTAGGTCATGTTTATTGGTCATATATCAACAATTATGAATTCATATAAAAATAAGTAAATTTATCGTCTTAAGTATTTAAAACAAAGGACTTTTTCCTTTTACTGCATATAGTTTCCCTTTTACTGCATAAATGGTTAAAGAGATAAAACACTCACAAATAAGACACTCACAAATAAGACACTCACAAATAAGACACTCACAAGGAGACACAAATAACTATAATATAGTAAAATTCAAATACATACATACATATTACATGTACATATTCAGTAAAAATATAATTCTTTTTTTGGCAGTCAGGAAATAAATCTTTGCACTCAGTACTAACCGAACAACACTCATAATTTCATCACAAGTAAAAAGTTTTACCACCCAACGAAGTGGGCACGAGTCAGCTAGTTATTCATAAACTACTAGTATGTGAAAAATACTAACAATAATACTCTTTATTTACACCATAAAAAATAAATTCTCAAAGGTGATTTTGCCATTTGGCAATATCTTGCATCTAATCATCTAATCACAGTGCAGTGATTAGGTAAGGTTAGAGAGGCTTGCATATTTTGCCGGTTCAGCGGTTTACTACAAACTAAGCAATCACAATCACTTTACGTGTTTAGGATCCGCCTTATAAGTATCTCACACCCAACGCGTTTTAGACACTGGAGAAATATTCCACGTGTGATCGTGACTATACTCAATAGTGTTTAATGCTTTTATTTGTAATGTGTTTAATTTATCTCTTCGTATTTTGTTGTATTTTCTTTTTTTGTTTTATTCTAGCATTTTTTTTGATACTTGATACTTAGTAATATTTACTTCTTCTTCTTCCTCTGCCTCAGCCTGGTTTTGTCTACTCCTGGACGTAGGCCACTTTCTTCTTCTTTCATGTCTGTCTCTCAGCTGCTGCCTTCAGCCAGTTGGTCCCTGCTACTTTTCTGATGTCATCCAGCTATCGTAGTAACTACGATAGCTGTGGTGGTCTTCCTATGCCTCGCTTTGTGGTTCTTGGTCTCCACTGGACAAGATTCTTCGGCTACCTTGCGATGTGACCTGCCCAGCTCCACTTCAGTCTGGCGATACGTTTCATGACGTCTGTCACCCCCGTGTGCCGTCTTAATACTTCATTGCAAACTCTGTCGCAACCTGTTGAGCTGGATCTGTCGCGAGACTGATCCAGCTCTCTTCATGGCCTTTTGGCATATTCTAAGGCGGTTGGCACTGCTCTCCGTTAGAGACACTAGGCCGTACGTTGCTACTGGCAGCACCTCTTACACTTTACGCTTTAGGGTAATTGGGAATCGCTGGGTCTCTCAGGATATAGGCAAGGTTTCCGAATGCCGCCCAAGTCAATCCCACACGTCTTAACTGTGCGGCCTGTTTAAATTTGCGGCCAAGATAAATGTAGCTGGTCAACGACTTCTAGTGTCTGGCTCTCAACGGTGATCGGGACTGGGTATGTGCTCAGAATCTTTGTTTTCTGAAGGTTTATCTCTAGATCCACTCTTTCTAGTTATATTTACGATAACATTTTTCTTTGCTGATGTTTGATATGACTTGTATACATTTAAATTAATATGGATATGATAAATCGAGGTAACTCAAGATCTTCATAGTCAAGAAAAGGTAAGAGGAGAGACTTTGCAAGAGATTTCTTTGTGTCCATATATACAGTCATTTATATATAACAAACCGTATACATTGTAACGGTATTAAGCGTTCATTTAGTTTGTGTAATAAAAAAGTTTCATTTCATTTTTGCTTGTTTAGCAAATGACACCCTTGATATGATCCCCCTCTGGAAATAATAAAAGTGCGGAGACCGCGGCAATCCCGCCACTTCGAAAAACTCCCCCAGATATATATATTTTATTATGACTGATAAGGCGAAACTTTTTATGGCTCGTCCATGCCATAAAGTATATAATGGCACTGCAAAGGATTAAGAAGTTTTTCGCGACCTCCTCTCGGCCTACGGGTGCTTTATGGTCGTACGTGACCCCTTTGCGACGCCGAATATCGCTTTTCACTTAAATTAAGTACGAATATTGGCGTTTGTCGACTATACTAGGAATGTATGTTATCATAAACATTGAAAGTAAAATTTATTCAATCATTTTGATAAGGGTAAAAGTTAGAATTTAGTATAAAAATTAGTTAAATTTGATTAATGATAATAGGTTTAGTACAGTATCTTCGTTTGCCTTTTATTAACTATACAGATGTGGATTACCTGCAAAATAGCTTAACAATATCCCTTTAAGCAAACAAACTGAGGTGCCCGATCTGGGTTTAATACTAGACAATAAGCTGGTAATAGATAAACATGTTGACTATACTACCGAAAAAGCTCACACAATGTTGGGATTCATCTATTGCGCATAAAAACCGTTTAGTGACATAAGAGCTTTTAAGAACTTTTACCTAGTTTTTAAGAGCCTTTAGCTTTTAGAAGGCTTTTAGGAGCCTTTTAGGAGCATTTTAGGAGCCTTTTATAAGCTTTTAAGTACCTTTAGGATTTTATAATTTTTCTTTGTGCATAGCATTCTCGAACAAGAGTCTCTCATTTGGTCGCCTTGGTATAAAGTCTACAAAAAGAGAGTTGACAGACTCCAGAGGTAGTTTCTGAGGCATCTCGATTTTAAATGGTTTCAGACCTACGGAAGTTACTCAGGGAGATATAATCGGTATAATATGGACTCAGTCAAGGTTTTGCGCCTCCAACATAATGCACGTTTCATTACAATGAAATGAATTTAAAAATCTCTGTATTGAACAATTAAAAGAAGGTGCAATGGCAGACTTATTGCTACATAACAATATCTTCCAGTCAACCAACAATACTATACATTCTATAAATAATTTAATAGATAGCCCTTATTCTGTTGAGAGAATCTGTAACCGTATCCTTAATAAAACTCCAGGGTTTGTGACTTATTTCATAAACCGAGGGTCAATAACAATTATAGTTAAAATTATATACTTTTATAGGGAGCTTAGATGAACAATCTACATTTAAATGTTTTGGTTTTTAGGTCAAATACTTTACAAAACAAGATTCACAGCTTAAATAGTCTTTCTTCGTCAAATGCTAAATTCATAATGTGGATAGCGGAACTAACCACTGGGTGTAGTTGAAAAAATCCATTGAGAAGAACCAATTCACTTCCCCCTCATGATCCGACGAGCAATTAAAATAAGAAGAACCCCGAACTTCAATAGAGACGACTGTTTTAAACTCTCTTTTACGTGGAAACCTCTTCTTAAAATGTTGTCAATGCCCATCGCTGAGCGCAAGAGCATAACACGAGATACATTGAGTCTTCTGTGCACGGCGGATTTTCAAAATTCTCGCGCTGAGCCCTCCGTCTCACAACCGTTATAATTTGCTAAGTAACAGCACCAGTCTAGTGCCTATACGCCGGAAAACGGATGAAGATTGATACCACTTTAGTCTACCATGGACAACGGCGGTTGCAACACGTCGAAACGTCGGGTGCTACTAAAATTCACGCGGTAAATTCGTTTTTATCCTATTTATAATGTCAAACAACCGCGATACTTTTTACATGACTGCTCAAAAAGCAAAAAAGGAATATAATATGTTTAGGGTTCATCTATGTATGCTTTCCATTTCTTTATTACACCATAACTTCTAAACGCTTGAACCGATTTAGAAGTTTGTAATATTCTTAGAATCGCTATATCATCCCAAGTATCATAGGGTACATAAACTGTCTAAAATATCTAAGTAGTTGTCTAAATATCCAAATATCAAATGTCAATAAATTAACATAAATATATCATCTTTAGTGTCGAATGAAAGATCTGAATGAGTACATTCCGGAAATATATGTATATCTATCTATATAGATAAATACATAAACCACAAATATAAAAAAACCGTAATAAGAATAATTATAAATACAATAGTTCACTGTCTGTAACGACAGTCGTGTTTTTTATTTTTTTTTAAATATATTTACATGTTGTTTTTATATAACGTTGCTTATTATTGCTTTGAAAATGCTCGTAATAAACATCTTCTACCACATCGTGCATAATCGTCGACGTTACAGAGCCCCGTCATGACCCGAGTTGAACGGCACGAACTGAGCCCACATTTTGAGCTGAAGGAACCCCTGCGAGTTATCGAAGCGAACACTCAAACACACACAGAAACGGTATCGAAAAGTAATAAAGGTCGTTTATAATATTCTCTATTACGGGTTCATTTCACGTAAATCGGCCTGTTTCACCCTGTTGAAAATATTATAGAGGCGACGTGAGCGAGGACCCAAATGTCCCATAATGTCCGAAGGCTGGCATCCGACGTCCGCCGTCCACCCCGATATCCCCGGACACCGCGGAAGCAAGCACCATTAATATTCTCATTACATTCAATAAAGGCTTTCCAAAAGGCGATAGAATCATACGCCGTAAAATATCTTGGGGGAGCTTTTGGGTTGTTTATAGTCTTTCGTCGATAAGGTCCTGACTGCGTGAAGCAGCCGCAATTGAATTAGTATAAGAATAGTGATATAGTTGGGTGTTCTTGTAAAAATAGCAAAATTTTATTTATTTATTTATTTACACGCCTTGAACAAAGAACTTGAACAATAAAACTCATAGTTCGGAATTAAGACTTTACTACTGTTAACTTTCACTATAGTACATGTAGTTAGAATCATTCGAGTTAGAATCATTAGAATCATTCGTCTAGAGTGCTATTTCTGGTCTAAATCAATAATAATTCTCTAACAGGTGACTGCATAAACTCTACATAGACATAGGTTAGTTCCGGTGTGATCTATGGTCCGCCACGATGCGATCAGTTTTTGAGCATATCGATATGTTTTTTTTAAATAAAATTATTCAATACAAAAAATAGATTTTTGTAAAAACAATGGTATTAATAATACATTTTTTTTAACTTCTTTTACGAAACAGATAAGATTACATTTTTGTGGATTCTAACACTCGACTAGATTGTATATCTGTTCTAGGATGATTTTTTGCATTAATATTGCATTATTATTTTATTAATTTGTTTTAAACATAATTAACTAAATGTATTTATTGTCAAGTATCAAGTACCAATGTGGTCTACGTCAGGATGTGAGTCACCATTTATTTGCACTGGCTTCTACTAATCATCATGAGCCATTTGATAATATATTTCTTCAGAGTCAATCTGTTGATTGTACTCTGCACTTTAGTCTCCGCCAAGGAAGAGCAGAAGGAATCATACAGACGCGGTGCCAGAAACGCGTAATGCCCCTGTCCAAATACAGATAAATAGATTTATATCTTTATTCGTTTAATTTAATTAGTTTTGTAGCTCTCTTCCTTTTGTGTCTCCCGTCCCAGCGCATTGCACTTGGCATTGATTACTGCGATGTTTGTTTGTTTGATATTTAGAGGTGTGCCCAGCATAACGCCCCGTTAAAGATTCGTTGAAACATATTTATTTGTGGTTCCTTATATTCCTGGCAGGTAGTTTCAGAGAACGTGATTTAGATTTTCTTTGCAATTACAGTTGCGACACGTCCTCGCGCTCGCCGGGTAGACAATGGCGCTCATTAAGTGGAGCGCTTGAAGTGCTGACGTCATTAATTGCTAGATGCTAGACCAGATATCGTATAAATGCAGGATGTATCCGACAGACGTCGAATTATGGTGTGACATTATGGTGTGACATTTTTACTGCATATACACAGAATTAAATATTTTTTATTACTTTATATATAAAAAGGTAATAACCTATTATCAAATATTGTACGCTTCAACGGTGGCTCTACTATCTGGTAACAGAATGTATATCTTTGATACAGAAGCGTCACTGACAAATTTATTGCAGTAACTGAGCTCTTGGCCATGCATGCCGCGTATATGTATAAATATGTCTACTTCAGCTATATCAATAGCAGAATACCTTTCGGTATACTGCTTTAGGAAGGGCTTCTGGCGTGGAATATATTGTTGTGCTGCAAAATAGGGCTGTTCGGCAATATACGGGGTAGGTTCTAGGGACACAGCGAGAACTTTTTAAAGTAATTAATATCACCGCATATGCTTCTCAATTTATGTTTTTATTTAAGTTATTGATTTATGTTTTATTTAATTTTGTAATTCACAATCATTTACAGTAAAATCGAAAAATCAACAAATATAATAAAATGACGTACAAAATAAATAAAAAATATGTAATATAAAAATATGTAATATTAAAATAAATAAATATGATGTACAAATAAGTAGTATTTAAATAATCATAATCATCACTCAAGTGTAATGTACGCGAAAACATAACACAGCTCAGAAAAGTAAGTGATAGCCACAATGTAAACACGTGAAATAGTTTTCTACTAGGCATGGTGGGCTATAACTCTCTTAAGTTGCGTAGAGAAATGCTCCCCATGACCTACGTTTTAAGCTGATTAGGGGAAGAGTTGAGAATCCTAGCATGCTAGCGAAGGTTTGTCTCTTTGTCCCGGACAATTATCGTGCTCGCACTCATAATCTATTTGCGGAGCCGTCCTCGCGCACCAACCTAAGTCGATGGAATCTGCTTACACGAGCTTTGCGGCCCATAAATGCGCTATGCTCGACAGCGCCAGACTTTGATATTTTTACAGCGAGCCCGCATCTCTTCAAGGTGTGGGCATTGCGCTACTTGTTTATGTCAGAATAATATAAACTGTTTTCACTCTTTATGTACTGTAAGTTTGTAAGTTTTTCTATTCTTAATGCCTGTATTTGTATTTAACGCTTATGTAAACATGTTATGTATGTAGTTGTAAGAATTCTATTATTTTTTTATATTTATGTGTATATTGCATATCAACGCATTGGTATAAACTGTAATGTTGATTTGTTATGAAATAAACAAATAAACAAATTATGAAATAAAAACAAGCTTTCGTATCCCAGGCTTCCAATAAAAAAGTAGGATCCTCTTTTATGCGGCAATGTATTCACTTTTGTACCAAAATTCTTCAAGCACTTTAAACTTGCTGGGAAACAATGTAAGCCATGTTTTAAAAACACAACATATATATAGAAAGTATAAAATATGTGGTAACTGATAAACAGGCATGGTGCTAATTAAAATACATATTTTTTCTAAACTCTCTCTTTAAGTACCAATGTTAAAAATATTGTTTTATAAATATTTCTGGCATATTTATTTATTTTATTTATTTATTTAAGTAATTCAAGAATAATTTAAAACAATTTTATCTTAGGAACTATGCATTAAATATTTTAAACATTGAATAAATAGCAGAAAATGAATACATAGCAAAGTCCAGTGACAACGCCACCTAACTAGGCCGGGACCTGTTCTAAGGTGAACGTTTAATATACATAGTATAAAACATAGTTGCCAATTTTACAAGTTGGGCAGTAATATACGCACTAAACTGGCTGTTATAATAAGTACGTGAAGTAAACTAAATTTTACTCATATACTATCTATGTTGTGACATAATAATTAAATAATTAATTAATTAATTAAATAAATACAATAAATATATAACAACACTTAAAAATACTTAAAATAATATAGCGCTAAATTGACACCAAAATAGCTGATGAAAATGGACTATTGGAAACTACTTTTGCTCAAAGGTTTAATATATTAAGCCCTGAAAATGGACAGTATCATACCAGAGATTATAAAGTCGATCCCAAGTTTCTTTGTATTTAAGAAAAAACTGGTATTTTGGTTCCTGAGTGTCATAAAAAGTGCGGTTTTTAATGAATTATTTTACATAGGAACATAATCTCGACTATTTTTAATCACCACTATTTTTAAATTCTGGCGTTTTTTTGTGTTTTATATTTCTCATTTTATTTTTTAGTTATACTATTTTTCTTAATTCCCACTATGTATTGTTTCCTTATTCCGAGTTTTTTAAATTTTTTATCTATACTATTCTTTGTTTTCCATAGGTATCCCTGATTTTGTATGCAGATATATATTTTATGTCTAAAAAAATATATGTGTATATTGATATCTATATATATTTACGGATATAAAACAAAATATTTATAAATTTTAAACTGTAATCTAGATTGTAATTGAATCTTATGCAGTATAATGTCCGCTCTAGCATAAGCATTTAGTGTAACGACTTGCGATATCGTATACACAAATATGGCTAAATCTTGCTGTGGGTTATTTTCATCGATATATGTATGGTATATTTTTTGTGGATTACCTGAATATACATAAAAATAAATAAAAAAATATACTGCTGAAGAAAATAAATAAACTAAAATTATACACATATATAATATACTCCAATATACGGCTTTATTTAATGCAAAAGAACACAACAGGTTATATACGTGCATGCATTACCAAATAAATATATTAAAATGAATAAAAAACACGATTGATGTTATAAAAAATGAAATACTGTATTAATAATTTTTTTATTACGGTTTTTTTATTAAATACTTGTGGTTTATATATTTATCTATATAGATACATATTATTATATGTTTCCGGAATGTACTCAGTCAGACCTTTCGTTTGACACTAAACACGATATATTTATGTTTGTTTATTGACATTTGGCGACTTTTTACTACTTACTTGATATATGGATAGTTACGGTAATCTACAACAATCAGGATGACATGACGTTTTTAACAATACCATATACTTCTAAATCAGTTAAAGCGTTCAAATGTTATGCTGGAATAAAGAAACGAAAAACATACACAGATCAACCCACACATATAACTCGCTTTTTGTTGAGCAGTCGGGAGTAAAATAGAAAGATTTTTCGAAATTTCAACTTCGAAATCCTCATTTTGTACAATTGTGGAGTAATAATTAGCTTATCCTCATCAATCGATATGTTATAATAACTACTTACTCGGCGATTAATTTGTATTCAACGCGAACAATCTCAACAACGGCTTAACCGCTTTATTGTTGTGCTGCTGATGACGAGAGGGTCAATTCTCATTAACGGCTATTCTCTGGTGATTGCTTTAGAAATATCTACAGACGCACGTCCGCAGCGGCATTTCATTCAGCGATGGATGAGGGGACGCCAAATCCCCCGACACACTCGCTTGCCCTGTGATTACTTACTTTTTGTATAGAACGGTGAATAGAAGTGCAAGTCAATTGACCTACGATATGATTTTGATCAACCTATCGCAAGTTCTAAAGTGGTGTTTTTGGTAGTATAGCAAAACTGCATACTCAGCATTCACGCAAATACACCTCTGACTATCAATATACTGGCATCACAGAAAACAGCATCTGGTTCAATACGCTGACGAAAGATTTGGGTGGTGCAAGGAAGGAGGGGCACGATAAAACCTACTAACGAAATAAAACACCGACGTAAATATATACAATACAATACAATCAACTACTCCAGTAGATAGGCATTCCTACACTTGGATGCATCACAAAATTAAATGCTAAAAATTTAATTATTAAAAACATAACTATCATGATAGTTGTCATGGCTGTAACATTATTTTCAATATTACCTACATACAAATAATCAAAATATACTAATGTAATTTAAGAGTCAGAGAGAATAATATATTAAAATAGAAATGCAAATTATATGTAGAATAATCAAAAATATATATTTTATTGTCAATCCAGCAATATGCCTTCTTTTTTTTTCAAATGAATAGATGTATAATAAATTATATGAAAATTAGAATGTCAGCTATCGTAATACCATTATGTTTAAAACTTTACGCCTTTCATTAATCATCAACATGGAATATAAACTCAGAATTTTCAAACTCCCTTATACCATAAATTGAGTTTCTTACCAAATTATGTATAATTATCTTTTTAAGTCCACATGTCAACGCGTTTACATGCAGGCTAAGATAAAACAGAAACAACTATATACATAATTATGGATTTGCAGCAACCAGGTCTATTCTGGAAGCAGCGACTATTCTGGAACGATGACATCATCTTAACTTCTAAACCGGCTCCATTTACTGAATTCATCGCGTACTAAACACTCTACCAGATGAATATCGTAGGTTACGAGACTTGCCAGGGTTGGTTGTAAGAGATTATTGTATGAAAATAAATCCACATAATGTGGAATTTCACAATAAAGAATAAAAACTAAGAAACAAACAAACTTGTCTCTCTGCAGCGTGAAGTCACCTGGCGGCAGCGGTTCGTTGCGACGATGCGAACAAACTGACCAAATCGAAAATAGAGCAACGTGAAAAGACACAGTACTGCGCAATAGCGAGACGGCGATGACCCCGCAAAATCTCCCAAACCATTTACAGTAACTACGACGGCGTCGCGTAACAGAAATTATTAGTGAAGTATCGCGGCGAGGTAGCTATAGATATAGACGCTTCTGACGCGACGTTGGAGTGTGACGAAAGATAGACAAAAAGGGCGAGCACACCATCTACAGGCAGCACACCTTATAGTATATTAACAATAAAACATGCATAGTTTTAAGTCATTCATAATTGAACCACCCACTGTATCTCGACAATTTTGGCAATATATTATTCTTATACGAAATGCAATCGCGATTTTAGAACAGGGAAGACCTTCAGTTGCAAATGACACCATCGAAGAACAACCACAGAAGTAGCAACATATTTTTGATAGCTATAAATAAATTATAAATAGGATAGAGAACGAATTTACTGCGTGAAATTTGTAGCACCCGACGTTTCGGTGACGTTGCAGCCGCTGTTGTCCAGGGTAGACTGAAGAGCTGTCAATCCGTTGTTTTGCGGAAACGGCCCATAGCCACGCGACTGACAGAACACATTAAAGCTGTTAAAAACGTTCAGCGAGAAAAATCGGCGATCTGCGAACATATACTGGATAGCGGAAGTAACCACTGTATGCAGTTTCAAAATCCTATTGTGCTATCCAAAGAACAGTTCTACTTTCCTCGCATGTTCTGGGAAGCCATTGAAATAAGAAGAACCCCGAACTTCAATAAAGACGACGGTTACAAACTCTCTTCTACGTGGAACCCTCTTCTTAAAATGTTCCCGCCGCCGAACGCCGAACGCAAAGACGTAAAACAGGATACAGTGAGTGTTGTGTGCAAGACGGATTTTCGAAATTCCCTCGCTCCGAGCCCGGCCCCCCACCACCGTTATAACCTACGCAGTGGCGGAAGCGGTATGCGGCCTACCCGCAAAACAACGGATTGACAGCTCTTTAGTCTACCCTGGACAACGGCGGCTGCAACGTCACCGAAACGTCGGGTGCTACAAATTTCACGCGGTAAATTCGTTTTCTATCCTATTTATATTGTCAAACAACCGCGATAGTCTTAGATTTTATAGTCCATACATTGTTTTTTAGGTCTCATAGTATGCAAATGGTTTATCACTATTAAATAAAGAATTGAAAATCACACAAATAAGCAAGCAACAGAGAAAGCTCCAACGGCGAAAAAGATGGTGATAGGTCAGTTATTTTTGGGACATTTATGTATAATATTGTTCAAAATATGTCAATGATCCCTAATTCTTTTTTTATTTTAGGGTATGCTTATATCGCAATATTTTAAAGTATAATAAATTGGTTTCTTTCTAAAAATATTACTTATAACTTGGTATATCCTTGGTATATTCCACACATATTTTTTTATTGGGGAAGGATTATGTTCGTTTTCTAAAACCCGAAGTACTCCTGATTCCGCTTCGTCTTTTTACAGACAGTGGACACTTTACACTATCAAATATCAAATGTCGGACACTATCAAATGTTCATATACTTGCTCTCCTATATCGTGTACTCTCCCAATTAACACCATCCTATCTCCACGAGCTTTTTGAACCACTAAGTTCTCACGGTCTCGTACTTCGGTCAGCCTCTGACAGTTTATTAAAAATTCCGAGTCATAATAGTGATTTCAATTCCTATTCTTTCTGTGTCCATGGTGCAAGACTCTGAAATGATCTCCCAGCAAATATACGAAACTCGCCTTCTTTACCATCGTTTAAGACTCACCTTTAAGATTACTACCTTTCTAAGAAGTAACCAGATCTTTCTTTTCTCTCCTCTTCCTCTCCCAATTCCTTCTCCTCGGGCATTATTAGTTTTAAATTCTTCCACTTGTCTGTATGTTATGTAATAATCTTTATTTTCACAATGCGCGCATGTACCACTGTGTTTAGGTTAGTTGTAAGACATTGCCATATGGCAATAAGCTCGCCTTTTTGTATACTAATTAAGTACAAATAAAGAGTTTATTATTATTATTATTATTACTTTAACCCGAAGAATGTCACGACAAAAAAGGCAGATTTGTTTATAACACAGGAAAGCCATAGATCTGGCGAATGTCTGGCGCATCGGTGCGCTCGGGAAGATTGTTCGGGTTAATGGTGGTGTAGAAAACAAACATTGCATAAAACGATGCTCGCTACCTATCTCGCGAGACAAGCAGCGACAATTCCCCACAGAGTGTCGCGATTCAGCAGGAACCGGTTGCCGTCCCCCCCCCCCTGCTTGCATATAAATGGTCCATTTGTTTACCCGCTTAGCACACACTTGCATACATTTTAGTTGTCCCGCGAAAATATAGAAGCAGGTGCACGTTCATTGATTGTGTCGCCTGCGAAAAATCAGTTATTCAAATGAAGAGTTATGGGAAAGAACAATGTTCCATAAAATATATTTCTTAAAATACGATTTTGTAATATTTTGGTTTTATTATTTTTACACCTGGTTGCTATGCTATTTTTAAACCTACAACGGGCGAACTCGCCACCCCAGGAAGGTATAACGATATTAATCGGTCTTTTAACCGTGGAGTCATCGTAGAGACTTGGGGACGAAGCAATCCACCTTATAGCTAGGCCAACTTGCCCGTGATAGTCCAACACCTACCGCTTGGCACTGGGAAGATTCGGCAGGATTTCTCCGTCCTCACTTCTAAACACTTGTCTGAATCCGCTTGTGTGGCCTATACCTGATGTTAGCGGTAATTCTTAACATTCATATCTGATTTTAGCGGCGTCGTATGTTCACACGAGTGAACAAGTCGTTTCAAGAGTCGCTGACATTAGTCAGCAACCACCTCCGCGTCTTAGCAAAGGTATAATAGCGTTTCTAGAACCCCGGTTATTCACCGGAGTGCACAGTCGATTGGCTGACGCCGCAAGATGCGCATGCGGCGCAGTAGCGCCCGAAGGACATCCCCCAGAGAAATTGATCCACCTGCTGTGACAGGGGAAAACGAAGTACTTTCCAGGTTCGACCCTCTTCGCGGAGGCTAGTGAATGGGAGTAGAACCGTGAGTTGAGCCAATACAAGTAAACAAGCGGATCTTAGTGGCCCAACTGACAAAATAAACCGTTCACAACATTTCTTAATAGGGGAGAAACCACTCGATGAAGAAGAAGCTTCGTCCTGCTTGCCGCTTCGTCATCTTATTAGGGATTGGTTCATCATCGACGTTTCGCTGTTGACATTTCATTAAATCCAATGCAAACATTTGTCCGTGATCGGAATATATTCATCAATTAATTATATCATCCAGGATGATCCTTGTCAAAATTGGACAGTCCCTGCGTGGGTCGATTCCTCAATTACGTCCTACCGTCAACTAAGGCTTTAAGTCTCGCCGAAGTTAATTTAGGATTGATTCGATGGCCTAATGGAAATAAATCGCTCTTGTCTCGGAAGCCGAGACACTTTCCGCCGAATTTGACTACACCCTGTTTATATTTATAATATACTGACAAAACAGACAAATATGTCGTCTAGTTAAAAAACACCCTTATTAAGATACACACTGCTTATTTATTACTAGCTGGCCCCATGGCTTCACCCGCCGTTTAATTTAAAAAAATGGGATTATTTATAAATAATTTAGAGTACCTCAGCATATACAATATTTTTTATCATATTTTCGTGTGGTATAAGTATATACTGGTTTCCGCCGCAACCTGATCTAGATAAGGCATGCTTTCTAGTCGCGAATACATATTTTCATACATATTTCCTAGTGGCCTAGTGAGCTATGAACAGCCTCGATGAATTTAGGTTGGGAATTCATGTGACATATGTCGACGTCTTGAAATCGACCGTTGTAGGTGGTCATCAAGGGGTGCATATTAGAGTTTTGGGCATAACTAGTGCTTACACGAGGGACTTGAAACATACTAGGAGATCGAACCATTGCGGCGGTCTTTCAGTGAACACATACGAAAATAGCTCTCATAAGTTCCAAGTCCTAAGAGCTCGCGGTAGCCAAGGTATCTGATACTTCACCCTATTTTTTAATACGCTATATTGCAGATTCCAAATTTGATATGCAAACTCTAAAGTGCTGCGAATGTAAGTAAAGCGCTTTAAAGATGTGTATGTTTGAGAATAGTTAGTTAGTTAACAGGTCCGGGCCAGGTTAGGACACATCTCTCCGAAAACACGTCTTTCGGCCTGGATGACCTTGGCGTTCACCTCTTCTAGATAAGGGTTGACAGCTGCTGCGGGCAAGATAGGAGGAGGGCTTCATCCTGCAGCGTCATACATTGGATTTGCTGTGTAGTCCCAGCGGATGAGGTTGGCTCGCCATCTTGTCACAGTATCCTTTGGCCCGGGCGGTGGTAGAAGGATTGGCCGGCGAGTTTAGACTCACCGTTTCCAGGGGCGCCCGATTGTTCATGGTCGCAAACTAGAGAGTCGAACATATGCTCAATCTTCGCGGTAGCTCCTTCTGTGTACCAGAATGTTTGAGAATGGTTTAGATATTTTGTTCACAAAACTTGCCATTTTATCTGAAATAAAGAACATTATTGCCAATAAAACTGATTCATATTCAAAAGAGGGAAAAATACTGTTACAGTCATATGACTCTCCCATTTCGGTAGTTCTAGTTAACTAGGTATTTTACTATTTTAATTCTGTGGGATTTCAAAATACCGATGTATCCTGACTACGTTTTTTACTGATAGCACCTGATGCTGACTTTCGGCATCAAGTGTCACGGACGTCCTCAGTTTCAGCTCACAGTTTGAAGAAAGGGAGGGCGGAGGAGGGAAGGGGGAGGGGGATCGCTTCTGTGCGCGTCGTAGCATTCTGTTTTGTAGTCGCGTGTCCGTGGTGTCCGTGTCCGTGGCGTTTTGTAGTGTCCGTGGATTCTTGTTGTTTTCCGGGTTATAGACTTACAGCATACGACCTATATCGTCGAGTCGGTTTCTAACGCAAACACACGTGTCCATATAAAAAGAATGTCTTGGACCCTACTCAACGCGACGGCGCTAATAACCTAACTCTGTTCCTCCTGTTATCAGGCATCTGGGTTCATCGAATGGACCCTGGTACCTGTAGGCCTTGGAAGAAATTGAGGATAGCGTCTTCTTGATATAGGTGTACTATAATTTCTGATTATACTCTTGATAAATACGAGCGTAACCAAATCCTCACATTTTCATGGTCGCAAACTAGACAGTCGAACATATGCGCAATCTTCGCGGAGGCTCCTTCTATGTACCAGAATGTTTGAGAATGGTTTAGATATTTTGTTCACAAAACCCAGAGTCCTGAACGCTTGACCAACAATGCTATTGATATAAAATCGAAGACTATCGCGGTTGTTTGACATTATAAATAGGATAGAAAACGAATTTACCGCGTGAAATTTGTAGCACCCGACGTTTCGGTGACGTTGCAGCCGCCGTTGTCCAGGGTAGACTGTCTACCCTGACTAGTCTACCCTGGACAACGGCGGCTGCAACGTCACCGAAACGTCGGGTGCTACAAATTTCACGCGGTAAAATCGTTTTCTATCCTATTTATAATGCTATTGATGTTGGTCAAGCGTCAGCTTCTGATGCATTTGTACACCAAGATCTCGAATGCACTGAACTTCGGGGATACGGTCGCCATTTAGGTGGCATTTGAAATGAAAGCCTTTTCTTTTGCGACTGAATATAATACTATTACAATTACATATAGTGGCATTTCAAGTGAGCCTATTTTTACGCAATAATCGAAGAGTTGGTCAATGTCCGTCTGAATCTGGAGATAATCGGCCATGCTATCTACTTGAGCATAAAATTTGATATCATCCGCGTATAATATATAAAATCCTCTTGTGAAGCATGTCAATTAAGTCGGCATTAAATAGCAAAGGACCCAAGTGAGAACCCTGTGGAACTCCATAAGTTAATGGGATAAAGTTTTCGAAAAGTATGAAAAACCCTACCAACTTCTATATAAATTATATTCACACCCATGGGTATTGCGGCTTGGGGGTTTAATTATTAGACTGTAGTCTAATAATAATAATGTTACATATTCCGATGGTGTCTGCTATCCCTTTGAATGCGTTAATAACGTACTCCTGCTAACGAAATATTACGCCTACATACCTCTTTCTCTTTTATATCCCTCTTGCTCTCCCTCTCTCTAAAGGATACTAAGCCCTTATTACGCAAGGGAATCATCGCGCGCGCTTGAAAGAGATATTGTTAAAAGAAAGCGTAGATTGGAAAATTACTAGGAATCTAAGAACGTCACCTCTAGTCCACAATAAATATTTTTGACATTAGAAGTACCGAAAGCAGTCAGTTGACGGTTTTATATTTTTATTATTCCATAAATACTATATTACTCACATAATTATTTTGTAATTTTATGATATTTAGTGTACTATGATATTCAGCCAACGTAATAAATATATTATAAATTTCATAATTATAATTATAAGCTTATAATCATAAGCTTTAGGTTAGCTGATAGACATTGCCGCAAGGCAATAAGAATGAATGAATGAATTTATAAATGAGTGAATGAAAATCTCTTTATTGCACAATAAAAATAAGGTACAATGGCGGACTTATTGCTACATTACATTATCTTCCAGTCAACCAACATGCTAGTGTGATAAAACGAGTAGGCAAAAAAAATGGCTTTAAATGAAATTTTAAATTATAGCATATAATGTACATTGTGTGTGTATCTATATATTAACAAATAAATAAATAAATAAACTGCCAAAAATAAGGTAAGGAAAGGGAGGGGATAACGGAAAGGTTAGTATTTATGATTCATATTTATTGTGAAAGGAAGTTTGCTTTTTTAATGATTGCTTAAATGTGAACAGCGAGCTAGCGCCTCTAATAGTTGAAGGAAGCTGATTCCACAGTCGAGCTACATGTGCGGAGAAGGAGTAGGAAAAAACATTGGTATTATGTGTTGGGATACGTAGGATATTTTTCTGATTTGAACGAAGTGGGAGATCATGACTTCCTAACCCGGTAAAAGCCTTGTTGAGGTAGGAGGGAGATGTAGGAATTTGTAGGACATTATATAGAAGTGAAAGGATATGCAAATTTCTCCGGTTCCGTATACGAAGCCATTACAATTTTGCTCGGTACTCGGAAACATGGTCATACTTCCTCAGATTGAATATATACCTTATGTAAACGTTCTGTAGGCGCTCAAGTTTATCCAGTCTGATTTCGGTGAGATTCAAATATGCGACTTCGGCATAGTCTAGTAACGGCAGAAGCAGACTTTTAGTTATGGTTTGCTTAGTGCCAGCTCGCCTATTTTATTTAAAATAAAGAGTTTATTATTATTATTATTACTCGGTGCTGAGGTAGTTATCGTCAAACTACAAAAAAGCAGATCTGCGACTGCTACCGCTGATGCCGAGGGAGCAGCAAGGGTTGATATTCAACCGCAACAAACGAAAACAATGTCAAATAGGTTTTTATAATAAAAACAGAACGAAAGACATTCGTTCAAAATGCATATGATACACACGATTTACGTGTGTATCATATGTCTCCAGAACATAAAATATCGCTGAAAATACTAAATACCTATTAAGAAAAATGTTGGTAATTCTTTTTGTGTACAAAATATAAATATTTTTTGAACTGTAAATTATCTTTTTAGCAAATGTCATTTTATCTGAAATGAAGAACATTATTGCCACTAAAACTGATTCATATTTTAAAAGAAAAGACATAAAAATATTGTAACCGTCATATGACTGTCCCATTTCGGTAGTTTTAGTTAGGTATTTTAATTTTGTGGGATTTCGGAAGGCCGATTTATTCTGACTTTCGTTTTTAACACGCTTTTATTAGGTCGACCTGTATGTAACTAACTATGAAATGGAATCTAAGGTAACTAATTTAACCATCTTCCAAGGATCGTAGCGTCATGAAAATTGGCAGCTGTATGTAGTTCTGATGACAATAGGATGATATGGTACTGTCGAACTGATCTGATGATGGAGTCGGAAGATATGAACTGGAACTTCATGATGGAACATCGTATCATAGCTGTGTTAGGACTTGTTAGAAAAGTCTTAAAATGAACTTTGACCACGATTAGGTTTCAAGGTCTTGTGATGAAGCCGGAAGATAGGCACTGGCATTCCATGATAGAATATCGTATCATAGCCGTGTGTATGTAAATATCGTATCATAGCCCAAAAGCGTGTTTTTAGTGTTTTTTAACTATTAATTTATTTACTGATAGCACCTGATGCTGACTTTCGACATCAAGTGTCGCGGACGTCCTCCGGTTCAGATCACAGTTTGAAGAAAGGGAGGGCGGAGGAGATAAGGGGGGGATCGCTTCTGAGCGCGTCGTAGCATTAACTGTTTTTTAGTCGCGTCAGTGTCCGTGGATCCCTGTTATTTTCCGGCTTATAGACTTACAGCATACGACCTATAGTCGGTTTGTAACGCAAACATACGTGTCCATATAAAAATGATGTCAAGGAACCTACTCGACGCGACCGCGCTAATAACCTAACTACTGTTCCTCCTGTCATCAGGCGTCGCGGTTCATCTCGTGGACCCTGATACCTGTGCGCCTTGGTAGAAATTGAGGATAGCGTCTTCTCGGTATAGGTGTATTATAATTTCTGATTTTACTGTTGAGAAATACGAGCGTAACTAAATCCTCACGTTGTCTTTCTTCTACAGCTATTTCTCTTTGTTCGGTCTGTGCATGCATCCCATCTCTCTTTTCCTTTTGTCAATAATCGGAACGCTTTTGATAAAGGATGTCTGCTTGAAGCGCGGTAGCTCAATGGCAAATGTCGGTTTCATCTTTAGTGCCACGGTAACGATGACAAATTAATAAGACGTATCGGAAAATGATCGTCGGTAGTATTGTTGAACATCGATTGAGGCTTTGAGTTGTGGCGGATAATTGTTCAAGCAGCAGCCGCAGCGTGGGCGTGACAACATAATTATTTCGACACGTGTAGATATTAACGTTGAAGTACTGTATTTGTGGTATTGGATAGCCACCATGTTTAGTCACGTTATTAAATTTTCATGTGAAGCCGCCTACATGCGCTAAATATTAATTTAATGTTATATAAACCTTTCAATACTGGCAAGTAATGACAGTATCTACAAGTGTAGGTTATTTGGAACCCAGAAGAAAAATATTTTATTTTCACATCAGGCTAGTCTGTATGCATCGGGTCGCAATACACAAATCAATGCCGCCGCGTCCCCTAGTTTAAAGATTTTAGGTTATGTATACGTCATTGCGGCCTCTTTATAGTCCATTTATGGACATAGGCCTCCTATAATGTCTTCCACGCTCACCGATCTTAAGCTTCCCCATCTAGTCTTGTCCTGTGTGTAATCTCACATCAAAACCTAGCGTACATATGAATGCCCTCAGTATCCCAGAGTTAGGCGTAGTCTTTATTCGAGCATTTTCTGGTGATGATATCAATATAAACTACAATTAGAGATATCGGGTATTGTAGTGGTAAGAAATATTTTAATCGTCATAAAATATGAAAGACTTCCCAACAAGCAGACCACCCCCCTTCCCCCGCGCTAAATATCGAAAAACCCCCCAACATTCCAAACCACTCCCCCACTCACTCACTCCATCCTAAATCATGTTCACAATACTTTCCCTAATCGTTGGTTGTCCCGGAAAGTTATAAAACGATAGAGAAGATGAAAATGAGCACTACTGATGTAGTAGTGAGAACTCATCTTGAAGGTGATACTTGATGCAGTGCCTAATCTGCAATATATCCACTAAGAAATTAATATCGGGGTAAACCTTATCAAATGTGACTCACAACTTTAATTTTGTTTTACCAGGTGAAAGAGGGATTTTAGACAGAAATTTCGTCGCGGAAAGTGTAAGCTACGCTGTAGTTGACTTGAGTTATCTAAGCTACTACTACATACATTGTGAGGTGACATACAGACTTAACTTACTGTTCTGTTTAAAATGTCTGACTAAGACTTTCACTTTACATAAATAATATATTCCACAGTTCCAACACTGAATGAGTAAACTTTCTAGAGACTCGAAGGACAAATCTAATGCTTTGTACGATTTCTTAATTTTAAAAAAATCAGAAAGTAGAGATTGTAGTTGAGGTATATTTCTAGGTCCCGAATTACAGACACAGTTTCTAGAAGACCTATAGTTTTCCGTCCCTCGAGAAATCTTGCATATTTATGTGTTACTTTTCCCTATATGTAAAAAACCGTAGTCCGTAGTCTATGCAAAAAACTAAGCCCGGCATTGGAAACATAGACGAAACTAATGATGTACAATTCAACTCCTGCTTACTTTTAAATAACGGTTTATTCTGTACATCAGTCCTATACATCATTTTGAGTTATATAATAAAGAATAACTCAAAATGCTGTAAAGCAGTGATGTACAAAATAAACCATTCTATAAATGTGTCTAATGGGACATGGCTTATATTTGGTAGTGTAAGCAGGAGTTAAAATTGTTCATCTTCATTTTCATTTATGATTCCAACGTTGAGGATAGTTTCCGTCCTTCGAGAATTCTTGCATATTTTCGTTCTACATACTTTTTACACGAATGCACGAGTGTTTTGTGTTCAGGATTCAGCTATATATGTTTTCCGTTTCTTCAGTTCACCATAACTTCTAAACGCTTGCATTGATTTAAAAGTTCATCGTATTGTTAGCATCATAATGTCCTACCGAGTGTCATAGGGTACGTGCCGCGATCCCTTGCTCTCATATACGGAGCAAGCTGCGTCTTTAATACAAAACGCCATAACTCGCATGATAACATTCATAATTTGACAGTTTAGCTGTTTTTCTTTCTTCCTCTTAGCGGCCACCAGGAATAGATCCGGTAGACCTAGTAACGAAGAGAAATATTTGGAATATTAATAAGCAAAATAAATATTTAAAAAGTTTAATTACTACACTCCACAACATATTACCGATTTTTAAATAACCGCTTTTGGTTCGTAAGAATTTATTCTAATCCATTATTTTAGAAAATTATAAAACTACGCGATTGTACTCGGAAAAAACGCATTTGCACAAATATTTCATAAAAAACAGTAAAAAATAATTATACATTAATACACTTGCGAGCAACTAAATCGACTCACCTCCTCTGTGCGGAAAAAACCTATTTTTTTCAAAAATGGCTAAGTAGATCCATACAATTATATACTTTTTGAAACCCTTATTTCGTTAGCTGTCCGTTAATACCATAATCATGATAATCCGCTTAGGATTTAAAAAAAAAAAAAAAATTAAAATGGGAGTAAAATGGATGTTCAGGAGTAGAAAACGGGGATATTTAAAATCAAATTAAAACTTAAAATGTAAACCTAAGAAGGAACGTTAATTAAATTAATATTTAGTGTAACCCCACCTTGCCCAGATGACACCTCGCATGCGGTTCCTCAACGTCCTGATCAGTTTTTTGGTCAAGTCTTGAGGAATCCCATACCATTCCTCTAACAACGCTGACTTGAGCTTGTAGATATTAGAATTTGCCAGATTTCTGGCTTGGACTCTTAGTTTCACCTCGTCTTACAAATTCTCGATGGGATTCATGTCTGGACTGAGGGCTGGCCAGTCCATCGTCTCCAAACCAACTTCATCTAAGAATCGCCGAGTGATACGCGCGTGTGACACCGTGCATTATCGTGTATTAACACAGAGTTTTTTCCAAATAAATCGTTCATACGGTAAGACATGATCCAGGAGAATAACTTTATATAGCGTTCAGCATTCAGGCCTTCTCTCCGACCTCCCTTTGGTACGAAGACGAGGTTGGTCCTTCCCTCTAAAGAAATGCCAGCCCACACCATGCCGGAAACGCCGCCGTAGGAGACTGTTTCAACGAAGCAGCACTGCGAAAATCACTCATTTGGACGCCTGGGGACCCAGCCTATTCTGTGACTGCCATACAGACACATTATGCTCTCGTCAGTAAATAAAACTGACCGTCATTGCTTTATGCTCCAACTGACGTCCTTTCGAGCAAATTAAAGGCGCGCTTTCTGGTGGCGTGTGGTGAATTTGAGGCCTGTGACAGGTCTTTTTGGAACGAGGTCGGATTTTTTCAATCATCTTCTGATCGTTCACTGACTGACAGCTACCCCTTGAACTTGTCTCAGCTCCTGCTGTACATTAACGCCAGCGAGGTCGCGATTCTGCAGTAACGTCGAAGCGATGTAACGATCGTCTCTCTCAGTGGCGCACCGGAGCCGGCTGCTATTAAGTCTCCGATTGATGGTACCAGTTTGTTCAAACATTCTTTTTACTCTTGAGACGGCAGACTGACTAAATTCCTTTTGACGAGCAACTGTACGTTGACTAATGCCCTGCTGCAATAAAGCAATAACCTGAGCGGTATTTTTTGGCGTAGTATCCATTCTTTTACGATAATAATGAGTTTGGTTTACGGAGATGTTTTCGCGTCAACTACTGATAAGTGACTGCTACAAATAAAGCAGTTCCGTGGGGATTTATGAGTGATAAAGACGCGGAAACTTTTTGCGACGTATAGCGTACTTTCCAATACTTCCGTTCAGGTATTATTATTTAAAAAAGTTCGAAGCCGATTTTTATAAAAATGATGTCATTTGAAAGCTAAATAAGTAGGTTTTCATAAAAGTATATATTTAGTGTAGATCCGGTTAGCCATTTCAAAAAAACTGGTTTTTATCCGAACTGAAGGGGTGATCGATTTAGTTGCTCGCAAGTGTAGTTTACTTTCTGTAACGGTAGTCGTGTTTTTCATTCTTTTTAATATATTTACTTGTTCCACTTCGCAGTCAAAACCAAAAAATAAGATCAACCTTGAATTCACAGATTAAACTAAAGATAAATAATTGTAACTACTGCTTAAATTACCAAAGATAGAGTCACACCCATTACACTTTTATAGAACGATGTATGATGTACATCACTGCTTTACATCATTTTGAGTTATTCAATACAGAAATGCTTATATCAGGGAGATATACGAGTGTATAGTTCCACCATTTAACTCTGAATTACTCTTTATTCTCAGGTGAGTGCATCCAGCGGAAATGTGTTTGGTGAAAAAAGCGCTGCCTGCCTCGTTAGACAAAGCGGCAGGGTAAATAAGCCCGCTCCTGGAAGTGGCGAGTTCATAAACAGCCTCGAAACAATCGAAGCGCTGAAAAGGCGTCGCTCCGAGGCTGAAAGGCGCCGCTTTCAGCCTGAAATTTCTCTCAGGCGTTCTCGGCGTTTCTCGTTTCTTTTGCGCGCGATTTTTTCACGCTCCGTAGGCATATTTCGTATTCTATTTGATGATTTCTATTCTTAGATCGGCGAATTAAAAAACATGGATTTCTTGGAAGGTCCGATTCGTGTTTACGTCGCCTTTTTCCGTTAACGTTATCAGCTTTTCAGTCGAGTTTTTCAATTAAGAGGGCTTTTATAGGCAGGCACAAACAAGGGCAAATTTAACAGATTTTAAGCTCCTTGATATAAAAAATATGTATATTTTTGCAAAATATTTACGAGATATGATTGTACTGTTCCTAATGGTAGCTAATGAAATCCGTCACAGTTTGGCCACTAAGACCCATGTGTAGGGTCGGCCAAACGCATGGGTCAACACCCATCCGGCGGCCTCCATGCAGAAGTACGAGCCCGGGTAGGACTCAGGCCTGCGGGCCAGTTTCCCCTAGAAATAAACCTTCGGGCGCTCCTGAACGATTTGCGGACCGTGCGGCGTCAGCCTATCGATTTTACATTCCTACCATCAGCCGGGGGGTCTGGAAACAGTACTGTTTCCTACAGAACAGGGGTAGTTGTTAACCTTACGGTAACTGCTTTTGAAACGACCGGATTGCGCCGAACAGCCGAGCAAAAGATGCCGTATTCCGCGATAGATAAAAAATGAAGATTTAAAAATTAATGTTGGTATAGCTGTCTGAGATTAAAAGACTTCGACACCGTTTTACCAATCACCATGACAGTTGGCACATATATGTATTTTTTCGCGGAGAAGGTTTTTATGCTATCCGCTTTGCTGTAATTCGTCACTGTATTGCGCTGCGGTACATCAACTTTTATTCCGTCCGACCGACCGCTATGAAAATTGCTATACCTATAGTCGCCGTCATACAAACTGATGACCGGCCCCGTTCCTGCCATTGAGCGTAGGGACGGCCGCTTGACGATAAAAGATTTATTTAAAAGTCGATATCATTATCATATTTTGTTTGGTTTATTAGGCATATGTTATAACATTATTTAATTACTAATATGTTCAAGCACTATAGAAAATTAGGCAGGTAGACATGCTGTCAGCAAACAAACCACATCAATTCGTCAATCAAAATAAATTTAAAATGTGGATATATTATATTCCGTTACCTAGTTATATGCATTTTAATAATAGTATGCATTTTAATAATGGTATAATACAGGTACCTTATTCAATTATCATTACAGTTGCGAGATTATTTATTGCAACACAAGACTTGAAAATATCGAATATAGCCAGGTGTCCCAATAAATTATAATCATTTTAATTAGCTAATTAATCGATCATTATATATACGTACTTTTTTTAACTAATCACTATTTCACTAATCATGTAATTGTTTAGTGATTGAAATAATGCGAGTAAAGCGTTATAAGATATTTGCAATGTTATAAGTTACATCTTATTTATTTATTCGTTTATGACGGCTGAGTTTTTTAATAGCGACAAGCTTCAAGTGAGTGGTTTAGTACATCGATTTTCTGGCTTAGTTTGATGTACTGAATCGCCCACTTAACGGGTGTCACTATTAAAAAAATCAACCCGTGTAATAAACAATATCGACAATATCGATAATATTTTATCGATATTTCTTTACGCGACATGACATGACAGATCTGAGTGAGAGATCGTAACGTTATGAAAGTGCGAAAGGGATGTCATGATTCTAATGATTTTTGGCCCAGTCATCAGTTTGTATGGCGGCGACTATAGATGTTGAGGATGGATAATATTTTCGCGCTATCCATTTTAAGGTCAGTTGCTACTAGATGACGCTGCAACATATTAACTTATATGTCGTTTAACCGATCGCTATGAAAGTTGTTATACATAGGTATTTAAACACGGTTTTCTAATTTGTTGTAACTCGCCGTTGTTATAGTCAGAATTTGGGTCTGATGAATCAGTAGTTAAGCATTCTTTAGTTAATAGTCTAATAAATGAGTTAATAGCTTTAAAGCTGAATTGTCTTTTCCACACATGCTTACTATTTGAGTTCGTCAAATTTGATTCTAAGTGGATCACCTGAGCATTAGTAGCATGCTTATCTAGTAGCATCCTCGAAGAGAGGCTTACCCCTGTGAGCTTCTGCCACGGCTGTAATCCTGCAGTCGGAGGCTTTTGGGATCAGGAGATCGCGGATTCGGAGGAATACCACGGGCGGAACTGGGCAGTTGGTGCACCATCTGGTTTTCTAGGGTGCTAATTGCCCAGCTGGCAAGTCATCAGAGGGGTCTGGAGATGACTTTTTTTATGAAAGCGGAGAATAGTTGTCGACCTGATATTTTCAACCCTTCAACCCGATGGGCAATGGGCGTTGCGGCCTGCAAAATATTCAACTGAATAACCGCTTACGTGAGCTAGAGGCCGCGCAAGGGACCGTGATCAGACCGGAGCATGGAAAATTTCGACCAAATTTGGTAGTAAGGGCGTGATGTTGGCCCACTGGGTTCACATTCCAGTGTTTTGCGGTAAGGCGTCTTACGGGCATGTTGACGGAGCTAGACTGTGGACCGTGTTGTTCCTGAGTCACTGCATAATCACCTCATGGCTGAAAGAACGATCTATATCGTTACAACAGCTTAAGAATTTCGGGTTCGCCTATTGCAGATGACTGCTCCAGTTAGTAGACTTTAGAAATCACCCAAAGACTCGTTGACTTTCGCTATCGAATGTCATATTCGTTTCGAATCATTTATACAGTGACCCGATCGCTGGTTCTCCTTTCCTTACGCGCATATTCTCGCAGCCAGTATTGTCTGGATGTTCTTTTGCTCTGCGGAAGGTTCAAACCGGGAGCGGCGGCCGCCGTAGGGAGGTTGACATTTTTCCCCGGGGCCATTGTTCAGCATGTCGACGACCACCCCGGTCCGTGATGCATACGCCGCCAAAGGCGGCCAAACTATAAATCCAAACCCTGACACCCAATAAAGGTTGAAATGGAAAAGGTTAGGGGGATGAGATTGTCTCTATTGAAGGTCTAGTAGCTTATGAATGACTAAAACCCGGATTAAAATCTCGGGAAGAATACAGAACACTTTATAAAACAAGAAAAGACAATTACTAGACTTGACACCGAAAGTACAAAATTTGAGGGACCAAGTGTTACTAACTTCATTATGTAGTCAAATACAGAAGCGCGATGACAGAGTGCTAATTTGAGCTTAAACGTCAATTCGCATATTTACTTTCCCGGCCCCCAGCTTTAGAGAAGGGAAAGTACTGTGTACGCGCAATTTTTTTTTTCAAGGTAAAGACGAAAATGTCTTTTTTGATCCCACCCGTAATGATTAAGACCATTAATGCGATTAAAACCAGAAGAAAGTTTGCCTGTGTGTAATCTTGCACGATATAAACCAAACGTTTAATCTGATTAAGCTGAAACTTGGCAAGCAGGCATCATTTGGTTATGGCAAGAGTTGAAAAGGTTGTGGTTGAAATGTTCACAAGGGGGCGCACTGATGTGACCCGTCCATCATTGGATGCAAGCCTACCCGTGGCGGAATGTGAGCGATCCAATATTGGATATGAAATCCAATATAAACTATCACACGCAGAAGTGACGACTGAATTTTTACCCCTGATAAGAGGGGTTAATCATATTTCAATGTCGAAATATTGGACCTATAATCTTGAAATTCGGTACACAGACACCTTGTTGGGCCGAAATCATATCAAATTTTGGTCTGTCGATATATTTGCGCAAACGATTGAATCAAACGTGTCTAATGCGTTGCATTCTCACTAACCGACCTTGTCGTTGACTATCCCTTTCAATCAGGCCAACATTCTTACCGAAGGGATATCACGATTAAAATCAAATAAGGCCTTTGTTACTTGCCGGGTAAGTTTTTTGGTGACAACCAATTTTTAAGCTGTTGCATAGCTTTTATCGCGGGCCTAGGCCAGCGCGGCGACCGAATGAAGAAATTTCTTAACGAAAATTAATGATTTTAAACTGATAATTACGTCTAAACGAGTACTGCTTACGATTCGAAAAAAATATATGTTAAACAAGAACATTGTTCCAATATTCTTAGCTTTGAATATTTTCGATTTTGTTTATATTACATAGTGTAATTAATTTGTGAAATTAGGTCTAACCGAACACAAAAACGACTACTACGCAAATACATACTATCTAGCGTATTATTATGAAACCTGCACCATTTAAAAGATAATTAAATTATCTATCTTTTTATCTACGATTTTTTTGGAAAGGTCCGGTTTTTTTGCTTTATCGAATAAAAATTCGTGCGCGGCGCTCTATCGGAAGACGTTTCCGATTCATTTGCTACCGCAGCCGCAAATGATTCGAAATAATTTCAACGTTTTCCGATAGAGCTCAGTTATCTGATATCAGAAAAAATAAAATAAATAAATAATTATAATTGCCTAAGTTGTTAAAAATGCTATGCAATAGCTTTACCGCGGCAGTCCCCGAGTGCCACACGTATTTTTTTTTAAATTAATTCTGATTGTATTTTGCTATAATATAAAAGAAAGGAAATACGATCAGTATTGCAAAATTCGACAATGGCTGCTGTAAACGAACAGCATTTTCCCGGGAAATCGGTCGGAAGGGCCGAATTGTGCGAAATTCTCAGAATATCTCAAAAAAATTGGCAAAAGATCTGAAAGTGTCGAACTGGAGTGCTCGTCAAATACAGAAAATGAACTCCATCTCAATCCCGACAAGACACAAAGAGTGCAAAACTTAACTTGTGCAAAAAATAGTACGGGTGAATAGATACCAGGTGCTGAAATGTTAGCACACAAGTACCGTTGCAAAGATTTTTATCAGTGGAGGTTAAGAAGACTATAGCTCAATCACTGCTATTGCCTATACTAGACTATGCTGATGTCTGTTACCTTGACGTCACTGAAGCCATCCTTGACAAATTAGAGCGGTTGCAAAATGTATGCATTAGGTATATCTTCAACGCGAAAAAATTTAATCACGTCACTGAGTATAGAAGCAGACTTCATTGGCTTCGAATACGTGAACGTAGAAACATGCATATTCTTTCCCTTCTTTATAACATCCTCAACAATCCTACCGCTCTCTCCTACCTAACCGAAAAATTCAATCACTCAGGAAGTCATGGTCTTTCACTCCGTTTCAGTCAGTATAGTAAAATTGCGATTCCAACTCATAATTCTTCTTTTTTTACTTATTCCTTCGCCGTTCATGCAGCTAGACTATGGAACCAGCTCCCGCCAGACATCAGAAACGCACCAACGGTTTCTACCTTTCAAGTGTCTCTGAAAAAGCATTTCATGTCCCTAAATTCCTAGTTATCCTAGGTCTCATCCCATCCTCTCCTATTCCTCGCTCCTTGCGAATTATTCCAAATCCTAATTTTATTTTTAAAAAATAGCATTTTTGTTACTTGATTAATTTTTGTTATGGAATAAGTTTTTCTTCTTTTTTTCTTTTTTTCTTAATTTTTAATTTATCTCTTGGCACCTAAATTTTTACACTTCAACGAAGGTTGGCTGTAAGAGATTGTATTTTAGGCAATAAGTCCACCTTTTGTATGTTTTTGTTTAATGTGCAATAAAGCATTTCTATCTATCTATCTATCTATCTACCGCTTTGCCAGCGTCCAGTAATACGAAAACAAACTTATGATTATTTTGATGATAATAATGATGATAACAGTGATTATGATGGTGATAATGATGATGATTACTATGATAAAACAAACAAACAAAATGATGGTCTTTGGATATAGAGGAAGTCAAATGATTATATTTAGTAAAGAAAAGCCGTCAGAAGGTATGGACTACCTTCTGTTATGGTTTTGAAGGTCGCTATCCACTCGTTTTCATCGACCAAGGTATCAATCTCAAATGGTCCTAAAACTATCATTGCTACTATAGCCACAAGATAAGTAAGTATATTACGCCTCTGAACCTCTACATTTTCATAATAGAAACGTGGTACATTATCGAATATTTAATAAACGATCTAACGGACATAATACTAAAACACATTTTTAGTTCAATCGCGTATAGGGGTAGTTACACCGTTTACGCATGTTTAAGAAACGGGCCACTCCAATGATTATGCCGGCTATACAAATGTCAAATCCTGGATAGTTAAGCCAACTCTATCAAGTAGAATTAAGCTGAATATAATAGTTACTCATTGCCAATTTCTGTTACTCTATCACAATGGTCATTTTACTGAGGCGCTTTGGAGACACAAGTCAGTCTAAAGACTCGCTCTCACACTGACAGACTATCTATTCTAAAGCATTTGTTTTAATCAACATGACTGTGACGCAAATATTTAAACTCTCTGAAAGTGTTGAATATAAATTGTGTTGTTATTATTATTATTAATTTTGTGGTTAAATTTCTTAGAAACATATCCTTTTAGTAAGGCGTGTGAGGGACCACCCCTCACAGGACTCCAAATTATTCGATGTGAGGTGGTGGTGTCAACTTACGAGTTATCTCCGTATTTAAAAGCGGTTTTGATGAAGCAGAAGATATTTATTGATTGAATCGATTGAATATTGCCAGTTATAACGCTTGCCGAACACGCTATGTAATCGCGGATGTAGTGACTCGCGGGCCGAATGACTGAATTAGTGAATGAATGCTTTGGTTGCTTTTTAGCCGGTTTATATAGGCCTTGCAATGATGCAATTTGAAATATTCTGAGTAAAAGTATTGTTTCATCGTGCTGATTCAAAATAATATCTGAATTGTGTCAGTGGATTTCACTGGAAATCGATGCATTTGTTGATCGTATGTAGTGGACTTAAGGTCCGTTAAAAGCGCAACAACAAACGCCATTGTCTTCAAACTACACTGTCGTTTCGCTTTAACTACTAAAATGTAATATTTGAACTTATCAGGTATTTGTAATATACATTTATATTTATTTATTTAGGAATAAATTACTTTAAAAACATTGATTTTGCTTACAAAATTAACACGAATCAAATGGCAAAACCTTAACCTTACGCTTATTTGATGCTGTTACCAAACTGGGACAGTGCTCTAATATTACAATAAATTCTGGCAAAGTTTTAGAAAATGCACATAAAACTCAATTGCCTTAAAACATGGACTCAAAAAAAAAACAAATCGCAATGCCATTATAAAATCAGCATTAAATAGAACATAAAATTCCTTACATAGAACATGAAATTCCAATAAAGAAAATGAATAAAATGAATAAAAATAGTTATTAGAACGAAAAAGTCATAGTAAAAATATAGAAGAGTCTATAATATTAATTATATGGTAAGTTATATATAATTAAATATATTACCTAGTCAAAATGAGTAAACTTCACTGTCCAATCAATATATAACAACAAAATTAAATATAATTACAGGACGAATATATGTTATAATAAATATATTAAATATACCTATGTGAATATAGATCCCTGAAGAATTACCAGATTACGGTTATCGGTGATTTTCAGTAATATAAGCCAAACAGAATTGTCGGCTTCCCTCTAAAGCGCCTGCGGATGACTTCAAAGTTCTCACGGTTTACGTTAAAACCGCACCGCATCGTTGCAGGTCTTAGCGCTCGCTGAAACTTAAAACGCAATTATTTTACCCTGTCTTAGCAAAAGTGGTTTCGAGAAATCCATCCTCTTGCTTCTGAGTCACTTTTATTATCTTTTGTCTTGTGCTAGATTCTGTATCTCTAAATGTTACTCTGATTGTTTGTCTTTATTTTGGGGTGCTATAAAAACATAACTTAATGAATATTACGCTGGTTTTATAAAAAAGACAATTTATGCACAAATGGCGGACTTATCGCTATAGCGATATCTCACAGTCAACCATTTGATGAAATAATTCCTAATTTTCTCCGTACAATACACAAAGAAGTGGTAAACTTAAATTTAAAATAAACTTTTACAGATACATGTCAGTAACTTATGTATGCTAAGGTTGCCCAGGGAAGGATAAAGGAGAGGACAAGGTGAGGTATTTGGTTAGAGGCCGTGTAACAATAAATGTTTCTTCAACAATTTTTTGAAAGTATGCAGCGAAGGTGCATGACTGATAGAGTGAGTTACCTGATTCCATAAACGAGCAGAATGGACTGTAAAAGAGTGCGTGTAAACAGAAGAATGATGTATCGGAATGGCGGTGTGTTATCCCGGCTTGATCGAAGTGGAAGACCGTGGCCTCCTAAAGGGTGGATATTCTCCTTTAGATAGGTGGGTGAAGTGGGGCTATTGAGTATGTTGTAGAGTAGCGACAACGTATGAAAATTTCTTCGATCGCGAATAGGAAGCCAATGAAGTTGCTCACGAAAGCAGCTAAGCATATCTGAGTAAGATATTTTGCAGACGCTCCAGCTTATTCAAAATAACCTCACTGGCATCTATATAACAAACATCACCGTAGTCAAGTATAGGCGTTAAGGGTGTGGACACAATCATTTCTTTATGTGACATGGGGAGAAATCTCTGAAGCCGCCGGAGACTATGACAACCATGGAAAATGCGACGACTTACTTGGTTTACTTGATCTTGCCAAGAGAGATGTTGATCTATTAGAATTCCAAGGTTTTTAACATTTTTGGTATATTCGACAATTTTTCCATTTACACAAATCGGCGGTAATGATGAGGTGTCTATTTTTTACAATGTTTTTAATTTTTAAATTTTATTCACGTATTAGGTAAGACTTGCCCTCGTCTTAAAATAATTTACCGATGTTAGTACCACCTCAACACAGGATCATACCTAGTGAGGTGGTAAACCGATATGTCAAAAGATGAATTTTCTTTCTAAGATAGGTATAATATGTACACTTATTATAAAATGTTTTTGTGTTAGCATAAGGAATTTCTTTTTATAAATTGTAACTTGAATTATGGAAATAAATAAATAATAAGTAATAAAAATAATAAAATAATTATACACATCCGACGTTTTATATATTTTGATGATTTTGTAATTCACTAGTTAATGAATCTTGTCATACAGTGTTAATTATGTAGAACAAACTGTATTTTAAAACCTGAGGACGTTATTTGAATAAAATCCAGCCATAAAGTAAAAGCCAATCAATTCCAGTGTCACAACCAGAAAGTAAAACAAAATCATGTAAAAACACAAAACACTCAAAACTCCATAAAGTAAAACAAGGAAATGACGATGGCCAAGGCGAAAAATTTTACGTGCCACCCATATACAAAGTATAAATGTCTGTCTTGCTTATTTACTGTGTTTCTTTCATCCATAAACTTGATTGGACAACCACAACGTAAAACAAAATAATGCCGACAGTCCAGGCGCAAAATCATACCTGACACCCGCCCCTGATCTATCTACCTCTATCTTACTTATTGGCTGTTTCTCTTCTGTCCATAAACTTATTTATCGCTTTTGCTTTCGGGGTAAGATAAAAGTACTCACTAGGTACTATGCGGTTATTTTAATTATTAATAGTTGATATATGTTTAAAAGTTTGTGTATATACATAATATAAACAACTGTATTGTTTAAATAAAAAGTAGTAAATAAAGTATTTTACAAAAACATTGTGCAAAAAACTATAAAATATGTCGCGAATTCAATACTATATTACCCTTTTTACGACAGCCGGACAAAAAAGAGATGTAATGTGTTTAGGGCTCATATATGTATGTTTTCCGTTTCTTTATTCCACCATAACTTCTAAGCTCTTGAACCGATTTTGAAGCGTGTGGTATTGTTACAATATATCATCCCGACCGAGTGCCAAAGGGTTTTACAATTATACACGACGAGCCTTATCCAAGGTCTGTGATGTCTTTCGCTGGGCAATTGCCCTTTAGCGAGGTTTTACGTGAGCCGGGCCGTTTAGCCCAGATTTCTGAGTGCGACACGTAAAGCTGCACGCCCTGCGGCGGGTATCTCGTGACGATCGCGCTCCACTCATGACGCTTTATATAGCCTTCCACGTCGCGCCGCCGCCGCATGCAGACGCATGCTCTTGGTGGTCAGGCAATAAAATGTTTTTTGTTATTTTTTTTTAGTTTATACATTACTCCTCATAGTTTCTATGTATTTTTGTAATCTATTCAATCATACCTTTCATTTGATACTAAACACGATGTATTTATTTAAATTTATTGACATTTGGACAATTATTTATGTGACATTTTGACAGTTTAGGTACCCTATAACACTGGGAATGACATACGATTCTGACAATAATACACACATCTAAATCGGTTCAAGCGTTTAGAAGTTATGGTGAAATAAAGAAACAGAAAATACACATGCATAATTTATGCATGTATGGTGTCTGTTTCTGAAACCTGAAAATATTACACTCCCTTTTTTTTGAGCAGTCGTATAATCAACAGCGACTAGCAGTTATAAGCTTATTATCAAATCAAGGAAATTTTTATTAATAAGGATTAGCAAAATGGTCAAAAATAGTAGTTATTATTATCTGATCATAGTATACAGAGGTATATTAACTAATATCGTTGCTATTGAATGATACTCTTATTGTGAGGGGATTGCGTGGATGTAATCTTCATCTGAAAGGTTTCCGCACGTCAATGCGTATCGGTCATTGTGAACAGACATGTAGAGACCGTGAGCGGTTTTACATTATCCGTTGGGCGTGAGACCGATTCGCATTGCTTTCTATATGATATCCCAAAATATGATATCACAAGTTGATGGAAAAATTTTAAACAAAATGCTATTTAATTATAATTATAAAAACAAATTATAAGCATAATGCTACACTGAATTTTTCGCAAATTGTTTGTGAAACGCCAGTGCACTTGGGAATCTTGCAACGTATCCTTTTTTCAACCCAAATCGGCCAATGACCGACCTGGTCCTGCCTTACTGCCAATTGGAGAACATGTTGCGCAGGGCCCTTATGATTTTTGGCTTGAATTTCGTCTTCTAAAGACCTTCGAACCTTGATGTTAGGCTTCAGGCCTAGCTCGCAAAAGGTCGCCTATCTCAAGTCTAAATTCTGCTGAAGACATTTATTTGCCGTTGAGATATTTTGCCTTCCTTACTCTTCGGTATAATAACCAAGGATTTGCTATAGTCAGTTCCAGTAAATGTTAGAACATCCTAACTTGCCATCTTTTGCTTCGAAATTTTGAATGGATAAAATTATATTCTTACCTACAGGTTTCCACGAAAGCCACACAATTGTATACACTTTTTATTTTTTTATCAGTCATTCAACACCTGCCTTAGTTCTAATTTATCACTTTAATCAACACGCAACATTTAAACTCACATAAGTCGCTTAGTTACGCTATCTATGATTTAGACGGATTCAAATGAACTAAATGAATTTAGTGCCCTATTTAAGGGGTTTTTAGGGGGATTAGTAATTTGTTACAGAAATGTCACATGAAGCTATAAAGGGGGAAAGTATTGGGAACACGCATTTTTTTTGAGATGAAGACGGAAACATTAATTTTGACCCCCCCCCCCTCCCCCCACCGACAAATTACACGACCAGTGAATAGGCGCATACAGTAAATGAATTGTTTTTCGGTCTGCATTGCATAAGGTACGATCTTGTTGAAATCTTGCAATTTAGGCACAAAAAATTGGATTATCATGTCGTCGTATGTCTGCCGCAGTTCCGAAGAAGAATGGGCCGATGATACCTTAAACTCAAAATCCGCGCCAAACAATGACACGCCGTGGATGCATTTTTTTCTTAACAATCACTCGTGGATTTTTCGAACCCCAAATGCGACAATTTTGATGACTAACAAAGCCATCGAGATGAAAACGAGCCTCGTCGCTAAAAATGATTTTGTTCGAAATATCAGCATCCGCTTGTTGTTGGTCGATCAGTTGGTAAATTGAAATATTGCTGAACAAAAAAAACATGTTACTCTTTCGTGTAGCGCTCCATTTTTACCACGCTTTTATTAGGTCGACCTGTATGTAACTATGTAATGGAATCTAAGGTAACTAATTTAACCATCTTCCAAGGATCGTAGCGTCTTGAAAATTGGCAGCTGTATGTAGTTCTGATGACAATACAATAATATGGTACTGTCGAACTGATCTGATGATGGAGTCGGAAGATATGAACTGGAACTTCATGATGGAACATCTTATCATAGCTGTGTTTGGACTTGTTAGAAAAGTCTTGGAATCAATTTTAACCACGATTAGGTTTCAAGGTATTATAGGAAGATAGGCATTTTTTGCTTTTTACGTGCATGCCGTGGCAGCGTGATTTTAGTGTTTTATTTTTAAAACTATTAATTTATTATTAATCCTGAACTGTCGGCCGTCACGCTATCCATTTTACTTTCCGGCCTACCAATCGACGAGAAGGGACATTATTGTGAACGCGCTTTTGTATGTTTGCATCTGTGTGTATTCCTCCACGATAGCGCCCAAACGCTTAATGCGATTGAGCTGAAATTTAGCATGCTTGCATCATTTGGTCATGGCAAGCTTTGAAAAGATTGTGGTTGAATTTGGTTCACCAGGGGGCGCGCTAGTCATATTTCAATCTTGAAATAATGGACTAGAAACATAAAGTTTGGTACACAGATTACCTGTTGAGCCGAAACCACATCGTGACATTTCGTTTAAATATCTAATATACAAACTATAATAATAATGTTGAAATTCCTTCATACATTTTAATCAAATAATAACGCCGAGCCGCCCGAGTCTAGACAAGAAATAAACCGCGTTTTTTCGAGGTGGTGCTGTAACGGAACCCAAACTCATCCGGTGTTAGTCCACCGGATGAGAGAGGGAACTCATCGATTTTATTTATGAAAGTAATATTCAGATGAAATCAGTCCTTGGCTACTTGCTGGGAATGTATCCCGGCTGGTTACAGGCTCGAGGTCGCTTGCGCGGTCCTCTCTCTTGTTAAGCGGTGATTCGGTGTCAACCGAATCTATTGCGGACCACGGAATCCTTTGCCCGGCTTATTCACCCGGGATCGGGTGGCCGAATGGTCGTTTCAAGAGCAGTTCACAACCACCCCCGCTCTATAGGAAACATTACTGTTTCCAGACTCCCCCGGCTGTTAGTCGGAGTGCATAATCAATTGGCTGACGACGCAAGGTGCGCAAACCGTCCAGGAGCGCCTGAAGGTTTACTCCTAGGGGAGACTGGCCCTCAGACCAGCGTCCTACCCTGGCTCTCCCTTCTGCGTAAATGCCGCCGGATGGGTGTTGACCCGTGAGTATGACCGACCCGGAACGAATGGGTCTTCGTGGCCAACTCCAACAGGGCCCATTAGCTCCCAGCCTGCCTCGTGCAGTGTATAACCGTCCTCACTGCTCGCGATCCCCTCTTCAAATTCGATGTCTCGGTGACCGCGCGAAAGCTTTGGGGATTTCGGGTCGCCCTACATCCTCCCGGTCGGCGGCCCCCTGCGACTAATCCCCAATTCACAGTTCATATTTCTGTCGGAGGCGGCGCCGCCGATATTTTCCCGTGGAAATTCCCCCTGCCCGCTTCCTTCCGCTGTGAAAGAGGCAATTTGGGGGGTCGTTGATTCCGCCGCATTAAACGTACTTCTATTTAGAAACTCATCCACTGTGATATTGTTAAGTAGCACTCGGAATATACGCGATCGTACAGGTGTGTGTGCAGAATAAAAAATCAAGTTTATATGAATGAGTGTCGGCTGTTATAAATTGTATGTCTCCTAGTTGGACCACTATGATGATAGTGGTCCAGCTATGTTAATAAAATGTCCTGTATTTGTGTCCATTTCTGGTGACGACGTTTTCCCTATCTGGAATTCATATGAATATAGTTAGAATTACTACATTAACAAATCTGTCAAATGTTATCCTTGATTTTTTAAAATTATTGTAGGTATTTGAATTTTATTTTTTTTACTATATATTTAATTTTATTTATGATGTTTTTACTTAATTATTTTTTAATTTGACTATTTAAAATTGACTTAAAAATTTTACCCTGATTATTTTCTTAATTAAATCATGTTATTGTTGTACTATAATTATTAAATTTGTATTTGTTTATTTTTTGTTTTATAGTTCTGTATTTCCTCTCTTTCTTTTACGTTAAATTTGTTTGAATAGTATTGTATTGTATACTTTAATTTACGATATTTTAGGTTGTATAGTTGTATAGTTGCAATGTGATAGTATTTTATTTTAGATTTCTTTTATATGTAATTTATTTCAGTTATCGTGCTCAATTCATATTTTAATTTAAAATGGAAACGCTAGCGCTGGGACATGTTTATCCCAGTTGGGCAGCGCTGATTAAAAAAAGATACGAAGAGTTCATTCCGTTAAAGTTTCGCCATTGCTTTGTGTTTGTGAAAACAGTTTTTAAGAATTTGTTAGAGGATGCTTATGAAAAAAATTATGATACACGCCACTTACATAGTGATGAAAATGTATTTTAATCCCGACTTTTGAATAGAAAAGTATGTAAGTTTACAAGGCCTTTTTAATCTAGAAACGCTCACCGTTAATTCAACCCTCTCTAAAACTTAACAACCATCCTTTCTTAAACATAAAATCACTTGATTAAATCTTAATTCCAGCGAAATAACAATGAAAATTCAAGTATTTAAATAATATTTCGTCTCTTAAGACTAGATGATAGGCTATAAAATTGAAAAAAATATATTATGACTGTTATTTTATTAAGGAAGCCGCCATCAATATTATTCAGCCAAAAAAAAAAACAAAAGATTGTTATGTCCTTATTGCAATGAAAGGAAGAGTTCAGCTCTTCCCTGTGGATAAAAGGGATTTAAGGGGCCCTTGCTGAGTTGGCCACGAAGACCCATTCTGTTCAGGATTGGTCACACTCACGGGTCAACACCCATCCGGCGGCCTACACGCATGAAGTGCGAGCCTGGGTAGGACTCTGGCCTTAGGGTTAGTTTCCCCTAGGAATCAACATTCTGGCGCTCCTGGGCGGTCTGCGCACCATGCGGCGTAAGCCAATCGATTGCGCACTCTGACTAATTGGTGAACAGCCGAGCAAAGAATGCCGTGGTCCGCGATAGATTCGATGTACACCGTTTCACCGCTTCGTAAGGGAGAGGACCGCGCAAACGACCTCGAACTCGTAACCGATCGAGAAACTGAAGTAATCTGGTCGCAATTGGAAGTGAGTGTAAGCCAGCTGGGTAACCTCCTGGCTCTCTCGCGGTTAAGGCGTTGGCCTCTTACGGGTATGTGGCGGAGCTTGACGGTGGACTGTTTTGTCCAAGTCTTCTGCGCACACTCCAGGGAGATAGAACGACTAATCGTTAAAACTTCCTGAGGTGACGGGTTCGCCCGTTGTGGTTGACAACTCTAGTTGTGGATTAAGAAGTTTATTTTATTATAAATGGTACTTAGATTCAGATAATACTTATAGATCAAGTTAAAGATATCGTTATCTGAATTCAATTTACAATGAAAATAAGTAAAATATAAAAAAAAAATATTTTCAAATATTGAACTTGGCGGATGTGTGTGTCGATAAAATATATTTAATTATATAAAGTATATGTAAGTTTAAAAATAATATAAAGTATATGTAAGTTATTTTCTACTATTTAAATTGCACATCCATAGATCCGATAAGAGCCCCTGCATAAAAAATAATAATACCCTCAGTATGAGTATACCAAGACGAAGAGGTATTTCTTCTGTCATGAAATTTTAACGAGACCGGCATAATAACCTCCGTTATTTTATGCTTATTTAAACAATATTCATGAAAGACGGTTTCGGATTGTTATTCTATTTAAATTTTCACCAGCGCCCACGAACGAAGCAAAAGAAAAATCTCACTGACCGTGCGATAAACCACCCTTATTCAGATCAGCCGAAAATTAAGTTAAAATGTATTACATAACAAAGCCAAACTGAATTTTAAATGGCCGGTCGGACATTTCGCTCTCCCTTTTGTTTCCCTCCGGATCATTGTGTTTAACACCTTGAGTCGGAGTTATTACAAAAAAATATGTAATGGGATATGCCGAACAAAGACTCACAAATTTGTCGATCTATGACTCGTCGAAGAACTTTCGTAGTCTTGCGGAACTTGTTATAAAACATTAATAAATATAATCAATAGTATTTGCTTAATCTAAACATGCACTTACAGTTGGATAATTTATAATGCCTAATAAACGTTTAAAACACAAATAATCAAAAATAAAAATTCAATAAATACAAAAAAAAAGAATGCAATAGCCTAAAACTAATGTAATAAATAATAAATAAAACTTATACTTTTAATAACCAATGTCACACAAAATAAAAGATAAATGCTCAATAATCTCAAAAGTAAAACGACAATAATTATAATGAATATTCAAACATTGGGCTCGATTGCGTTTCTTCGTGAACTAAAATTGCAAATTAGTTCGCGTGAACGAGACAGGGCAATACTCTAGAGCGGAATATACAATGAACGGCTGTCACTTTTTCCCTTTATAACTACCCACCAAAGATAAATCATCTGAAACTAACACCGCACAAAATGTGTTCAAATTTATTCGGACGAGTATTTATTCGAGAGGCAGTTTTTATCGACGATCGTTCGTTTCATATTCCGCTCTAACGTATTGCTCTATCTCGTTCGCTTGAACTAATTTCAGTTTTAGTTCACAAAGAAACGCAATTTGGCCCATTATCTATTTATATAAAATCGAAGACTATCGCGGTTGATTAACATTATAAATAAGATTAAAACATAACCGCGTGAAGTTTGTAACGCAGTCTACCCCCATTAACGTTTCAAATATTCTAATATTCTTCCAACTCGTCCTGCAATCTCAATTATAAATTAGATGATAAATAATTATTATAATAAATATTACAATATAGGTGATCCTTTATGCCATATTAGGCGGGGTTTGAGATACCCCAAAAATAAAATTAAATAAAATCAATAAATTATTACTTTATGACAGATATTACTAGAAAATTTATTTTAATAACTAATAATAAATAGTAATAACTAATAATAAGTACAACACATATTTATTTATAAATTTTAATAGACTTTTATACAAAAAACAAACTCAACTTTCTCTTTAACTGATAACCTAATAAGTCTTTTCTTGGGAACTCATAAAAAAAGAGCTATACAATGTGGGGTGTGTGATACCCAAGCGCACTTTACTCACGTGTCGTGCGCTCTGAGGCTGATGCCGGACTGAGTGAATTGTTCTTATCGGAACGGCACCGTCGCATTTGCAGCTACTTGGAATACGAACTCGCGCATCTTTATAGTTTAAGAATTATTACGAGTTCTTAACTTCTGGATTGTGTTATACCCCACCTCGTACACGAAAATTTAAACATGAGTTGAAACCTGCCCGTGTGCCCAAGTCAATTCCAGCTCTGTACAGTTCATCAATGTCCAGCCTTCAATATTCCAATGTCCATCGATCAGTGGTGACTTGGCTATGGCGTTATTTAATTGTGACCTCCAAACGTTTTTATTGTTCACTAGATGACCCGGTGAACTTCGTACTACCTAAAATTGTTTTGATTGTAACTCTTCATAAGCGTTTATTAATCCTAATCAACCTTCCAAATCCAATTCATTGTAATATATAATATGGCCGAATCATGTACGGTTTGAGTTTCGTTTGGTGATTAAATGTTTTTTTTTACTTTTTTGACTTCATTTTTACTTTGTCGAGTGTTTTGACTTTTTTGACTTATTCGACTTTTTTTTACTTTTCGACTTTTTTGACCCTTTTGACTTTTTTGACTTATCTAAATTGTTCACATTGTACGGAATGAATAACAGTTATGGATGGCGCAGCTGTCAAATTATAGGATCGCCGCGATAGCCATCTAGAAAGTGGCCTATTTCCCAAAATGACCAATTGCGATTTTTTCGATTTTCAGTTGTTTATTTGAGTTTTTTCTAAATATTTTTTTTTTGTAAACCACCCCTGAATCAAGGCAAACAAACTAAAATAATTCAAATAGGCCGAGTCAGTTCCGAGATCTTGCGAGACTAACGCACAGCAATTCATTTATATATATATATATATATATATATATATATATATATATATATATATATATATATATATATATATATATATATATATATATATATATATATATATATATATATATATATATATATATATATATATATATATATATATATATATATATATATATATATATATATATATATATATATATATATATATATATATATATATATATATATATATAGATTATAACCGCAAATTTTCCATTCGGTCGTTCTCGAGAACTTCGTTTCTCGAAAAAATCTTCTCGCTTAGCAATTTCTCAATGAAAATCCGCCTCAAAAGTGTTAAAACATCATTTCCAGGGATGTTTTACATCCCTCAGGATAATTTATCCCATCCGCTCTGCCGGATACCCCTCTCGGACTCGAAGCTATCCAATATTCAAATTGGCCATCCCTAAAATGTTATCAAAACAACATGGATCTGGCATTTCATCGGCACCCCACTCAACTCGAGCTGCCGACAGAGTTCGGATCTGTTTTTAAAAACAAAATAGCGCGACGAGAAAATTACCTTGCGAACCGGTCGCAGAAGGTTTTCGAAACGAAGGTAAAGTTTTGTATTTATAATAGTAGGTCTCGGATTTTTCCTATTTCAGCTGGCAGCAACTCCGAAGACAACTGTTACATCGTTTTCGTCAATAATATAATTAGTAATTAATTTATCCATTACATGAAATTTATTTTTAAAGTATATAAAAAATATTACGTGACTGAATTACTTATCCACATCAAGAAATTAAACTCAATTATTTTAAGATGTTTAATATCCGATGAAGCCCAACTAAGCAAAGCTTGCGCTTAGGCGGATATTCTATAATCATAGAAAGCCCGCCCAAGTTACAAAAAGAGCAGTTTCATTTTCTACATATTTAAAAGCTCGGTTTTGTCACACCAAGACTTTCCCAGTGAGTAGCCAGATACTTATTTCACCTGAATGTCTCTGTCATAAATAATGTCGATGAGCAGTTGGCGAAAATTTCTGTTAATTATTATGCGACCAAACGCAATGAAAACTTGAATTTCGAACGCATGTCATTCAATTTAAAAATTAAATTAAAAACGCGGGTCGCCGTGAGCCTTCGAATTTGAATTTTGAGCGATCCACGCATTCTAACCGTCGCCAATTTTAAAGGTCTAAATGTGGTTTCGGCCCAATGTAGCATCTGTGTACCGAAGTCTCTGATTGAAATATTTCGAGATTTAAGTATGACTGGCGTTCCCTCTGGTGGACCTATTTCAACCACAATGCCTGCATGCCAAACATCAGCTTAACCGGTTGAAGCGTTTGGGCGCTATCGGGGAGGAATACACACATACACATACACACACAGGCATACTACAATCTGGAAATTGTCTTATTCTTATCAGAGGCGGGGGGGGGGGCGAAATGGATATTTCCGTCTTTATCTCAAAAAAATCCCTAGCCGTTTGTTGGCCGGGGAAGTAAAATCAATAAAAAGATGATAACAACAATGAAATAGTCAAAATCACAAATGAAACGTTTCAATAATAAAGAAAAATAAGAGCAGGTAAAGATAGCCCTAGTTATCAAATATTATAAAATAATTAGAATGTCAAAAATGATATAAAAATCAAAAGAAATAATAATAATAATAAATGAGGAATTTAAAAAAACGAACAATCATTTTTAAATTATATACCAAGGAAAATATGTAAAGTACTTATTGAGAAATAGAAAGAATAAAAATAATATTATATTAGTTAAAACTAAAAAACACAAATAATTCAGTTTGTTTGTCTAAATTGAGAACAGTTAAAAACATTATACCTAATAACTGGTTATAAAATCCATCAGTTATTTTTCTGTGAGTTTCTCCCACTGCTTAAGGGTGGTTTTTGTGGACTGTAAATGTTATTTACCTTCGCGTTCTCTCGTTCTTCCTGGCCGCCGAGTAGTCTCCCGTATCTGGTTCACACTCTATTAGATGATCACACAGTGAAGGAGTTTATTTCAAAATAACGTTTATTGTCCCTCAATTTACTCGTGAGTTACAGTATACACTTAAATTATGCGCGCGAGTACGAGACCAGCCAAGGGCTGCCGTATGTACAACTATTGTCCCGCCGCTTAAGGGTCGTTCATTCTCGACCTCGGTATTTTTGTGACTGTTCGATTTTCTAAAATCGTTCACTAGCCTCGCTAAAGCCCCGCCACTCTAACCCGTGATTGGTCAAAAGGCAATGGCGGCGGTAAGAGACCGGCCTACTGAGGGTTAAGGGGTGTGGCTTAGCGAGAGTACATATTATTCAATCAGGCTTACATTTTTAACTTAAATTAATCTCACCTTAATTGAAGGTAATTTTCTATAATATGTATTACTACTACATTATCATTAGGTTTATAGCGAAAATATGTAGATTAAACATTAACGATACATCATATTTAGTACTTAAAATTACTTCGAATAGTTAGCATAATTATAAGTATTTGATTTTATCCAAGCTTCAGTCGAATAATTAATAGCCTCCTAATTACCTCAAACATTGCGATTATTTTGAGATTACCACATTTGTTTTAATATAAGAGGGTTGCGCGAGCGGCTTGCCGCGTTTACGATTTTTTGTTATCGGTCGACACCCTCGATATATCCACTGCGAGAAATGACAGGCTGATAATTAATTAGGGGTCTTCGGCCCTTAAAGACGGCGATATATTATTACCAGGACCTTTCATGAAATTTTGTCCTGCGTATTTAGTTAGGGCTTCCTGGCGGATGATTTTAATATTTGAATGAGCCGTATTTTGTTTCAGTGTCTGTTATTTATGTCTGTTATGGGGTGGCTCGAGCGTGTGAAAGAGGAATATAAGCTTCTAAGAATCGATCTCTCGCGAACAGCCACCCATATTAGAGAATGCAAGTGATAATTCGTACATTTCCCCGCTCATGGCAATGTGCCATTAACTTATTTTACGAATTATTTACCTTAGATCTACGTTATTTATATCTATGGCTTATTCTATTCGGGCGGACAATTCTAATCTAACTAGTTTGCTTATTGACCTGCGATAAATTTTTTCCTCGACCTTTACATCTACTATCCTGACAACACCTGTTTTGTCAGGGTAGACTTCCGTTACTATAGCGCGAGGCCATCTTCCTCTTTCTAGAGAGGGATCCAATATTAACACCAGTTCCCCCACCCTTAGTGGAGGTTGTACCTCCTTCCATTTAGGTCGAGAGACTAGCATAGGTAGTACTTCTTTAGACCACCTATTCCAAAAAGCGTCAGCTAGAGCTTGGGTCTGTCTCCACTGTTTACGGTTACATAAATCTCCAATGGTAAATTTACCCATAGCGGTGCTGTTAGAGTGTCCTAACAAAAAGCTTTGCGGCGTAAGTGGCTCCTGGTCTCGACTGTCTATAGTGATGTGCGAGATAGGCCGCTGATTAAGGATTGACTCCACTTCAGCCAATAAGGTCTGCATCATTTCCACAGAAGGCGCTCTTTCTTTCAATATGGCGTACAAACCTCTTTTGGCTGACTTAACCATCGATTCCCAGCAGCCGCCATGATGGGGAGAAGCAGGTGGTATAAAACTCCAGTCAATCTGGTCGTTACTTAAACGTTCACGGATACGTTCATCGTCAATCTCTGAAACGACCTTCTTCAATTCGGCACTCGCACCTTTTAGATTAGATGCATTATCTGACATTATCACCCTTGGTTTGCCCCGCCGGGCTATGAATCTTCTTATCGCTTGTATTGTCGAATTAGTAGACAAATCAAATGCTAATTCAATGTGAACTGCTCGTGTGGTTAGACAAGAGAACAACACGCCATATCGTTTCTCCACTTTTCTTCGTATAGTCACCTGAACCGGCCCGAAGTAGTCTACGCCTACGGCGTTAAAACACCTCGTATGATGCTGCAAACGTGACATCGGGAGTTGTCCCATCAACGCTGTGACTGGTTTTGCCCTTCTCATTTTGCACAGCATACACTGGTATATAAATTTTTTGACCGTTTGACGGGGACTAATTAGCCAGAACCTCTGGCGTAGGCTGGCCAATGTCGTTTCAACCCCGGAATGAGCCATCTCCTCATGAGTTCTTACCACCAGTAGTTGTGTATAGCGATCCCGGCCGTCAAGTATTATGGGATACTTAGTGTCGTGTGGTATACCCGGCGCATTTGCGATGCGGCCGCCTACTCTTATTAAGCCCCGCTCGTCTAAGTACGCATTTAAACCTATCAAACGGCTATTCCTAGGTAAAGTCCCTTTCACTCGTATAAGTTCTATTTCTTTCTTAAAAGAACGACTCTGCGACTCCTTTAATAATATTATTTCAGCGCTGGCAATGTCTTGTCCGTTTAAAATGCAGTTATTTGTGGCACCTCTACATAGTTGAATAAACTTCCTAACGTAGGCCCCTACGCGCAATAATCTGCGATGTTGGGAGAATCTCGCGACATCTATTGTGCTCGTAGGTACAGCGTGTAGCGCAAACACCGCCAATGGTTTATACTCGAGGGATATCTTATCCTTTTCCCCGGGTTGATGGGGAACCTTTGCCGGCCACACCTCTGGTGGCTGTCTAAGGTATTCAGGACCATTCAGCCAACGGCTCTCGGGCGAGAGGTCAATTTTTGACGTCGCTCTCGTAGCTTCATCTGCAGGATTACTATTTCCGCTTAACCATCTCCACTCCTCCGGGGTAGTCAGTTCGTCCAATACTCCCAGACGGTTGGAGACAAATTGTTGATGGTCGGAGCTACGTGAACGTATCCACCAAAGTACGTTCATCGAGTCGGTCCATAAAATCTTTTCATGAAATTTAATTTTGTACTCGCTAGTGATTTTTTTTGCTAGTTCGGCGCCTAATAGTGCTGCTGTCAGTTCTAAACGCGGTATTGTCATTTTTTTTAACGGCGCGACTCTGGTTTTACTTGCGATAAAGGATGTGGTCGGTTCTTCGCCTGGTCTGGCTATTCTCATATACGCGACAGCGCACATAGCCTCTTGAGACGCGTCACAATATATGTGTAATTGTCTATTTTCGGAGGGATTCTTTGTTACGCCGTGATAGCGTGAAATCCTTACGTCCTTCGCCGAGCGAAGGGCATTTATCCATTCACCCCAACCTTTGAAAATATCTTGTGTGACCTCCTCATCCCAGGCTACACCGCTGGTCCACACCTTTTGCATTAGAATTTTGGCTCGGATAGTTATTGGGCTTAATACCCCGAGTGGGTCATAAATTGACATTACTACCTTAAGAGCCTCTCGCTTCGTTGGCACTCTCTGGCCCGTTTTTAAGCCGTCATCGAGTTTTTCTAACCTAAAATTAAATGTAAGTTGGTCACTTTCTGGCAACCATTCTAACCCTAAAAGCCGTTGAGAGCTTATCTCTCCTTTCTCCAGAGCAATATTATGGGTAGCTTTCCTTTCTTCGGGTATTTCGTTCAAAACGCTTTGATAATTAGACGCCCAGCCCTTTAAGAAAAAATTCCCTTGTTGATGGATGTAAATTATGTTTTTTATCACGTTACGAGCTTCTTCTATTGAAGAAGACCCGAAAGCAAGGTCGTCCATAAAGTGATGGTCTGTGATAGCCTCCACTGCTAGAGGGTACTGATTCTTGAAACGTTCAGCGTTTTTATTTCGGATATAGAGGGCTGATGTCGGGGATGACCGAGAACCGAATATTAAAGAGGACATTTTAAGGATACGAGGTTCTATATCGCGCCGATATCCCCGCCAAAGGAACAACTGACTATAGGTATCATCCTCGATCACCTTAATACGCATGAACATGTCCCCAATATCGGCGGTAAAAGCCACCGGATACTCGCGGAACCTAAAAAGTATACCTATTATGCTTTGATTATAGTCTGGCCCCGTTAACAGTAAGCTATTTAGAGATACTCCCTTTACGCTAGCAGCAGCGTCATGCACGATCCTAAGCTTGTTTCCTTTGGCGGCGCTACAGACACCCAAGTGTGGTAAAAACCATATATCAGTTCGGCCGGCTAATTTGGAAGGGTCTACTTCTTCGGCGTAACCTTCTGCTAAGTACTTGTCCATTTTCTGACAATAAGCGTCTCCATAAGTCCGATCTCTGTCCATTTTTCTCTCGACGGCGTGAAGTCGAGCTAGCGCCATAGGTCGGCTATCAGGAAGAACACGTCTGTCATCTCGCCAGAGCAACCCCGTGTGCCATACCCCGCCGATTAACGAAGTAGTGGATTCCAATAATTTTTTAGACCTTACCGAGTCCGCAAGTTCTCGCTTTTTATTTGGCCAGTCTTGCTCTAATCTGAGGTTTTCCTCGAGTAATCTCTGAAGAGACGCGTCATTGCTACCGCTATCACTTAGGCAGAAGCTATGTAATGCGTCATTTTGCCTATCTACAATACTCGTCCCACTGGAACCCAGCCCAGTAGTGTTTTTGACAACGATAATTCGTCATTAATGCGCCTTAATCCGCGTGAAACGATTAATTCCCAACAATTAGCCCCGATTAGTAGGCGCGGTTGGACATCTGATATTTTGTCGACTTTCACCGCAGTCAAAGTGTCAAAATCAGAGGCGGCCGCCGATAATTTTTTTAATTTCGGAAGGTTTAACGCCGCAATACTATAAGCCTGCACGTCGAAAACCTTACGGCCCAATTCCCCCCTTATTTGAAACGAGACTGTTTCAGCCCCTTTAGAAGAAGTTTTCATACTTCCTATACCACATACCTCCATATTGGTGGGAGGCCCTCTAATATTCAGCTCTTGCGCGACTTCGCGGTCTATTATAGAGACCGTCGATCCGCTGTCTAAAAGCGCGTAAACTACCTTTCTTCCCTTTGGTCCTATTAACGTTATCGGTAAAACTTGCAAGAGGACTCTGTTGTTGGCTACTGTATGCGCGACAATAGCCCCGGGCTGTGTTTCACCTTCGGCTGTTGCCGTAATTATCTCGGTTCCGCCGAGCGCCGCGTCCGCGGCAGTAAGTAAGAAATGATACTTAAATCGAGGAAACCTTTTATAGGCTGGGCAGTTTTTCCTGCCGTGCGAAGGTGCAAGGCATTTAAAGCATCGCTTAAGTGATTTTACGACTCCCCAGCGAAAGTCTAGGGAAAGTTTTTTAAACCTTTCGCATTTGCTGAGAAAATGATCGCCGGTACAATTTGGGCATTTCATACGAGACTGCTCAGTCATGTTAAGAACGTAATTTTTATGATTTTGCTGTTTATACTTTTTATCGCGCGCTACTACTTGATTTTTTCTACCGCTGTCTAATGGACCTATTCCCGCATCTTGCGAGTCTATCGCTAGTTTTTCTAGCCAAGATGCGAAGCGTATGATAACCGGTTCGTCCGGTTTACCCTTTCCTTTATCTCCTAGCCACAATGTTAATAAGTTTTTTGGCAACTTCGCTACAAGAGAACCTAAAAGTTCTGGGTTCCATAGGTGCTCAATCCTATTTACTGATTTGACTGTGGCCACCAGATTCTTAACTTGGCAAGCAAATTGCAACAATTCCTCTGCTTCTATAAATTCAGAGAGGTCCCTGGTTTTACGTAAATCAGCTAGTGTGCGCTGAATAATTACATTTGGATTTCCAAATAACGTCTCTAACGTTTTCATTATTTCGCCAACGTTCGCAGGGGATAAAAGTAACCCTGAAACGCAATCTCTTGCTCGTCCGCGTATCGCGGATTGCAAGCGAAGTAAATTTTGTTCGTCATTCAGACCTATAACTTCGGTGGACTGGTTAAAAATCGATTTAAAGGCTAAAAACTGAAGTGGATCTCCACTAAAGTGTGGAAGTTCTTTGTTATATTGCGGCTTCGAGGAGGCTATTGAAATTACTCGACATACCTGGCTTATTAATTTTTTGCTCGCGCTGTCATCGGACCCGTCTCCTGTGCTGGAGCCAGCGGCCGCGGCGGCGTCTGTGGCCGCCGCGTCCGCTTCGGTCGCGATTTCGCCGCCCGCTGCGCGATGCGCTGCTCCGTGAGGTGCCGCCGCGCCCACCTCGAGCCGCATCCCCTCGTGCGCCGCGCGATGTGTTGTCCCGTGAGGTGCCACCGCGCCCGCCTCGAGCCGCATCCCCTCGTGCGCCGCGCGATGTGTTGTCCCGTGAGGTGCCACCGCGCCCGCCTCGAGCCGCATCCCCTCGTGCGCCGCGCGATGTGTTGCCCCGTGAGCTGCAGCCGCGCCCGCCTCGTGCTGCATCGCCTCGTCCGATTCTTCTTCTCTCCTGTCGCGGTATCTTTCTTCATTTCGTGGTTTTATTTGGTCGGGTTCACTATATGAAGTCAGCGGTGCTTGCGTCTCTGCCCACAGCGTAGTACGACCTGCTGTTTCTTCAAGATCGGCGTAACTTCTTGTCTCCCATTCTCCGCTTTTTTCTGAGTCGTAAGCTTCGGAAACTACGTCTAACACTCTAAGTGCGTGCTGTCGGTCTGCTTCTAGCATCTGCAATTCAGCTTCTAAATCTGCATGTTGCACTTGAATCGCAGCCGCCGCCCCTGCCGCCTCCGATCTGCGTTTTGCCGTCGCTATCTCTTCGGTCGCACGGAGTTGTTCCCTTTGCGTTATCGCCTCTGATTCCAATTTTTTCTTTTCCGCGGCTACCTTTGCTTGTGTTCTGGTGACCCGCCTCAGCTGTTCTGATGCTTCTTTCACTTCCTGAACTCTTTCACTCCTCCTGCTGCTTTGTGACCAGGTCCGCCTCGATACGTTCGATTTTTCTGCGGTCGACTCCATCGTACAATTTATTTTCCAAGGTTCTTTTCTTTATTTTTCATCCGGCTGCGATGGATCACTTATGGTTATAAAATCCATCAGTTATTTTTCTGTGAGTTTCTCCCACTGCTGAAGGGTGGTTTTTGTGGACTGTAAATGTTATTTACCTTCGCGTTCTCTCGTTCTTCCTGGCCGCCGAGTAGTCTCCCGTATCTGGTTCACACTCTATTAGATGATCACACAGTGAAGGAGTTTATTTCAAAATAACGTTTATTGTCCCTCAATTTACTCGTGAGTTACAGTATACACTTAAATTATGCGCGCGAGTACGAGACCAGCCAAGGGCTGCCGTATGTACAACTATTGTCCCGCCGCTTAAGGGTCGTTCATTCTCGACCTCGGTATTTTTGTGACTGTTCGATTTTCCAAAATCGTTCACTAGCCTCGCTAAAGCCCCGCCACTCTAACCCGTGATTGGTCAAAAGGCAATGGCGGCGGTAAGAGACCGGCCTACTGAGGGTTAAGGGGTGTGGCTTAGCGAGAGTACATATTATTCAATCAGGCTTACATTTTTAACTTAAATTAATCTCACCTTAATTGAAGGTAATTTTCTATAATATGTATTACTACTACATTATCATTAGGTTTATAACGAAAATATGTAGATTAAACATTAACAATACATCATATTTAGTACTTAAAATTACTTCGAATAGTTAGCATAATTATAAGTATTTGATTTTATCCAAGCTTCAGTCGAATAATTAATAGCCTCCTAATTACCTCAAACATTGCGATTATTTTGAGATTACCACATTTGTTTTAATATAAGAGGGTTGCGCGAGCGGCTTGCCGCGTTTACGATTTTTTGTTATCGGTCGACACCCTCGATATATCCACTGCGAGAAATGACAGGCTGATAATTAATTAGGGGTCTTCGGCCCTTAAAGACGGCGATATATTATTACCAGGACCTTTCATGAAATTTTGTCCTGCGTATTTAGTTAGGGCTTCCTGGCGGATGATTTTAATATTTGAATGAGCCGTATTTTGTTTCAGTGTCTGTTATTTATGTCTGTTATGGGGTGGCTCGAGCGTGTGAAAGAGGAATATAAGCTTCTAAGAATCGATCTCTCGCGAACAGCCACCCATATTAGAGAATGCAAGTGATAATTCGTACAATAACCATAATCAAATAATAATAATAATAATTATTACTTATGAATAGTACATTAACCCTTCATATTTGAGCTAACCATTCTTGGTTAGACGCTTACTTATAAATTTAATTTTATTTAATTTTTATTTTATTTAATATAAATTTAATTTACTACTTATAAATTTCATTTTATAAATAAAAAAAGTAAGAAACCATAAATCGTGAATATCGTTATATACAATAAACAACGAATAAGACTAAATTACTTTGAGAGGATTCTCTAATTTGGACCCATATACTACGTTGTCGTTTCAATTTACAAGCATTCCCTTCGGTCTGTTGAGCGCGCCTTCCTCGGTGTCGCTGTTCTCGACCGTATATTTTCACCCATCGCATAAATCCGACCGAATCCATGGCAATACTGTGTCGGCTGGTCCTAAAATGTTGCTCGCTGGAGGGTTAAATTTAATCGTGACAACGTAGCGTTTATCCGCATCATACATCCGTGGCGGATGACGCAAAACACCATCGAAAAACGTTCCAGTTAGGGATTGATTTTTCGGCATTACTTACTGTGCTCCCTGATTTACTAATGTAACAATCAATTCTCGCATTTTGTTTCTATCGATGTCTATTAATGTTCGTCCCAGTTACGGGATTTGAGGCAAAACCAGATATAATGAAATCCTACGTTACAAGCAGGTAGTTGAAATAAATGGATTAAGATCAACACCTTAAACGATATCCTGCGAAGTTTCCCAGGGATCGATTCTTGATCCACTATTGTTTATCTTTTTACAAGCTTTTATCTGCCTTACAACGTTTGTTAGTTTGTTTAGGGCAAATCTTGCAAGCTGAATTAGAACCACTTCCTCTTATCCTATGAAGTTTAAGTTTTACGTGTTGGTTCAGTTCCGATGACAATGCATTTTTATGGTGAGACCAAAACCATCTACACCAGGATCGGCTCCCGACGAGGCTACTCTTACACGTTCAACAGCACAGATACACAATTTTGTATACGCATTCAATTATGATAGCCCATTCTTAATTTTACCATGACATGGCTGCTGCGTCCAGGTTTGGCTCCTGATGAGGAGACTACTCAATGGTCAACAGCACAGAAACGAAATGTTGTATGTGCATTAAATTATGATAGACTGTTCTAAGTTTCACCGCGTCAGGGCTGCTGTACCCATGGTCGCGACAGGGCTGCTGTAACGAAAGGACTCAACGGTCAGTCACGAAATTTTGTATAGCATTTAATAATGATAGCCCGCTTTAAGTTTCTTTATGACATGGCTGCTGTACCCAGGGTTGGCTCGGAAAGTACTATTTTAATAAGAGCTTGTTTTTAAAAATGTGTTTCAACTATTAACTTATTTAATAATGATGTAGGCAATAGCTTGTCTGGCGTAGCTAGATGGTGGACTGTTTTTGTCCCAAGTCTTCTACGTTCACTCCAGGGAGATAGAACGACTAATCGTTAAAACCTTCTGAGGTGACGGGCTCGCCCGTTGTAGTCGACAACCCAAGTTGTCTGGCTACACCAAATTCTTGCTCTTTGCAGATGATGCAAGTTTCCTGTTCTATAATAGCAATCATAAGGACCTAATAACAAATGCCAGTTATGTGAAATCACCTTCATGGTTCACAGAGAATAATCTCTAATTAAATGTCAAAGAAAAACCATATCAATGCACTTCTCCTCAAAATAGAAATCGTCTACAATGGCATTTAATTTTACTGTCAACAATAATACTCAAGAGTTAAGCAAATCTATAAACCTTCTAGGTAGGTATCCTGATCGATCATCATCTCTCGATTTTCGCTTGTAGACATGTGCGCATACAGACGCATGATGTCGATATCTTGGACCCAGAAAGTCACCAATGAGGAAGTTCTACGGCGTGTCGGCCGAAAACGCAAGTTATGGCAGACCATCAAACAGTGCAAAGCTGCATACTTGGGTCATGTGCTTAGGCACAAGAGGTACGAACTCCTGCAACTCATTATGATAAGAAAAGTTGCAGCGAAAGTAGACCAGGGCGTAGACGGAAATCTTCGTTGCAAAACATTCGAGAATGGACCGGGATTAAGAGTGTCACCGAATTGTTTTTCCTGGAGAAGGACAACAAAGAAGTTTGTAATGACAGATATATAATAGGCCGATGATACTATTCTCCTTGCTAGCTCTATCGAAGACCTACAAAGTCTGCTTAATCGGGTTGAGTCGATCATTGCACAAAATGGTCTGGATATAAACATCAAGAAGACCAATTTCGTTGTTGTCGGGCGTACATAGTCAGCTGCCAGCCTCCACATCAAGTACCAACCTCTGGAGAACGTTCGCCAAAATAAATACCTTGGCTATATTGTGAATGTTTAAAAAGAGCATAGTGTCGAAGTCAAATATCGCATCGAACAAGCTAGGGCTGCGTTTATCAAAATGAGACAACTCTTCTGCAACCGTAGCTCACACTCTCCCCTAGATGCCGCCTGGTGCGGTGTTACATATTTTCAGTCCTCATGTAAAGACGTGGACACTATCCCAGACTTTGTATAAAAGGTTAGAAACTTTCGAAATGTGGATTTACAGGAGAATACTGAAATATATTGGAAGGATAGAGTGACAAATGAGACGGTCCTGCAAAGAATGCACAAAAGATTGGAATTACTGAAGACCATAAAGAAAAGGGAATCACAACACATTGACCACATAATGCGTGGTAACAAATACCACCTTCTCCAATTGACCCTGCAAGGAAAGATAAAAGGCCGCCGAAAACCTATTCGAGAACGAACCCACTGGCTACAAAACCTCGTTGAATGGTTCAACTCAAGCACCATCAAGTTGTTCCGCGCCGCAACATCACGTGCCCAAGTGGCCATAATGACCGCCGACCTCCGACAGGATATGGCACTTTAAGAAGAAGAAGAGCTCACTGCCAACCATTACTTGTTAGTCAACTTTCACTATAAAATATCGATTATTTCGCCAATCAATCCCAAAGTTGTGTTTTCCCTAGTCGTTTAGGTTATGATGCCCGCTTCACGGGTAGCAGGCCTTCCACTCAGACGGTTGCAATTGCATCAAGCGAGGGACGAGCGCAAATTCGGAGTGCTAACGGACGCCAATCTGGCGCATATTAACGATCAAGCTTGTACATTTGACCAAATGAGAGAGCAACGCGTTTGCAGAAAGCATGCTAAACATGCCTTTGTTGCTAAGCATGCTTAAAAGCCCACTTGCAACGTTTTTATATTTACACGAGGTATTTATAATAAAATTGTCGTACAAAATGGTTTGCTTTATTATATTCTCATATCATTCGGTCTGTTAAACGCACTTTCTGCCTTATTGCGGATTCGAATTATTATACTTTGCCTGTACAATGGATTTTATATCGTATTTGATTACTCAACTCCATAGTATATTTTGACAACCCTTTTTGCTCCGGCGAAATGCAAAGGGCGGTGATAGTATTTGCGTCAAAACTAATAGCAATTATTTAGCCATGCTGAAAAGAGCTGAGCGCGTTACGCCAGCGGTACGTAAATATTGTTTATTTGCGATATGTTACCTATTGCTAGATGGCGCACCGCGTTCATTGCTTGTTATACTTGTGTTTAACATTCAATTTTTTCAAATTGTCAAAAAAAAAATAATGTATATTTTTGAATTTCTATTATATCTTTTATATTTGCTCGTACTGCATCAGCCACGTTAAGGATATCACTAATTAAATATCAGCCTGTATATAAGCTCTATAAGTCAAATTAAAAATATACTTGATTTGTACATAAAAACTTGTTAATATTGTCTATAGCCAAAACAAGATCTGATCTGGACGTATCAGCAAAGCTGCCTGTCTAGAATAAACAATAATAAAAATAATAAACAATGCCTGTAGGAAACATTATGAAATATATTATGAAAATGTATTATATTTTTCAAAAGCCAAATCTGTAACACGCTGTAACTCTCAGCCCATAACGGTCGGGAAGGATGTGCAGTGGCTGAATTTAAGCATTATTATCCGTGCTCAAATATAATTTTCGCTAGTTACGCTGACGGAAGCCCTACACTAAATATTATACAGAAAGCACGAATGCAAGCAGGTTGTTTTTTAACACGCTTTTATTAGGTCGACCTGTATGTATCTAACTATGTAATGGAATCTAAGGTAACTAATTTAACCATCTTCCGAGGATCGTAGCATCATCAAAATTGGCAGCTGTATGTAGTTCTGATGACAATACAATAACATGGTACTGTCGAACTGATCTGATAATGGAGTCGGAAGATATGAACTGGAACTTCATGATGGGACATCGTATCATAGCTGTGCTTGGACTTGTTAGAAAAGTCTTGGAATGAACTTTGACCACGATTAGGTTTCAAGATCTGATGATGAAGCCGGAAGATAGGCACTGGCATTCCATGATGGAATATCGTATCATAGCCGTGTTTGGACTTGTCAGAAAGGTCTTGTTATGAACTTTGACCACGATTAAAGATCATTTATAAAAGAGTGTTTTTTATATATATATTCTTATAAAAAAACATTTGATATCACATAAGATTCACCAATACAAAAATAACTGGTTTTGTCAACAAAATATAAAATTAGATCAGACTAAATTGATAAATTGTTTTTACAAGCCTTTAATACCCGAAAACGCGTCTGCGAGAAAAATAAACGGCAATGGCCCCCTGAAGCAGGAGCTTAACGCAAATATGAACAGGAACAATTAAAATGGAAACAATGCGAAGGGTGGTGATAAATTCCAGTGAAAATTCAGGTGAAAACAATTCGAGCTAACGTTAAAAGTAATCACTCTGGGTTGATAGAATATCACCGAAACATAAAAATATCAGGTTTCAAATGTAGAGTTGTAACGGTTACAGTTAATGTATATAATTTAGATTTTGCTTCTTTTAAAAAAAATGTAGAATAAATATTAACATAGAAATATCAACGTTACAAACATAGAAATATCAACGTTACGTATTAACATAGAAATATCACGTCATCAAAGAAATATCAACGTTACAATGTCTTGATAAATTATATTTTCTCCAATATGGTCTCCCTATTATCAGGTCCACATTAACAGACTGCAAAATATCCTAAATAAGTTCGTTCGATACTTAAATTTCAAGACGAAAAGTTATCGTAATACTACTAATGAGGCGGCCTTACTATTTAAAATAAATTCGCTATATTATCGGCGCAACTTGAATGATGCTCTGTGCCTCTCTAAAATAATGAATGGTATATTCGATTGCTCTGACCTAGTGGGAGCGATCAATATTAACGCCCCAATGAGGACCACACGCCAATTTGACCTGTTTCGATTGCCGCGTTTTAAAACTAATGCATCAAGGAATGGAGTACTCACACGCTGCTGTGAGCTTTATAATACCCATTTAAAAGGTATTGATATGTTTAATAATTCCATAATCACTTACAAATACTCCGTAAATCAAACCCTAACCGATACAATAAGCTGACTATTCGTTATTAGCTATTTTTATAGATTATACACGGTTACACTCCACACTTAGACTCTCAACACACTCCCACAAATACATACACACACACCCTGCATACTAGACTCTTATGTAGTTGTAAAATTGAAGGTACATTAGTTTTATTAAGTAGTTTAAAAAACAACGTAATTTATGTAATTTTATTGAAATCCGTAACCGGTTTTATTTGTTGTAAATCTGCATACATTTAAAAAAATATTATTACTGTTATACTGTGTGATTTCTCAATAAAGAATTAAATTGAAATTGAAAATTTTCTATTTAAAATTTCACACAAAAATATATTCTTTCCTTTTTATATGACACTAATCGTTATACGTTATATCAGGACAGTCTAAACTTTGGAGCCTAAAAAGCGCTGCTTCTACGAAAATTTTATTTTGTATTCGTGATTGAGGACAGCAGTGCCACGAAAACGCTTTGACTATTGACAATAAACTGTTTTTGGCCATCATCCTTTCACATAAAGACGCTCCTCGAATTGATCCAAATGTATTTAAACTTCATTTCTAGCTATGCATTTTGGTTTGAGCAAAAAGTAATGATTATTTGGAGCCAGATACTCAGATATATATACGCGGGGATTACTGAATGTTTCTGTAACTGGCAACTTATAATAAAAGTAATAGAAAACCAATTGCGAAATTTTAAAATGTAACTCTCCGGGAACGTGTTACTTTTTAACTTGCGAGCTTGTCATTTGTTTTTTTTGTGGCGTCGATTTGAAAATAGTGTGTCGGAGTTACATTGAATTCAACTCGAGAAAATATTCGCGGTATGAATTTTTCGATTTTTACTGTAGAGAGTTGCCAAAGACTTCAATTGGCATTTGGCAATTAAGCCCCTCGTAGCTCTGTGTATGCGTGGTTCAGAGAATTTAGACGTAAACGTAATCGTCTCCAGGACAATGCACGTAAAGTTCAACCAGCGACTACGTTTACCGAATCTAATATTGATAACGTACGTCGACTAATTGAGACTGATAAAAAATTACTTGTCAGCAAATTCTGTTAAATATGAAAGACGCGAATTGAATGATTTTGAAAATTATATTAGTCATTACTGTGTGAATACAAAATTGCATTTTATACTGAGATTTAAACGTTGTCATTTAATATTCATTACATCGTTGCTAAGTCTCTACACTCAACTGAGCAGTGCTATTCTGTATGCGATCGAGATTGAAATTGCACTTAAACTGTGCGCGTTATTGAAATCGGCCCGGGCGTGCGCCAAGCGGCCGGCGCGCTCCGTCGACTATTTACTATCTCATTTGCTGTGATTTCCCTCGGGAAGCCCTAAACGTTTTGTCCCGGTACGGCGTAAGCAGTTCCCTGTTTGCCCGCGCCTAGCCAAACGACCCAAGGCTATTATTACCCCGCCTTTTATCACTCTGTCTCTTTTTTTTTTGATGATGAACAACTTTTCTTGCTTTGCGGAACGTTTTGTCAGTCGACGTCCTGCCGTCAGGCGGAGATGGTGTCTTCGTACCAGTTTAAGACATTATAGAAAGAAATTCACTCGCATGCTGTCGAACAAATGCGGCTTCAGGAATACTCTGAAAGGCTATGTAAAGGCACGTAGGACTATTACTGATATAACGTCTCTCTTTATATGAGGTAAAGAGGTATATAGAGGTAAAGTATAGAAACATGTAGACCTATTTTTAAAAGATTAAAAATCATGACTCTCACATCACTTTACTTATATAGGCTATTATTAGATTTTTACACCGAAAAGAAAAGTTACGTAAAATTTAAAGATATACATAACAAAAACACCAGATACAAGAATAATTTCATTCTACCATGCGTGGTTTTAAACGCTGCTAGGCAAAGTACCCAATTCTCAGGGCCTTATTATTTTAAGCGCCTACCATGTAACATAAAAGACAATAGCAACCTCAGAACGTTCCAAAAACTTTTAAAGGATTTTTTTACAACAAATACGTTTTACTCTATTGAGGAATTTATAAATTTTACAAAATGACTTTTTTTACAGCCCCTTTATTTTAATGTAATGCGTACACTGATAATTTCATTTGTTGATTGTTTTAGCTTGAATTAATTATTTTATTGATTGTTTTAGTTATATGATATCTTATATTTAAATGTAATTACAATGTATTTAGATTTTTCTTGGACAAAACATTATAAAAATTAGTTTGATTGATTATCTGATTATTGATGATTATTGCTTTTGTTTGATCATTTCTGGTATTGATTATTTTAATTGTTGATGGTTTTAGTTTTACTGATTGCGCCTTCTATAGCTTCTACTTTATGAAGTTTCTTCTGAAACGAAATGTTGTATGCTCTCTGGGCAGTTTGTTTTTTAATAATTCTCACAATAAAGAACTTGAACTTGAACTTATAAGCTTTTGCACAATCGACTAGACTAGTCGAGCTAGTGTAGAAAAAGTTCAATTTCGTGTGCCACCGCGACTAACGAGGAGCTCTCAAATATGTTCTGTTGTCGATTGCAATAGCAACATCGCGTCGAAGAGACCTTTTACCAGAATGTGTCGCGTTTTTGATAAATCATGAGAAGGATTCGATGTATTTTTATGATTCTATTAATTTAATTAAAGATACGATCATACCTAGCCTATCTCTTACTTCTTGAGATTTCATTAACTGCCATCTTAGTGTACTATATTATATGACTATAATATTATAACATACTATTATATTATATCAAATTATGTATTATATATATCCAATTATTATTACTTTTATTTTGCTTTATATATCCCTTTCTCGAACTTATGTACCTTATTAACAACGAACCTTATTATTACTTTTTTGCCCATATATTATTATCAGCCTTATTACATTTTTCCACTATCAACGTGGTAAAGTTATTTCTATATGAATTTGTATTGCAAGCATTGTGAACTATTCATAGGATAGTAAATTTGTTTTGTTCAAATATGTTTTAAAAATACTATATAATGTATTTACTATCTGTAAGTTTACTATGAAATAAAATAAATTTATAACAACAGGTTGTTGAGCAGTTTTTATTCAAGTAACTTAGTTTTTATTTAATTAACAATCTCAGATATTTATGCAATTCCTCTTGGTTTGATTACCGTTGGATTAAGATCGTGATGACGACTATTTTAGTTTCTTTTCTAAGCGGGCATCACTCAATTTTCACGGCTAATTATATTCCATATTAATTCAATAGCAGCGCAAAATAAACCTTTATATGTATATCCTTTATTACCTTGATTAATAGTACATTAGTAAACTCTGAAATATTTTTCCTATCCTGTCCTGCTGGCATGTGTGCCCCCTTAGCATCCAAAAACTTTTTTCTAATATTGATATTTAAACTTTCGTTACTTCTGACTCAAGTATGACTGGAAACATAATGAAAAAATCTTCAGCTGGAAATTAGAGTTTTTCTTATGTTCTGTATGGAGTAAAATGCATATTTTTAATGTACTACAAGAAATCGCTGTATATTAAGAAGTTTTATTTAAATAAAATATAATAATATATTTTTATGAGCATTGCAATGACGACAATAAAACAACTATTATTCAGACACACACACACACTTGGCTTAAAAACCTAATTATTACCGATCACGCATTGGGCCCGATTGCGTTTCTTTGTGAACTAAAATTGGACATTAGTTCATGCGAACGAGATAAAGCAATAAGTTAGAGCGAATAATGAAATGAGCGGTCGTTGATTTTTCCGTAACAAAACTGCCTGTCGAACTTATAGCCGTTCGAATAAGTTTGAACACATTTAGTGCGGTCTTAGATTCAGGTACTTTATTTTCGGTGGGTAGTTTTAATGCGGATAATAGACAAATTTTAACAAAAAAAACGACACTTTTTTATAGTGCAGCAGCCATGTCATGGTGAAGCTTAGAACGGGCTATCATAATTGAATGCGTATATAAAATTTCGTGTCTGTGCTATTGAGCGTTGAGGAGTCCCCTCGTTGGAATACAGCCCTGACGCAGTCGTGTCTTGGTGAAACTTAGAACGGTCTGGCGTAATTGAATACATATACAAAATGACGTGTCTGTGCCGTTGACCGCTGAGGAGCCCTTTCGTCGGGAGCCAACCCTCGATGCAGCAGCTATGTCATGAAACTTAGAATGGGCTGTCATAGCTGAATGGGTACCTATACAAAATGTCGTGTTAACTCTGGGTGTAGAATCAGGTGATGCTTACCATAAAAATGCACTGTCATCGGAACTGAACCAATATGTAAATTTTCAACTTCATATGATAATATTTGAGGAGTTCCCTTAATTCCTTATGAATCCCATCACCAGAACAGGAATTTAAAAGAAATGGGACCAATCTAGAAGTGTATAATTTTAAATTAAAAAAGAATTTGCCAAATCGGGTCATAAATGACGGAGTTATGAGGTAAAAATACAACCGAATTGATAACCTCCTCTTTTTTTGAGGTCTGTTAAAAATAACAACCGTTCACTTCACATTTTGCTCTAACGTATTGCCTTGTTTCGTTCATATAGGGCTCAAATGCGTTTCTTCGTGAACTAAAATCGGAAATTAGTCCGTGTGAACGAGGTAGGGCAATACGCTAGAGCGGAGTGTGAGATGACCGGTTGTCACTTTTTCGCATTAAAACTGCCCGCCAAGGTCAAATCTTACACCGCACGAAATATGCTCGAATTTATTCGGACTAGTATAAGTTCGGCAGGTAGTATTTATCGACGATCGTTCGTTTCATATTACGCTCTAACGCATTGCTCTGTCTCGTTCGCTTGGACTAATTTTAGTTTTAGTTCACAAAGAAACGCAATCGGGCCCAGTATCTCTTTTCCAATTTTAGTTCACGAAGAAATGCAATCGAGCCATTTATTTTATTTAGAAATAGGCAAAACAGTTTCTGTTTGGAACATGAATAAATTTGGAATTTCTTACTACTGTGTTTTTTTATTGCAGCCTATTTTCCTGCATCGATTTCGCTTGACCTAACCTAACCTAACCTTGCGTAGCGAATTTAAATCAGAATTAAAGAGGCATGACCCTATTGACCTTGTCGATCTTATATAACCAACCTTGTTGTGCGATATCCCGCCTCGTAACTATGCCGTCTGACGGGGATATCAAGTGGCTTACTGGTGGATCATTTGGTTGCTTGTGAAAGTTTAGTTGACAGTGGAAGCGTTTGAAAACTTATGATGAGTATTGAGAGGTGAATTATCCATATGGCGATCGCTAATCAAAACTCACGTACCTTGACGGTCATGTAGCTGCAGCAGTGGGATGCGCGCTGCTGATTCCGCTTTTGAGTAGCGCGCACGGCACGATCGAGGGAGTCGTGCGGCGTGTCCGGCGCGACGCGTGCGCTGATCCAAGTGTATGTCGCGTGCGACGCGCTGTTTCCTGTGGGGTGCAGTCGTAACACTCCCGCAGGATCGCTTGTGCCTTTACAACGAATCCGAGTCCGCGATTCCGAGACAACAAAACGAGGTTTTTGTCTAAGTCGGCGAGGCCGTGACAGCGGTCGAAAATCGTTGCTACCGTTCGAATTGACAGACTGACCCGCCGCCCGTTCGAAAGCGGGCGATGTTGCCAACTGTTAGGTTTTTGTGAGTTGACAGCTCTCACCAATCGATAATTGAATTATGCAAAATATAATATTAAAATGAATTCGAATTTATCAATAACAATATCGAACACTTGTCATAAAGTAGCTCTTCTGTGAGATTTGCTTGCCGAAACTTTATCTAAACTATCCATTTCTTTTACCAGTATATTTCTAAAATGGTAAATCCTAACTTTCATTTTTGATTACTCCCTCACCAATCGAGGACGTTATCGCCCGGTTCGACAATGAACCGGATGTCCGCTACATCTCTCAGCGTAACGGCCAGAGTCCAGCGGATACTCTTTATTCAAATGGTGATTTACTTAATCCCGAGCGGAACCTTTTCGCTTACATTTGCGGTTCAGATGGTTCGCACCGGCTGGGTCCGCAGTTACCCCCGGAATTAAATTGCCTATAATTACTTGGCAATGCCACTAACTAAATTGGTATCTTGTATTATTCATTTGCTGGGCAATTGAAGCTTTTAATGGAATTGCATCCCATAAATGGAATGTAGAAATAGATTTGGATTCGACTCTTTCATTGAATTACCTTTTACAACCACATTTAGATATGTCCAGTAGATTAAAATGTTACTTTATTTTATTTCTATTTTTTATTATCAGTTGGTAGGAATCCCTGCTCTTGGTACTGACAAACATGATTAACCTTATATAGTAGAATAGTTATTAAACTGTAGACAAATCTGTACACAAATGCATTATAATTTGTGTACAGATTGATTATTTTGTAAAATAGTAAATACATTTTGTCAATTTGAAGTAATCCTCAGAAAAGATGTTTATAACCAAAGAGTACGCTCCTAAACTCAAGAGGAAGTGGAAACTTAGTTAACTAATAAAATAACTAATTATTGAAAATAGTAAATCTTCCTCAACATATCCGCAGTACTGTCACGAGTACACTGTTAAGTAGGATTTCATCATGTGACAGTACTGCGGATATATTTTCTTAAGTACAAAATACTGACTTTTACGTCTGAATATATTTTACAATGTCTACTATATGCTAAATCAAATATTAACGAACAAGAGGTAAACGGGAATATACACTCCCACAATACACGCAGACGTGATGACGTTATCCTGCCTAAAGTACGCCTTACGCAGACACAAAAGTCCTTTGGATATTTGAGCTATAAGCTCTTTAACCAGCTACCACTCTCCACAAGGAAGATGGAAACAAAGGCGTTTAAAAGATTTATAAAACAAAAGCTGCAATCCACACATGCTTTCTATAAGCTGGGTGATTTTTTTGAGCATGCCAATTCTTTGAAATGGGAATAACATTAATATGTAACTTTCAGGTACCTCATTTTAGTTTTTATTATTTAATTATAATATTATGAATTTAATATTTAATATGTAGATTACAATGTGTAATGTAACATACCTGATCATATACATACGTTGTTTTTTTCCAATTTTGTTTCGATACTTCCAATTGTGTGATTATTTTTTGTATAAAGTGCTTGATGACTATTAATATTCTTATAATAATAATCTATTTTATATGTATACTCATGTACATGGATTCAGCTCTATTATTTCTTTTTAAAAAAAATATTTGTCTGTCGTGTAAAGCCGACTTTAGTCAATGCTATTGTTGAATTAATATTTATGCTTAAATAGTTTTATATCTACATATAAACTGACGAATTCTAATATGCGATAATTAGCTTTAATTCCTAATTCATGCTGTTATTGTATATTTTGAATAAATAAACTGAATACTGAATACTGAATACTGAATTACAGTCTTAGAATATACAGTGATAAGATCGCCCGCCGATGTCCAATCACCAACTAATGATACGGTATCATTGGTTGCTGATTGGACATCGAAAAATAGTAAATCTTCCTCAACATATCCGCAGAACTGTCATGACTACAGTTTAATAATGTACAGTGACAATATCACCCGCCGATGTCCAATCACAACAAAAAGCCTTGTATATTTGTATATTTTATAAGAAACGAAAGCGTGGCGACAATCAGCGTGTAGTGATAAGACGACGGCGGGCGAGCGAGTCAGTGACCGAGCTGTCAAAATTAAGACCCTGCTTTGGTCGTGATAAATTGCAAAATGTTAAGATTTAACCCCTCTAATCGCGGGGTAAAAATTTTGCGCGGGGTAAAAATTTTGACAGTTTTGCGCGTGAAGTCGATGGCCTTGAGAAAAAACAACCATAACTTTTAAACTACTGTACGGATCGTAAAAAGAATAACTGTAAAATGATCGCATTGAAATTATCATTAAAATTATCAATTTTTTTTTTTCAAATTAAATTATTTATTGAGTTAAAATTATGGGTACATTCAATATACAAAAGTCTTAACCTAACTAGGCTGCCGCCTGTTCCAAGGTAGACAATTTATTTTAGAAACATAATTATAACAACGCATATATAACAACGCATAACATTATCTCGTAAAACAATTAAGATAATAATGAATAAATATTACAAAGTTAGCACAGCGCGGAGCGCTCTAACCAATATTGATTACATATCATTTTAGGCATTTGTAAGCGTCTAACCAAGAATGGTTGGTTAGCTCAAATATGACCGGTTGTTAATTTTAATGAAACGGAACACCAACAAAATAACAAAGGTGCTTAAGTTAGTTATTTGTAGCACTAGATTATTTTAAGCCTGCGAGAAATGGAATATGAACACTGCGAAAACCCGCAAAGGGTCTTCAAAAAATACGCAGATTAGAAAAATGACCAATAACATAATTCGTCTAGGCGTTTACATAGAAATATATATTTTCCCCTCTCACTAGAGTAAGTTTACTATAAAATTCATATCTCTGGATCATACAGTTCGGCTAGGCTGCACCTGGAAATTTTGTAACTCTTGCAGCGGAGAAAATCGTGGAAAATATCGTCGCAGGGGACGATTGTAACGTCGGCTCAGCATAATACGGTAATAAATTTGTCGCGCTGGCTCGAGGGTTGCGCCGAGCTGACTCTGCAGATAGTGTATTTATTTGAATCGGCCTCGGATGCTCGATGGCCGATAACAATATGCGGATGGCTTTAACCCTGCGATGCTCAACTTGAAAATATTTTTTATTTTTTTATTTTTTTTATTTTATTATTTTTAAGGAAACATACAGCTGTTACAAAATAAAGGAAATAGCAGAAATAGCAGAATGGAAATAGCAGAAATGCCGGGCAAACATACAGCTGTTACAAATATTTATGCATTTACCGGTTATTAAATTTATTTGTATCAAACATAATTATAAACGCATAAAAATGGTCATAACAAGTAATGGTGCGAAGAAACAACGGCCCACATTCACATGACCATGCTCAGCGTATACCCAACTAGGCCAAATATAGCCTGTATCTGGGCATACGACTTACTTTCTGACTTAGGTGGAGAAGCCTAACTGACGTAGGTACTCATATAGATACATATACACATACACACATACATATACATACATACACAAATATATAAATATAACGATCTAAATATATTATAGTATTATTCTTTTGCATTATATTACAATATAGTACATTTTGTTTAATATCTTATATCATATTATAATGTATAATAGTAAAGTTATGCAGAAATATATATATATATATTTTTAAGATATGACTTGCAGCAGTTCTTTCTCTGTCCTTGAACGACCTATGTCGTCAAGCCATTTTTAAATATTTTTTTTGAATAAAATGGTACTTTCTATTTCCTTTATTTTGTCATCAAGGCGGTTGAATATTTTAGGTGCTATATAGTTGAATTGTCTTTGGGCAAATGAAGAATTAACTCGGGGAACGGCATAATTCTCTACGCCGGCAAAATACTCCGTATAATAACATTGCTAAATCACTAGAGACTTCCTCAAGAAAAGCCTTTAGGGTTAGCAAAGAGCTGTTTTATTGTGTTTATTTACAATAATAATAAACTCTTCATTGGCACATAAATAATAAAAAAAGGCGAGCTTATATACACATGCCAATATCCTGCAACTAACCAAATCACAGTGCAGTGCTACATGCCAACGTTTTTTTATTTTTGGTAAATTTGAAAAATATGACTTATAAAGACGCAAAAGGTATTTTTTCGCCATTTTTTGTTGTGTTTGTCCCAACAAAAATCCACCAAAGTTGCTTATTTGTTCGTACTGATTCACTCACTTCAAGTCTGTCACTAATTAAAAAGTCACCCTGTATGGAAGCAAGCAAGAGGAAGAGGAAGAGGAAGAGGAAAATCTTTTTCTTCTTCTTCTAATTCTACCGCCCCCCAACTCTCTTCCCCAACCCTTCCTCCTTCAACCCCCTTTTCTCTTATCTCCCTCCCCTAAACCCCCTTAACCCTCCACCCAACGCTATCCCTTCCCACCTACACTACCCCTGCCAACACCCCCCCCCCCCTATTAAAACCCCCTATTAAAGCACTTTTGCGGGATAAGAACCCACAGAGAAAGATTTAGGAAGAAAAAGAATATTTTCGTCCGGAACTTTATACATCCTGAGTACTTCGGTCTATTTTCTTCCAAATTAAAGCTTTCTAGATAAGGCGTAATTGGTACCCATGAAAGAAGAAGAATATCGAAAGAATAATTATATATTTTTCAGCATTTTACGGACTACTTCTATCATCGTTAAATTAGTCAATTTCGTTAAAGCCTACATTGTATGCATGCATAGCACGTGGCAATAATGAATTGGCACCATAATGCGTATTAACCCAAGGAATGTGAAAAGTGAATGGATCGCGCTTGAAGGTAGATTGAAAGGTGGTTTGTCTATTTGTGCTTTATAAAAGCTACCTTTTTATACGCATCAATGCCTTCACAAAAAGATTACTCACCCCTCAATCAAAAAAAATTAACTCCATCCCGGAATGAACATCTCCTGCTACTTTACCAAGTTTCTCCGCCGTATCTGTTAAAAGAGGGCGAACAACTTCACTCGGCGAGTAGTAATTTGTAATTTACTGTGAGCGATACTGAAACGTCTGAAAGTGGAAAAAATCGCATCCATCAAGTTTTTAACTTCGCGTTTAAGCGAAATATTTTTAGGAAAATATAAACATTCAATTCATTTACTTGAGTTAGTATTTCTAGTATTATTTTTATTTGCATTGCTCGATATTTACCGTTATAGCCATACTTAATATGTTAAAATTACAATCTCATCACGCCCACTTATTGAAGTATCAAACCCTTAGGTAACTTTACTACCTAAAGCTTTCGTTTGTGGCATATATCATTATAAAATTTATAGAATAGAATAACGTGCTATAAGAGCATTACTTAATGTATATTGCACTGTTTTTTTAAAAAAATAATTTATGCAGAAATGCCGGGCCTATCGCTATAGCGATCTTACATTCAATAGAGTAATTCACAGGAAAAACCGGCGTCATCCATCTGCCTTGTTATTTTCCCAATCCCATGTGCTATCAGCTAAACAGTTATTCATTAAGCAAGCGCTTCTTGCATTCTACAAATCTAGAGATGACCACGCCCGAACTCAAAACAATCTGAACACAAGAATGTCCGCGAGTATCAATTATATAATTCCGTCAGTCAGGACAACATTTGCCGACAGAGACATATATTCTACATAGCCCCAAAATTATATAATTCCCTTAGTGAAGACATGAAGAATTATCCTAACATAAAAATATTTAAAGCAAACCTTAATAGATAGCTACTTAACAAGGGATATGTAAAATCTGATCAACTTCTTTGCAACGCACGACAATTTATTTAGTATCACTTATCTATTTTTCTTAATTAAATTTTATTAAATTACAACTATAAATGTATATATTTATTACATAGCTATATTTTTTATAAAATTGGTATATTTATGTGTATATACAGGTGGTGGGTCCAAATAATTTATTTAAAAAAAAACACTTCATTTCTTAAAATTGCATAAAAATATGCACATCTAGAGACGGGCCAAATTATCGCCTAGTTAGATGTGCTATTGGCAGTAAAGGTCATGTAAGATGTGTTAAACCTCCCTATATTAATTATTAAATAATTTATATAATTATTATAAGATTACATGACCTATGAATGAACTGTATACCTAATCCTATGTACCTAAATAAATAAATAAATAAATAATTCTAGCTTACACCAGCTTCTAGCACTCAGCGCAGAAATCCAATATTTCCTTTAACATGTAGCCTTTCTGCGTGTTTATATAGCCATCGATAATAATGATAATAGTTATAGTCCTAGTCATAGTCACATTTTATTAATTTTAAAAAGTACATATTGTGGAATACGTCATATTGCATTGTTGAAAAATTATTAATATATTTATTACATGTACATATACTTTTTATATAAAGGTAGGTACTTTTGGTTCAGTAATCAAAAATACACACTCAAATTACAAAATAAGTTAATAGTTGAAACACATTTTAAAAAACAAGCTTTTATTAAAATTCTCTGTCCCAAGCCAACCCTGTGTGCAGCAGCCATGCCTTTATGGCATTTAGCACGTCCTATCACAGCTGAATACATATACAAAATTTCGTTTCTGTGCTGTTGACCGTTGAGGAGTCCCCTTGTTACGATATAACTCTGGGTGCAGCAGCCATGTGATGGGGAAATTTAGAACGAGTAATCATTCTCTAGAACGAGTAAGCTGTTGACCGTGAAGAGTTGCCTCGTCGGGAGCCGATCCTGGGTGCAGAATCAGATCATGCTCACCATAAAAATGCATTGTCATCGGAACTGAGTCAACATGTGAAATTTCAACTTCATAGTACAAGAGGAAGTGGTTCTAATTCAGCTTACAAGATTTAACTTAAACAAACTAACGAACATTTCAAGATGAATAAAAGCTTGTAAAAATACAATATAAGTATTTTTTTTTCAATAAATATTAAGTTTTTCAAGAATAATCAGCACTACAGTACTAATATGGTAACATAATATAAAAACAAAATTACTTTAAAAAAATACTGTAAAGAATACAGAAAAAATCCAATCATATTGTCATATAATTAACAATATTTTTTTTTATTTAACAATAAAAAATATATTTCATGAATGCTCTAATTACATTTCGAAACTTACGACATCTTTGTGCTTCAGCCTTATTACTCCTAAGATTAAATTAATAAAGTAGATCTTCTTGTATATTCGTGCTATACATCTTTAAATTAAATCATTTGTGTACGAATACAATTATTTATTATTAATTTAATTGTCATAGAAGAGTTTCCATTCAAAATGACTTTTGTTTCCTTTTAGAAAACAAAGTTTAACGACTCGATAAGTTTAAGACTAACTACTCAATGCCTCGATTTATTACAGCAGATTAACCCAAACCGTAAATAGCCCAAAATATAGAGATTTTGTGGACGGTATCGCTTTTTCCATTGGTAAAATTTCGTATTCTTAATAACGGTCAGTTATATCTGGCGTGCAAATATCTGACAGATATGTGAATGCCAGGTCACATTAACATTTCTAACTAATATATTAATATATAACTTAATAATAAATACATTATTAAACAAATAAAAATAAAAAAATTAAATAAATATGTACTAAAATAAATAACTAAATAAATAACAAAATTAATAAATCAATAAATTAATAAATAAATGAACAAAAAATAAGTAAAGATATACATTAATAACGGAATAAATAACTAAATAAATAATTAAATAAATCAATAAAATAATGTATATAAGTAATTAATTAATTAATTAATTTATTCAATAATTAAATAATAAAATACCAACTAAATTATTAAATAAACATATAAATAAATTAATAAATGAATAAACCTCCAAATCAATCTATAAATAAATGCGCCACGCGGTAATCTCGGTTTTTCTTATTAACACGCTTTTATTAGGTCGACCTGTATGTAACTATGTAATGGAATCTAAGGTAACTAATTTAACCATCTTCCAAGGATCGTAGCGTCATGAAAATTGGCAGATGTATGTAGTTCTGATGACAATATAATAATATGGTACTGTCGAACTGATCTAATAATGGAGTCGGAAGATATGAGCTGGAACTCCATGATGGAAAATCGTATCATAGCTGTGTTTGGACTTGTTAGAAAAGTCTGAGAATGAACTTTGACCACGATTAGGTTTCGATTAGTCTGATGATAATAAAGCCGGAAGATAGGCACTGTCATTCCATGATGGAATATCGTATCATAGCCGTGTTTGGACCGGATTTTTTTTACGTGCATTTATAAAAGCGTGTTTTTAGTGTTTTTTTTTAACTATTAATTTATTTATAATCTCAAATATACAAGTATTTCGATATCTCAAAATTACTTTATCGCCGTCTCGAGCCAATCTGTGTCTCGCGCGGCGAGATTTGTTCGCGACACCAGCAACACGGCGCGCACATCCGACGGTGAGGGTATAATGTATGACTGCAATAAGCTCAAAAGCGCGACATTCTTAAAACGTAATTCCGAGATTCGTCTTTGAGAGTGCCTCGGAAGAAAATTACCAGGCCTCCGCGCGTGGCAGCATATGACCCACCGAAAAGGGTGCGAGAGGGGTGGGTGGACGGATTCTAAGGAAATTGTAGAGGGGCGTGGGGGTACGCGGGAAGGGGACGAGACGGCGATCAACGCATTTCCCTTCAGAGAAAATGTGATCAAGGTGTAGGGGTGTGGGATGAGACAAAATAATCGAAGAAATTAAATCGATTGTGATAAGCTTATTTTTTAAAGCATTGGTTGATTATAAAAACCCTAAATTTAAAAAATAATAACATTAATAACATCTGATTGTTATAAAATCGAAGACTGTCGCGGTTGTTTGACATTATAAATAGGATAGAAAACGAATTTACCGCGTGAAATTTGTAGCACCCGACGTTTCTTGTCGGATGAAATTGTAGTTTGGTTCGTTTCCGTGTATTAGTTCGGTTCGGTTCGGTGTGAAATTTGTAGCACACGTTTGTACTTTCCTCGCATGATCCGGGAAGCCATTGAAATAAGAAGAACCCCGAACTTCAATAGAGATGACGGTTACAAACTCTCTTTTACGTGTAACCCCCTTCTTAAAATGTTCCCGCCGCCGAACGCCGAACGCAAAGACGTTAAACAGGATACAGTGAGTGTTGTGTGTAAGACGGATTTACAAAATTCCCGCGCTCCGAGCTCAGCCCCCCACCACCGGTATAACCTACGCAGTGGCGGAAGCGCAGTGGCGGAAGCGGTATGCGGTCTACCCGCAAAACAACGGATTGACAGCTCTTCAGTCTACCCTAGACAACGGCGGCTGCAACGTCACCGAAACGTCGGGTCCTACACATTTCACGCGGTAAATTCGTTTTCTATCCTATTTATAACCATGGTAAAGTTGAAAATTTGCGTTATTGTCAAATATAGGATCCTGTGCGGGTGTTTTCTATTACAGATTTTTGCAGTCTAGCGTTACAGTAACCGTAAATCTGTACTGTTAAGAACTACAAACAATGATGGAGAAGCTCGTGATTAAATAACTGAGTCTGGTCAATCGCTCATCGCACCTGCTTTTGTATGACAACGTATAACCACTGATTAAACTGCAAACATTCGCAAAGTTGCATGAGTTGCGGCTGGAGACTCTTGGTCACCCACCGTACTTGCCAGACCTTGCTCTAATAAAGTTATATTTTTTTTTAAATTAAGACATTTTTCAATATTTCTTTTAATTACATATAATATATTTGTCTGCTGTATACAGGTATATTTTTCATACAAAGTTTTTGGCCTTACATTTTCTTTATAGAACAGTAACTTTATAGGTAAAGACCCAATATTAATTACCATATCCACCCTAAAACGGGCTAGTCCCAGTTGGGTGTCAGAAACAAATAAGCAAAAGGTTAAGGTTTTGCCATTCGGTTCCTGTTATTTTTGTAAGCTAATCAATGTTTATGGTAATTAATTCTTAAATAAATAAATAAATAAATAAATATGACAGAAGTTTCCGTTAGAGGAACAATTATTATTATACTTTCAACTATGCAAACCAAGGGCTTTAATGGTCGCGCCAAGACAGCCGTCACTTTGAAAAAAAAAATGTCGCCCTAAGACTTCCCGGCAAGCTGACAACCCCTACCCACACGCCAAACCCTTAACCTCCAACCCCTCCCCCCCCTTCCCTCCCCCCTTTCTCAACTTTCCACCGACCCCTTCCCCTTCCCCCAACCTTGCCCCAACCCCCATCCTTCCCCCCTTCCCGCCCCCCGCTCCCACCCCCAAACGCCACCCCCAAAATCCATTTTGCATCCTAAGCACACAGAATATTACAAGAAAAATAATATTTTCGTCTGTAACTTCATACATCCTGAGTACTTGGTCTATTTTCTTCGAAGTTAAAGCATTCTGGATAAGGCAGAATAAAATAATATTTTCGACCCCCCTACCCCAACCACTTCCCCTCAGCAAATCTAATATATTGATAGTATTTTTGTAGTATTTCCGTGATAATAAAATGGCTATTTTCCAAATGGTCCGTTTCTCGGCTTTCTCGGCTCAACGTTATTATTTGATTAAAATATATGCCGGTTTTTTGTGTCGCTTGTATGAGAGATATTGCAACCAAAATTTAACAATGTGGTTTCGACCCTACGATGCATCTGTGTACCGAATTTAAGTCTCCAAGTCCAATATTTTTAGATTAAAATATTTCCACCAAACTCTTGCCATGATAATATTATGCCTGCCTGCCAAATTCAGCTCAGTCGGATGAACTGTTTGGATACTATCGTGGAGGAATACACTCACATACACACACACATGCACACAAACACACTGAAGTACGTTCACAATACTTTCATTTCCAGAAAATTAATATTTATCTTTATGTATAGTTAGATAAATTGTTTCTTACTTATTGCACAATTGATGGGATGTTGCTTTATCGACATTGTTAAAAAAATCGACATCCCTACAACAATCTTCTTGGCTGATGGGTTGTGCGACACGCCGCGAATATGTGCGAATCGAGGGCAAACTCCTGCGGGAGTGTTAGGGGAAAACACAAGAGACAAATAGTAATTCACAAAAGTGGATAATGCAAAATGTTAACATTTGTCATTATAATTAAATCGTCTCGGCGAAGGAAATAACGGATAATGCTATTATTTTTTATTTATTTTATTCTATTCGGAAATCGTACATCTTTACAGAGTAATGGAATTATAAAATATTAATTTAACGTAGTATAAAGCTGTTTACTATATTTCAAAAATTACATAATAAAGGGTTTTAAACATTAATTTAAATTCTTTAACGATTATAGATTATAACATTTCGCTATATGTAGGTATAATCAGCTTTTTCCGATTACAGTACCGGAAGAGGTCATCGACGTATCATTAAACCCTTCAGTAATCATTAAACAAAATAAAAATGGAAATATTTTATTTTTTTTAGGAATGAATTTTGTGTACTGAAAATATATTTAAATAAAAATAAAAATACATTTTTTTTACACCAGCTTTCTTTAATACCACAGTGCACATTTTATTTTATTTCTTTGGTAACTGGGCATGAATGACATATTAATTAGGAAGACATATGGTTCTGTGACGGGCCACCACTCACTAGACTCCAAGTTGTTTGATGTGAGGTGGTGGTGTCAACTTGCGGGTTATCTCCGTATTAAAAGTCAATTTAAAGTATATCAGAAGGTATTTATTGAGATTTGTATTGCCAGTTGCTAACGCTTTCCAAATAGGATAGAGGTTGACGCTAATGTAGTGGATAAGGATTGTAATTATGCTCCGAGTATCTCGTACTCGGCTCGGCTCGATTCTGTAGGAGTACAGACCGATGCTTGCTCGTCTCGATATGAGGAAGAAAGGAAGAGGTACCCAAAGTAGCCGGACCCGTTGACCTAACTCGTGAGAGTGTTGCCGGGGGTTCCGTCGCTGTCTGGAGGGACATGATCATTCGGGAAATGATACCTTGGTCATATTTTCGCCGCTTTATATAGGCCAAAAAATGTTGTTCTATGTAACTTATTTGACACAGTAGTTAAAATCGTGTGGTTCATCGCTTGACGAGGTAGAACAATGTCTGTATTGGTGTCAGTGCATTTCACTGGAATTCAATGCATTTGCCGACTTGCATGTACGATACTTAAGGATCGTTACATAACTCCCTCGCTAGTGGAGAACTTGCATATTTTAAAAAGGAAATATGAAAGTTGTTCACGATAAAAGTCGTCAACAAAAGTTAGACGTTAAAAGGGGTGAATGTTTGAGGAGTTGTGCGTTTGGCAGATATTTGGAAAGCGTTACAATTACATCTGGCGTTGACAAAAATATTTTTGCAATAAAACGTTGTGACATAAAAATGATTGTAAAACGATATAACAATGAGTGTATATAAATGCTGGCGTGTAAAAAAATGTTTGCCAAATGTGACGGCCCACCCCTCACTAGACTCCAAGTGGTTTGATGTGAGGTGGTGGTGTCAACGTGCGGGCTATCTCCGTATTAAAGGTCAATTTAAAGTGTATCAGAAGGTATTTATTAAGAGTTGTATTGCCAGTTTTTAACGCTTCCCGAAAAGGATACTTAAGGCATTGCATGTACGATACTTAAGGATCGTTACAGTTGTTTAACTGCCTTAAATAAAAAGATATTAATAAAATAAAATAAAATATTTGTAAATCTAGAATTTTCGGTATCTAGTATACAAATGTTAGAAAAATATTTAAAATAACCATAACTTCAAAACTCCCGGGCCCAGGGCAATAAAATTTCCTGTTTCTGTTAGGGAAGGACCTCCTCTGTCGCCAACATCCCGTTGGTCTATTCCTTACGGTACATCCTGTATATAACTTGATATGAATAGTAGTAAGAGGTGTAAGGTTTTTAAATGCGTTAAGTTAATTAAATAAAGAAATATTTGGGAATTGTATCAGAATCGTTATTTTTCAGTTCGCAATTCGTGGAAAGTTAGACCAGTTGAATCCTGTCGAAGAGATCCGGAAGTAATTGCTCCATTTATCGGAGGAGCGCGTATCACCTCGGTAATGAAATTAATCACCGGGAACATTTCGACGGATGTCACTGGGACATTACCGGGACGAGCTAGGAGCACAGGACATTACCGGACGACAGAACTGTGGGACGTCTCCGCAGCAGCAATTAGGAAAGTTGTCTCGCGGTCGTGGTTTAGGATAACTTTTTAGTTAGGAGTAACTCGTCGCAATGAGATGTTAACTAACTAATGAATGGGACCATTAACGAAGGACAGGCGACTAAGAAACCTTAAAATTGTTAAAATTTTTATTATAATAAAGATCAAAATGCCTCAAAACCTTTTCATTTTATATTAGATCCTTACCTTCAAACTTTCCATTCTACAAAGAAAATTGTAAAACTATCCACGTTGTATGAAAATATATATGAAATTTACAAAATATGTCCAGGTCTCTATTATATGTACAGCTTTGCCATTTTATTGGAAGTTAAATTTCCTTTGTCAATAAAACTTATTTTACAATAAATTTATTATGCATCAGGGGCCTTGGGGAGACTTTCGGTGAGAAAAATGTACAGAGAATTTTAGGTTTAAACTCAATTTACGGCATTAAATATTTTGACAATATCGATTTTTCTCAGTTTTCTTGACTTTCTTGACTATATGTTTTATTATTTCATTATATCAATGTGATTTTTTATTCTGACTATTAGCGATGATTTATTATTATTATTACTGAATTGATACTATTTGTATTTTTTTATTATGTTTATTACTGTCGATACGATAATTTTGTGAAATAATCGTAGGTCTTGAATTTTTGAACCTAGAACATCTGACGATTGAAAAAGTTAAAGTCAAAAAAAAGGAAAAGTCCTGCAAATTGGCGACTGTTTTCTGGTAAGTGTGATGTTGTGCGCCGTCATGAAGTAACAGAAGCTTGGAGTGACCTACCAGGCTCTGTTATTTAACTCTTTAATCGTGAGCTTCTTCATCATTGCTTGCATTTTTTGACAGTATATATAAATTCGCGTTAATTGTACTGCCATACCAAAGTTAATGGGCCCTTGCTGAGTTGGCCACGAAGACCTATTCTGTTCAGGGTTGGTCACACTCACGGGTCAACACCTATCCGACGGCCTCCACGCATGAAGTGCGAGCCTGGGTAGGACTCTGGCCTTATGGTCAGTTTCCCCTGGGAATCAAACTTTTGGCGCTCCTGGACGGTCTGCGCACCGTGTGGCTTAAGCCAATCGATTGCGCACTCTGACTAACAGTCGGGGGAGTCTGGAAGCAGTACTGATTCCTATAGAGCGGGGGTGGTCGCGGACCATACTGCGACTGCTCTTGAAACGACCATCGGCTACCCGATCCTGGGTGATCAGCCGGGCAAAGGATGCCATGGTCCGCGATAGATTCGGTGTTCACCGTTTCACCGCTTCGTAAGGGAGAGGACCGCGCAAGCGACCTCGAACTCGTGACCAATCGAGAGACTGGAGTAATCTGGTCGCAATTGGAAGAAGGGCGTGAGTGTAAGCCCGCCGGGTAACACTCCTGGCTGTCTCGCGGTTAAGGCGTTGGCTTCTTACGGGTTTGTGGCGGAACTAAACGCTGGACTGTTTTGTCCAAGTCTTCTGCGCTCACTCCAGGGAGATAGAACGACTAATCGTTAAAACTTCCTGAGGTGACGGGCTCGCTCACTGTAGTCGACAACCCTAGTTGCCATACCAAAGCAGCCAGTATGAAAAAACAGCAATTATACAGGTAAAGACCTAATATTTTTCGCTCTTTTAGCAGACATCGTCCGAAAAGATGTAATTTTAGCTCCCCGAATAATAGAAAAAACGTTGGTAATATTTTACGATTTGCTCACTATTAGTCAAGACAGATACGCATGACAAATAGTCATGTCATTCTCGTGAAACAGGGGTCTTCATAACTACAGCAGCCGACCCCGCCACCCGAACTATAAATCACTCCACCCAATACGATTTCACCGAATCGATAGCACGGGAGTGTGTTTTATATGCAGCTGATGAGCATTTTCGTCGTCTAGAAATACGACCTTGGAACAAGTAGTCTTCTAATCAAATCAAAATCAAATCAAATCAAGACTAATCAAATTAAATCAGGTTTATTATCTTCAAAACCTTATACATATTTGTTTATATATTATTGCACAACTAGGGTTGTCGACTACAGCGGGCGAGCCCGTCACCTCAGGAAGTTTTAACTATTAGTCGTTCTATCTTCCTGGAGTGAGCGCAGAAGACGCGGACAAAACAGTCCACGGTCTAGCTCCGCCACAAACTCTCTTACACTCACGCCCTTACTTCCAATTGTGACCAGATTACTCCAGTCTCTTGATTGGTTACGAGTTCGAGGTCGTCTGCGCAGTCCTCTCCCTTACGAAGCGGTGAAACGGTGTGTACCGAATCTATCGCGGACCACAGCGTCCTTTGCCCGGCTGTTCACCCAGGATCGGATAGCCGATGGTCGTTTCAAGAGCAGTCGCCGTAAGGTCCGCGACCGCTCTATAGGAAACAGTACTGCTTCCAGACTCCCTCGACTGTTAGTCAGAGTGCTCAATCGATTGGTTTAAGCCGCACGGTGCGCAGACCATCCAGGAGCGCCAGAAGGTTGATTCCCAGGGAAACCTAACCATAAGGCCAGAGTCCTACCTAGGCTCGCACGTCATGCGTGGAGGGCGTCTGATAGGTGTTGACCCGTGAGTGTGACCCTGAACAGAATGGGTCTTCGTGGCCAACTCAGCAAGGGCCCATTAGCTCCCATTATTACACAATACTTTGGATATATTATATTACATAATTTGATTATAAAAGCCAAAACAGGTGACTACCGAATCGATATAATGTTTAAGCAAATAGCAGCTTTAGATTAAAATAATTTTAAAAATCGATACTAATGGTTTCTGGAGGGTCTCACCACACACTTTATAATCGTGTTACATACTTTAAACGGGGATGGGACAAGTGGGCGCGGCCAACTGGGCGCGGCCGACTAGGCGCTGCTAACTGGCCGCCGCCGACTGGGCGCTAGGCCAACTGGGCGCAGGGACAAGTGGGCGCGGGCCAAGTGGGCGTGGGACAGGTGGGCGCCAAAATTATATTATGCAATATATTTATTTATTGTGACTGACGAGAAATATTTTTATTGCTACATTATTTAAAAAAAATACTAACGGTGAAACATTACCTTCGTAGCTATACTGTGATATACCCGTTTTAGAGCGTCTCTTTAAACTTACGTGTAGGTTGGCTGTAAAATAAATATAAATATAAAACGATCAATATTATATCATCAGAGCATTATTTCCAGTCTAGTAAATTATTTGAGTAAATGAATTTAAAAGCTTTCATAGTATATAGAATACTTTCATTTATATATTAGGACAGTATTTGAAATGCTAGTAATGATAATAGAAATATATACGTTACCATAAATATAAAGCTGGGCATTTTATGACATTTTGCACTAAATTTAGTAAGTACCTATTTATCATGTAAATGTTAAATTCCATGTAAACGCTAGCTCTGAAACGGGTGTATCACAGTATAGCTACGAAGTTAATATTTCACCATTAGTTAATTTTTATATAATGTAGCAATAAAAATATTTCTCGTCAGTCACAATAAAAAAAAATGTAAATATATTGCATAATATTATTTTGGCGCCCACCTGTCCCGCGCCCACTTGGATCGCGCCCAGTTGTCCCTGCGCCCAGTTGGTCTAGCGCCCAGTCGGCGGCGCCCAGTTAGCAGCGCCCAGTAGAACGCGCCCAGTTGGCCGCGCGCACTTGTCCTAGACCGACTTTAAACTACAAAGTCAATTAGACAATTATATGTTATACCTGCCTATAGTTAAACAATATATAATTATTTGATTTAGGACATTTTAACGTGAGAATCGTCGATTAAGTTTCCATGTATATACAATTATATATCACTACAATACAAATTACTTAGTAAGCTATGTATTACTAATAATATTCATTAGGTTCTTTTAAATATTTAAAAGGTCTCAAAAGTGGAATATTTTCTTTTTTTATGGAGCCTTAATTTGGCGGTTTTTCATCTGGGGATGGGGATTTATATAATAATGTTGTGGAACGTAGGTGGGCCTAATGACGATATAAATGGATGATTTGAAGTACACCCTTGTGCAAATTAATCTGAACACTTCAAAATATTTCATACTGGCAAGTAAAATCTGTTTTTTTGATGTGGCAACACTGTTCTGTACTGTGAAATGTCATTCTAACCTCTAATGTGACCCTAAGAGCTTGTCATATTGTTGTTGTGCGTGGATTTTAGTGTTTTTTCCTCACATTGTGTATGTCGGGGACTTTTTGAAGATTTTTGAAGATATTCGGATGTAATTCATCCCTACGAAGACGATGGATATCTCGTTGGAAATCCGTAGCAAGGTGATTGCTCTAGATGCGCACACATCGCTAAGTCAAAGACGAATATCTGAGGAATGTGGCATATCACTGGGATCAACTAACGCCATCATACGGAATCACAGGGAATCTGGTTCAATTTTGCCACAACGAATCGGAAAATGTGGCCGCAAAAGGAAAACTACAATGAAAGATGACACCATTTTGATTCGCAACAGTAAAATTAACCCACACAAGACTAGTGACGACTTACAAAAGGAGCTTGCAGCTTCTGGGACGATCGTGCACGCATCTACGGTACGTCGAAGACTCTTGGAAAGTGGGCGAAAAGCTAGGAGACCCTTAAAAAAACAGCTTCTTACAAAAACCATGAAGAAAAAAAGGATGACATGGGCACAAAAATATAAGCTCTGGACTTCTGAGGATTGGAAAAACGTTTTATTTTCTGACGAGAGTCACTTTTTTGTCCAGGGTATGCGTTACCAATTCGTTCGCAGGGCAGACGGAGAACCACTTTCTCCAGCCCATATCCAACAATCGGTGAAACATCCCGTTAAGAAAATGTTTTGGGGTTGCTTTTCATTCTATGGCACTGGTGCATTAGTTCCGGTAACAGGAATGATGAATAGTGCAAAATACATAGAAGTTTTGACGGACAGAATGATACATGAGCTAAAAAAAATTCCAACAGAGACTAAAATATTTCAACAAGACTTGGCTCCTTGCCATGCTTCCAAGTTGGTAAAGAAATTCTTTACCGATAACAGCATTATGTGTTTGGATTGGCCTGGAAACTCTCCAGATTTAAACCCAATCGAAAACTTGTGGTCAATCTGTAAAGCACGGCTAAGAAAAATGGACTGCACTACAAAAGAAAAGCTCGTAAATGCTGTAATTGAGGTGTGGTACAGAGATCCGAAAATTCGTGAAAACTGTAAAAACTTGGTGGAATCAATGCCGAAGCGTATACAGTTGCTACTTAAAGCTAAAGGAGGCCACATAAAATACTAATTTATAAGCTAAGTTAAAGTTTTGTATGATTTTCATGAATAAAACCATTATTTGACTAAAATTGCCAGTGTTCAGATTAATTTGCACAAGGGTGTAATCAGAATTTAATAAAGCCGTTTATTTTCGCATTGGTGTAATATTTAATTTGATGTTTTGCCTAAATGAATAAATAAAAATAAAAAAATGTGCGTGTCAGCTCCGACGCGAGACTGGAGTTTACTTTTTAAGTGCGATTGTCATTGAATAAACACTCCACTGTATATACATATACATATCAATATGAATAGACATACCTAAAAACTTCAATTAACTCTAAAAAAGATTTTTTAATTGTATGTCATTGCATATGGCTGGGGCATACCCATTATAAAATTATAATGTTATATTTTATTTTTCGATTCGAATCGAACATACTGTCGCCATCTACCGAGCGGCGCTCGAAATACGTCGGTAAAAGAGCCACCTGCTTCATATCACATTTTACATTTCTATTCGTACGTCATGTCTACATTCGTCGTTCTAAACCAGGTATCAGCGGGTTAATCAACACAGCTCTCTATCTCTTTCTCGCGTGCATGCGAAAGTGACGCGCGCAGTCCTCGCTGCGTAAGTTTCGATTCAAGACTTCAGTCACTTTTCGAACTTCATTGTAAACGTAACGCGTTTTATTACCGCTAGATTTTTTACCTATCAAATTGTAGTACCGGGGTCTTTAAATAAAATCGATTCTTAAGGAGTAAACTCCAAATAAAAATAATTTTCATGGACACGTTGTGGAAGTTTGTTACTAGTTTGTTGAAAAAAAATACTCACTTTTAAAAGTCCAATTTTCAGGCCGGGCATCCTGTTTTTCAAAAAGATCATGTATTTCTTTGAGAAAACTTCTGCCAGTAGAAGCGTATCCGAAGCACCTGAACGTAATTACGTTCGCGGGCCTAACGGTCATTAGAGCCGCCGCGGGTACTTTATTAACGGAGAAAACTTTCCAAATAATTTCGTAAAAGGTCCGGGGCGTCGTAAAAAAGTGCGAAGCGGCGACACGTCCTTCTTAATCACAACAAATTGGCGTCCCGCGCTGAGAAATGGGGGGTCGAGCGACGCGGGGGCCCTTCCAGCCGCGCTCTCTTTCGCACATTACCTCGCACCCCGACAATCCGAGGGGCAATTGTGGGTACCCAAAAATTACCACGGTTCTACTTCTGTCTCCATCTAATAACATTACATTTTTAACGCTGAGAATTAGGCAACAAAACGATTTCTTAAATGAAATAAAATTTTACGGATTAAATGTGCCCAAACGCTGCCTATTTGGCAACATTAAGGAGCGGTCAGTCACCCTTAACATCATCACATCGCATAATCAAAATGTCACAATTACAAAAGATTTAACATCAATTTATGACGATTACTTCATATTTTATGTGCTATGATAATACACATATTTTTTACGATCTCGACTAGGGTTGTCGACTACAGCGGGCGAGCCCGTCACCTCAGGAAGTTTTAACGATTAGTCGTTCTATCTCCCTGAAGTGAGCGCAGAAGACTTGGACAAAACAGTCCACCGTCTAGCTCCGCCACAAACTCGTAAGAGGCCAACGCCTTAACCGCGAGATAGCCAGGAGTGTTACACGGCGGGATTACACTCACGCCCTTACTCCCAATTGTGACCAGATTACTCCGGTCTCTCGGTTGGTTACGAGTTCGAGGTCGCTTGCGTGGTCCTCTCCCTTACGAAGCGGTGAAACGGTGTATACCGAATCTATCGCGGCCCACAGCGTCCTTTTCCCGGCTGATCACCCAGGATCGGATAGCCGATGGTGGTTTCAAGAGCAGTCGCCGTAAGGTCCGCAACCACCCCTGCTCTATAGGAAACAGTACTGCTTCCAGACTCCCCCGACTGTTAGTCAGAGTGCACAATCGATTGGCTTACGCCGAACGGTGCGCAGACCGTCCAGGAGCGCCAGAAGGTTAATTCCCAGGGGAAACTAACCATAAGGCCAGAGTCCTACCCAGGCTCGTTCTTCATGCGTGGAGGCCGTCGGATAGGCGTTGACCCGTGAGTGTGACCAACCCTGAACAGAATGGGTTTTCGTGGCCAACTCAGCAAGGGCCCATTAACTCCCTACTTTTTCGACAGAGGGAAAGTATTGTGAACTCGCATTTTTTTCGAGATGATGATTGATATAATAATATACGTTTTGACACCCCTTGCCCCCCCCCCCACGAGACGATTAAGACCATTTCCATACTGAAGTATGTCTGTGAGCCTGTTTGTGTGTGTGTGTGTGTGTGTGTGGCTGTGTGTATTCCCCCGCAATAGCCCCCAAACGCTTCATTTGATTTAGCTGAAGTTTGGCATGCAGGCAGCATTTAGTCATGGCAAGAATTGAAAAGGCCACCACAGGGCGTGCTATTCATACTTCAATCTCGAAATATTGGCACACAGATACCTTCTCGGACCGAAATCAGGTTGTGGAATTTTGGATGGAATATCTCCTATACAAATGTCGCAAATAATTTTTAAATTCCGCCATATTTAAGAAAACACTATGCATGTTTTTTAGAAAAATCACATAATAATACCACGAATAATACTACAAATATTCCACGAATTGGCGCGCGGGAGGCTTGTATACATCCGGGACTGTCTTGGAATGACACAATCGTTTATTTTTTATTTTTAATAGTTTTAATTAGTGTTAAAAACATGTTAGAATTATTAACCTTTTTGTAGATTTAAAAATCATTTAAATTTATCAAATTTTTCAGTTTGCACGACAAGAAAAATAACGCATAAAATACAGCACAGACAGATACGGACCGTCTAGGTCTAGTTGGTTTTGCGATTCCTTATGTCTTTGTTTATGCTCGCATAAATATATGCTATATTTCTCACTTATTAATATTAGTTTGTAACCAATATGTATCAATCTGTAACTATTATCAATAATATGTATGTCCAGTTCTTTTGTTTTTACGTTACTTAATATAATAAAATAATAAAAAAATAATAATAATAACGACATACGTGTGCTAATAAAGAGCGCTAGCTATTTTTTTAAGAATACAGCTTAAGAATGCATAATACAGCAAATAATAGGTATATACCGTGAATCACAAAATCTAAGCAGGTCACGCGATAAGCACCGTGGAGATTTGAGGTTATGTTAACGTACAAAGACATTTTAACGATGGATTGTTGCAAAATTACCGTAATTTCCTGAGGGAGTTCTATATACGCATATACCTATATTCCTTGTAGTTCTTTATAGTTCTTTATACCTTGCAGTTATACATATGATAGCTCAGCATCCTATTGAATAAAAAGTTGTAAATTATTCATTCATTCTTTGAATTTCAGGATATTTGTTAAAAAGGTGATAGGCGATATTTTGTTAAAAAGGTGACCCACCATGTTCTAATTTGCCTAACTTTCAATCAAGCAGATGACTAGCTCATAGTTCTTTACCTTATATAAATGATCATTTTTTTTTCTAATGGAAGTTAAATTTTTTATTATTTGGCAAGTAAAGCTTTGAATATTTTGGTAAACAAATTTTAATTTAAATCTTTTTTCTTTTGTCGATTGAGTTAGTTTAACATTTGGTTATTATTATAGTGTTACTACCTGCTATATATTAACTACTGACTATGTCAGACAACTAATTCAATTACTATTGACTCCTAAGTCCTAGTTGATTGTTGGTTGGCTCCTCCTAGGTGACTGTTTTGCCTACTTAGTAGAATTGTTTGATTCTAATCTTTATTGTGAAATTTTACAATGGGCGTGTTTATTGTCATATGACAATTTCTTACAACTATCCCTACTATGGCGTGTTTATACGTATGTCTTCGTGTAACATGTGTGTAAGTGTGTGTCTTGTTATTAGATTCGATCGACAGAATCGGAAATGAAATTCCGTTATTTAGATCCCAACGGAAAATGGTAACCCAGCCGGGAATCGAACCCGGGACCTTACAGTTTAAGAAATGTGTGTTTCATATATAATATTATGTCGCATATAGAAATTTTTTTTTAGTTTTATATAATTAAAGTTTTATATAGTAAAAGTACGTTAACAAGTAAATATAATAAAAAAAGAATAAAAAACTTCGAATTTGAACTTTGGTTGATGTATGTTTGTTTTACGTTTCTTTACTCCACCATAACGCTTGAACCAATTTAAAAGTATGTGGTATTGTTAGCATCGTTATGTTATTCCAGGTGTTATATGGTAACTGTCCAAATCAATAATTCAAGTAAATAATTGTCCAAATATCAATAAATTACGATCGTGTTAATTATCAAATGAAAGGTCTAATTGAGTAGATTATGGACATCATTATTATCACAGAATGTGCAATCGTCATTAAGCATTGGATGTTTACAGAGGTAACACGCCTCAATGGGGCCCAACGGAGCATCCGTAAATTAAATTTTGTTTCAACGAATATCATTTCAATCTTTATTCCTTAAAAACGTGCTTTTCTGCCGAACATTTTTTTTTAATAAGGATAAATACGAAAATTCGACAGTCGTGTTTTTATTTTTTTTTGTATTATTGTTCTTGTGAGTTTAGATAAACTGTATGATATGCGAAGCTTTCTCGGAAAGTAGGCTTATTTTACTGTGTGCTGTTTTTTCTCAAACATGACATTCATAAAGTATGTACGTACATGACTCGGTGGGTAAATTATAAGCGCCCGATAAGAAGCCAGACGCCGCGCCTTCCGACCGACGTGTAACCGCGAAAAGACAAAGGGGGACCCAAATGTATAAAAGTAAGTCAGAGAGGGTAAAGGCAACATCTGGTGTCTTGAGCTTAACCAAGCAACCGAGCAGCCTTCGAAGGGGAGGAAGAGATAGAAAGCCCGCAAATTGACAGCCTCTAAATCGTTAATTTAATTAGGGGAAAGTCGTTGGAGACATATCCCCCGTCAGATTTGGTGCTAGCTATAAAAACCGCCAGGGGTTACTTTCAGACCTCCCTCAACGCGGTACGTTAACAGATGGATTATTAAATTCAACGTATATTATGTCCAATCTGTGTAAATTCAACGTATATTATGTCCAATCTGTCCAATCAACTTAGGTGTGCTATCAACCCAGCGTTGAACTATTTGTTACACCACTGCCTAATAGGAAAAGAGTATAATATTTTTAGGGTCCATCTATGTATGTTTTCGGTCTTTTTATTCCACCATAACTTCTAAGCGCTTGAACCGATTTAGAAGTGTGTGGTGCTATTACAATCGTTATGTAATCCCGAGCGCCATAAGGTATCCAAATATCAAGTATGTAATTTTCTAAATGTCCAAATGTCAATAAATTAACATAAATATAATATCGTTCTCGTGAGTGCGTTCCGGACATATACATGTATCTATATGTATAAATACATAAACCATAAAAAAACATAAAAAACGTTAAAAAATATATTACAACAGTTCATTTTCTGTAACGGCAGTCGTTTTTTTTAATTCTTTTTAATATATTTACTTGTTTATTTTTTATTTAATAAATAATCAGCCCTAAAGACATTTACAAATAGTTAACCATTATTTTAGACTATATCCAATTCCAGGTCCAGGTTCAGGTCCAGACTCAGGTCCGACTCAGTTCCAGACTCAGGTCCAATTATTATTTAATCATTCTTGCTATTACTAGGTACTACATTTGCCTGATTCCTGAGTGCTAAGAAATTCCATTACCGTACTTTCTGGCATAGTGACTAGGTTGCCTGATCTTACAAAGGGCCAGTGGCAAAGTGGCTATGGTCACCTGATCTTACATAGTAAGGTTCCGGGCTCGATTCCCGGCTGGGCCACCATTTTTCGTTGGGATGACATTAGCGGAATTGCATTTCTATTCTGTCGAACGAATGCAATAACAAGACTTACACAGACATATGTTAGACGCAGACATACATATAAACACTTCATAATAGTCACTTCATAATAAACACTTCATAATGTAAGATATTGTCATATGACAATATATCCAGCCATCGTGAAAAATCACAATCAAGATACAGACAAACAAACTTTGTAGCTGTGGTAAGTTCACTGTCCAAATATCCAATTCTAGCTCGGCCGACCTTAGTGCATTAAAGGTAGGAAATGTCGCAAGATGTTAGTTCTAGCTCGCGTTAAAGCGAACAGTACGTGAGTCCTAGCACGTCAGTAATTGGTGGTTCTCGGGTCGGTCCAACTCTAGATTCAGTAGCCTCCTCGTATGAGGGACTACCCCGGGAAGGACACTCGCTTCTCAGGCCTCACGGCTGGTGGATCGGTTTCCCCTAGATGTTTGCCTCCCGGAGTTTGCAATCGGTATTGTAGGATTGTAGGACTGACTGAAGGAGTCGGAAGACTATGAAAATATACCGTTTCCTAAGCAGCGGGGTTGGATGTTGAACTGTCGTTAACCACTCTTGAAATGACCGAATAGCTACCTGATCCTGAATTCAGAGCCTGGTAAAAGATGCCAATGTTCTGCGATAGATTCGAACTGAATCATTGCTGAATATACGGCAGGTAGAAGTCGCACACGCGACATGACCAGTCGCGAGGTTGGAGGTATTTTGATGGTTATTTCCAGACGGAGATATCTTTCCAAAACTGGTAGTCAGGGGCCAAGGCTGCCTACTGGAAACCTTTCCGGTGCATCGCTGTAAGGCATTGGCCACTGACGGGCATGTTGGGTTAGCTAGACGGTAGGTTTGTGTTCGTCTATAAGACTTCTACTCACCTCACGGGAGGCTACGGGTTCGACCGTTGTAGTTGACACCTAAGATTTCATCTGCTCCTAAGGACCATATCCATATCATCATTTGTCCACCAATTCATTTTTAAAAAAATAAACAAAACAATTAATTCAAAGTAAACTATTTTGTGCGGCTGTTCTCTCACAAAAAAATATAAAAGGCGTTTCTGGTATTCGATATTTGTTATCAATATGGTAAGTATTTTCAAGATAGCACTCTTAGTTTCCAAGATATTCATACGTTTATGTTGGTGACTCGGAGTCATTGCTCTTCAGTGTATTATGTGAATTCGGTAGTTTTACAGGCAACCGAACACTCGGAGTTGTCGACTACAACAGTTGTTTTAACGTTAATGATCGTTCTGTCTCCCCCGGGGTGAGTGTAGAGGACTTAGGGACGATACAAATCTACCATCTAGCAACAAAACCAACAAACCCCGTCAGAGGCCAACGCCATACGGCGAGGCACCGGTTAGGAGAAACAGCGGGCAGCCTCGCCCACTAACTACCAGTTTTGGCAGGATATATCCTTTAAGAACTACCCATTAGGATACCTCCGACCTCCAGACTGTTTACGGGTCGCTTGCGCGGCCTCTACCTACCGTATTTTCATTAGTGATTCAGTTTGGATCTGTGACGGAGCGTTGGCATCTTTTGCCCGGCTCTGAATTCAGGATCAGGTAACCAATTATTCATTTCGAGAGTGGTTGACGACAGGTAAATATCCACCTCGGCTGCCTAGAAGATAGTATATTTCTATAGTCCAGAGTGCACAACCGATTGGCGTCGCCGAATGTTGTGCAAATCGTCCAGTAGCGCCGGAAGGCAATCCCATAGGGAAACCAATTCACCAGCCTCGAGGCCTGAGACGCAAGAGTATTGCCCGGGGTAGCCTTCTACACGAGTAGGCTTCTGAATAAGAGTTGAATTGCGAGTTGGACCGATCCGAAAACACAACGGTTCGTATGGCCCAAGCTGCACGTAACCATTCGCTACCGGCAACCGAACAGTCATCGTAATGAAAATACCAATGTCACCAATTGTTGGATAGTTGCAACACAGCGGCGCTAGCATGCGTTTCAGCTTCGAGCATTCCCAAATGTAATGAACGAAGTACACAAAGTATGAAATATTACCTTATGAAATTTCACATTCACGTAGTATTCTCGCGCATTGCGCCTTTGAGGGTTCATATTGGCCATTATTAAATTCATAACATGTCTTCGAGGCCCTTACTGGGTCGTTTATTTCCACGAGAAAGATTAAAACTGCCGATCCTTTGTAAAAGAGATATTTGGGATTATGCCATCGAAGTCAACAAAAGCTTACGCATGCTTTGTTCGAGATTCAGAAGCATTTTAAAAAATCGAATACTTCATGTATACAACATTTATCACTGTTTTACATATATCGATCCAAATTTGATGCCAGTATATCATTAACTTTATCGATGGGTACTCAACATATCGTCCCACTTTTTCTCTATTTTTTCACGACTACCCGACAAATAAATTAATGGTTTAAAAAAAACACTAAAAACACGCTTTTGGGCTATGATACGATATTCACATACACACGGCTATGATACGATATTCCATCATGGAATGCCAGTGCCTATCTTCCGGCTTCATCATCAGACTTTGAAACAACACTTCATGGCTCATAGATATGTATGTTTTCCGTTTCTTTTTTCCGCCATAACTTCTAAACCATTGAACCGATTTAGAAGTGTGTAGTATTGTTTGAATAGCTATATTATTCCGATTGTCATAGGCTTCTAACTGTCCAAATATTAAGTAGGTAGTTGTCTAAATGCCTAAATGTCAATAAATTAACATAAATATATCGTTTTTAAAGACAAATGATAGGTCTGATCGGGTAAATTCCGAAAATATAGATGTATCTATATGGGTTAATACATAAACCATAAATATTTCCTGAAAAACCGTAATAAAAGTAATTATAATTACAATAGTTCACTAGCTGTAATGGCATCGTTGTTTTAATTGTTTTTAATATATTTTCTTGTCAGCGAACCTTATAGACAGTCGCCTTTCATATTCGTGCAATATTTTCTCGCACTAAATTGACGAGTATTATAGATTAAATGAGTACTAATTGTGATGACAGCGCGACCGCCCAGTCTACAGACAAACGCCTCTGTTGGTCGCTACCGCAACTGCTCGGTATTTTAGACTGATAGGGCCAAATTCAAAAATGAAATACTTCGAATTGTTTCTTGCATCTTCAACACCGTGCCAATGTATAACCATTGATTGCATAGGATATTAGATAGCTCTATTTGCTCTGTGTTACTTTGCATACGTTTATTCACTGCTAACGTACGGCGCGGAGTTATGGGGCGAGCAGCCGACAGGCAGAGGGCTTTCGTTATGCAGAAGCATGCAGTCCGCACAATAGCGCGTGTGGCGCTTGATTCGCCAGCTAGGCCTCTGTTTCGAGATATCTGCATCATGACGCTGCCGTTCATTTATATAATGGAAGTAGCGCTGTTCGTTCGCAGAAATCTAGCCGATTTTGAAGTGAATGGTGTGCATCATCACTATTCAACAAGATCCCGTAGCATGCTACGTTCGGTAAGTCATGCATTTTCCAAGTCGGAGAGGTTAGCCTATATCGCCGGCCCAGCGGTTTACAACAAACTCAGCGAGCACCTTAGGCATAGGGCAAATATCTTGACGTGTTTAAGAGACGCCTTAAGAGATACCTTACAGATAAGGCGTTTTACTCACTGGAGGAATATTACTCGAGTGAAGTCTAAAATGCTTTGGTGGCTAATGTATTTAATGATCTCTTTGCATTTTGTTTTGTATTTTTCTTTTTACATTATTTTTGTGTTTTTTTTTCTTTGGTTTGTTTTGTTTATTTTATCTTTACTTTGTTTATTTTATCTTTTCTTTACGATAAAAAAATGTTTGTTTGCTAATATGTATGAATGTTTGCTAATCTGTTTCTGACTTGTATACCAGTATACTAATAAAATCAATATGAATATGAATATTAATATGCCGGTTTGGCAACTCTTGTGTGCTGCTTATGTATATGCAGGCAGCTCTGATAGCATTTTCCGGCGATACTAAAAGCAATTCATTTGGCCATCTATAATAACATTAATAATGAATGTTTTTTTAAAAAAGACTGATCGATTATTTTATTTACTTAATCATTGATAAGAATAACAATATCAAATTATTAGTGCCATCTATAGCATTTTTAACACGCTTTTTAAATAGTCTGATTACATCACATACATGGAGAAACTAAAAGCCCTCTATTAGTTTAGTTCAGTGATTCCCAAGTGGTCCAGGTGGACCCCCAGGGGTCCACGGGGGTCTACGTTGGCGTGAAAAAAATTGGGGTTCACAAGTTGTAAGTGGGGGTCCAAAAAAAAATATCTGGTTTCGATAGTAAAAAACAAAAATGTTGGCTTGGCTTTACCTATCATTGTTTATTTAGCATTAATATATTTTTTTTAAAAACTCCTTTAATTTTTTTGAGTAGTGTTTCTTAAGAAGATCAGAGACTGTTACACTTGCACATTCGATATTCAGTTCAACGCAGGTCGTGACTGGCAAAGCGCCGCCCGCCCACCCGCAACCCTTGTTCAGATGTGCCGGGACGGGAAGGGACGAAATACGATTTGCAATGCTGTGCTTGCAATTTTTTGGCAATATGGTAGAAATGTAGCATCAGGATCAAACGAAACCAGTAAAATTTTAAAAGTGGTCTACGAGAAAAAAGTTTGGGAACCTCTGGTTTAGTTGAACATTAAAGCGCCTAATTATTATGTATTGAAACCTGTATACCAAATAAAAATTGACATCTTTATGTAAATAAAATAACAAGAGGTTTGAATTAAATATTCGCTTGTTATTATATTATTATTTTATTTTAAGACTAGCTGACCCGTGCCCCCTTCGTTGGGCGGTAAAACTATTTACTTGTGATGAAATTATGATTGTGGTTCGGTTAGTACTGAGCGCTATGATTTATTTCCTGACTGCCAAAAGAAGGGTTATATATTTACAATATTACCTTTATTTGACTATATTACCGTTATTTGTGAGTGTCTTCTTGTAACTGTCTTATTTGTGAGTGTCTTATCTCTTTAACCATTTATGCAGTAAAAGGGAAATTATATGCAGTAAAAGGGAGAAGTCTCTTGTTTTAAACACTTGAGATAAATTTACTTATTTTGATATGAATTCATGATTTTTATAATATGACCAATAAACATGACCTAACGATTTAAATTATTTTTTTAATATAAAATACTATATTTGTGACTCAAATATTAATGTAAGACATAATTGCCGTTGCTGACTTTTTTGTAGGCATTATTAGGCTCTACAAATTTTCTCTAAAACTCAATCATATATCTCTCATCTTTAAGGCAGCGTTCGTAAGAAACGTTTTCATTCGACCGTTTTTTCTCCGACTTACTTTGCAAATCCGACTACCACGAATAGGTCTTGATATTTTTCGGATTAATATATAGCCTATGACACTCACAAATAACGTGGCTTTCTATTGGTAAAAGAATTTTCTAAAATCAGTTCAGTATATCCAGAGATTACTTCCTACAACGTCACAAACTTTACCTCTTTATAATATTAGTATAGATAGATTATCGTAACGGCATGTTTGAAATGTGCCGCCATAATTATATACGACGAACACCGCCATATGGACCATGAGAGAATATTAATCAATATTTGAAACAATGAGTGGCATCTATATACAAGATGCGACTTAAAAACCTAAAACGTATATTTAATTATGAGATAGGATACGGTATGATATGTGTGTTTAGAATGTCATCTATTGGGCTTTTGAAATTACGCTCAGCAGCCCACGAACGACAATCTTCTCTTATGAAAACATTAACATAATTTTGGACGATAAGTGCCATCTACACGTTGCGTTTCATAGCAAAAATCCTTGCTGCCAAAACGTAGTACGGCATTGGACCATCGAAAAATCTATGTTATTTTTATTTATTTTATTTATCACAAAATATATATTGGATATATTTTTACACAATGATTTTGCGTCACTCCTAACTAAGCAGTAGTACCTACCTGTTCTAAGGAAAACGACAATTTTATATGATATTAATTCAAATCAAAATAATAATCAAAAGATGTTAGAGAATTGTTATGGTAATTTAAAAAGAGACAAAATACACAAAATAATCATAAAAAAATCAAAATAGTCATTAAATAATAAAGTAGTTGAAAATAATTATCAAATAAATCTAAACACAAAATATTATTTTATGAAAACAAAAAGATGAATTCACTCTTGTTTAGATATAGGTAATTATATTATTAGAGGTGTGAGGGTGTCTAAAGTGTGGGTGTGTGTAAAAGTCGGTTGTGTGTTTGTGTGTGTCTATATAATCATCTGCATCACGCTATAGCTGTTTCAATTTGTCCCTTGTTTCTGTTGTCGTCGGTTGATTCTTCTTCAAAGTGCACGACTTAAATGTGAAAATCGTTTGCACTAATGACTGCAAAAATCGTTGAAGACGCCTTCTTTTTTGTACTTCAATTTTGGTGGCGGTACTGTATCTTACTTGAAAATACATTCCTCGTTTAGAGTCGGAAATACGTGTCTTGTTTACTCGGCGGTGGAGCAGCGCGCTTCGGCGGAAGAAGCCTTGGACGCGAACACGTTTGATATTTTTTACCCGAGTCACGTGTTGAACGGTTTCCCCTGCAAGCTTTGCTACAGACAGCTTCCAAACTTTGCGTAACTGTGCTCGATTGGAAGTATATTGCATATTAACAGGGTTTGCCTATGCACCAGATTGGCTAGCAGGCCAGGTAATTTTAATAGATTGAATAAAACTAAAGTAACCGTCAAAGTAGAAGTAAGACCTAAATCTATACTAATATTATGAAGAGGTAAAGTTTGTGAGGTTGTAGGGAGTACTCTCTGGATCTACTGAACCGATTCTTTTACTAATAAAAAGCCACGTTAGTTGTATCATAGGCTATATATTAATCCGAACAATGGAGACTTTTTCGTGGTAGTCGGATTTGCAAAGTAAGTCCGAGAAAAAACGGTGGAATGAAAACGTTTCTTACGAACGCTGCCTTAACAATGAGAGATATATGATTGAGTTCTAGAGAAAAGTTGTAGAGATTGATAATACCTACAAAAAAGTCAGTGACAGCATATGTCTAACTTTTATATTTAAGTCACAAAAAGTAGTTATTTATATTAAAAAAATAATTTAAATCGTTAAGATGTGTTTATTGGTCATATTATCAACAATTATGAATTCTTATCAAAATAATTAAATTTATCGTCTCAAGTATTTAAAACAAAAGACTTTTCCCTTTTTCTGCATATAATTTCCTTTTTACTGCATAAATGAGATAATATGACATAGGTATGGAGTCACGATCGTATCTCGTGTTGGAACTCCTGAAAGGCAATATATTTTTGTACCAAATAATAACATTACATCTAATATATTATATAGAGAAGTTTTGAACAATTAAATTAAACATAATTTATTCTATTACAATCATTTCATTCACTTATTTAAAACCCGGTAATATAGCCAAATTGGCATGCAAATACATACATACATATGCAGAAAAAAATATAACCCTCCTTTTGGTAGTGAGGAAATAAATCATAGCACTCAATACTAACCGAACCACTCATAATTTCATCAAAAGTAAAAATGTTTACCGCCCAACGAAGTGGGTACGGGTCAGCTAGTAGTCAATAAAATGTTTCCCTGTGTGATTTTAATATGAATTTTACCAGTAATTGTTACTTCCTAGATTTAGAAATCTCTAAAGACATTTACTTTACTCTTAAATGCCCCGCCACCCCCCTCCTGTATCCATTGCTTGTCCTTATATTCTATTCCTTCCTTTAAAATCGATTTGACATACGTTACTAATCACTGTTTTATTTCCTTTTTGATTATTATTACGTAAATGTATCAATTTATGACTTCCGCTACATTATAAAATTACTCCTATTATAAATAAATTACTCCTATTATAAATAAATTACTCCTATTATAAATAAATTACTCCTATAAACTTACTCCTATTATAAATAAATTACTCCTATTATAAATAAATTTGCCCATATAAACCTATAGTCACAATAACCCTGGCTGTGTGATCGGAAGATATTGCCACTTGGCAATAGGCCCACCGCGTTTTAACAGGTGGCCGTTAACTGTAGGCGCTAATTAAAGGTGAAAAGATGTTTTGAACATTAAACTGTGTAATTATTACTCATTTAAACCTGTGTACCAAATCAAACGTTGTATTTTTTTTGTAAATAATATCATAATAATACGAGCTATGATTATTTTATTTCGAGATAGAATACCTTATAGGCGTGTATAAAATACAATATATTAGACTATAGTTAACATAAGAGGAGATTAATCAATGTATGGAACTATGAGTGCGATCTACACGTTGAGTTTCATAGTATAATACTAGCTGCCAAAACGTAGTACGGCATTGAACAATCCAATACGCTTTATACTCATCGGTAAAATTAACAGTAAAATATTTAGTCTCACTTTATTGAGGTTGGAGAAACCGTTGAGGCCCTAAGCCCGAGGACATTGGTAATAAAGCGTTCAGCTCGAGCTAATGGGCGCTCGAAATTATGGGTGCGTCAACTTGCATTAATAAATCTTTCAATTGGCTGTAAACCCGAAGAATACATTCCAAATAATAGGTTCGTTATAAGCTTGAAACCTGATCGTGTTCAAAGTCCATTACGTGACCTTTCTCACAAGTGTAAATACGACTATGATACGATATTCCATCATGGAATGCCAGTTCCTGTCTTCCGGCTTCATCATCAGACATTGAAACCTAATCGTGGTCAAAGTTCATTCCAAGACTTTTCTAACAAGTCCAAACACAGCTATGATACGATGTTCCATCATGAAGTTCCAGTTCATATCTTCCGACTCCATCATCAGATCAGTTCGATAGTTCCATATTATTGTATTATCATCAGAACTACATACAGCTGCCAATTTTCATGACGCTACGATCCTTGGAAGATGGTTTAATTAGTTACCTTAGATTCCATTACATAGTTAGTTACATACAGGTCCACCTAATAAAAGCGTGTTAAAGAATATATTAAATTGCAAAAGTTTGGAAGGTGCAGGACCTAGCAGGTCGATATCCCGCACCGCAAGAGTTTAAGCGAGGTTTTGCTGGCTCGCTTAAGCTAAGCTCCGCGGCGCGGCCTGGAGGTTCAAACCGCGGATTTGTACGTGTCGTGCTCGACGCCCACTTGGCCACACACCAGAGCCTAACTTCTCGATAAATTCGCCTATTCTCTTTCGCAAGCGTCGAATGGCATAATTAATTCATGGGTTCCATTTACGTAACGTAAATAGAACGAAATTTAAGTTAACCGCCCAAAGGTGATAGATAACACAAGACACCTACTGCACGAGCAGGACCCCACTACAATCTCCTCAAACCGCGAAACTCTATTCTTGAGCTGAACATAACCGCTCCAAGGCAGTCAATCATCTAATCGTATTACTCAACTAGCTGACCTGTGCCCACTTCGTTGGGCGGTAAAACTTTTTGCTTGTGATGAAATTATGAGTGTGGTTCGGTCAGTACTGAGTGGTATAATTTATTTCATGACTGTCAAAAGAAGGGTTATATTTTTACTGCATATGTATATATGTATTTGCATGCCAATTTCACTAAATTACCGTTATTTGTGAGTGACTTCTTGTGAGTGTCTTATTTGTGAGTGTCTTATCTCTTTAACCATTTATGCAGTAAACGGGAAATTATATGCACTAAAAGGGAAAAGTCTTTTGTTTTAAACACTTGAGACGATAAATTCACTTATTTTGATATGAATTCATCATTTCTGATAATATGACCAATAAACATGACCTAACGATTTAAATTTTTTTTAATTATCAAAAACTACTTTTTGTGACTTAAATATAAAATTTAGACATATGCTGTTGCTGACTTTTTTGTAGGCATTAGGCATTTTGTAGACCGTTTTTTCTCCGACTTTGCAAATCCGACTACCACGAAAAAGTCTTTTCATTTTTCGGATTAATATATAGCCTATGACACTCACAAATAACGTGGCTTTCTATTGGTAAAAGAATTTTCAAAATCGGTTCAGTAGATCCAGAGATTACTTCCTACAACCTCACAAACTTTACCTCTTTATAATATTAGTATAGATGAAGGGCTTCACTTGGCGAGGATGGTAAGGGGGGGAGCCTGGTTTAGACGGCCAAAAAAATACATATTTTTCATGTTCTTTTTTTAAACTTTAAGTTGAGATTTATTCATAAATATGTTACCTCTGTAATAGCTAATAGTTGTAGATTGTTGTACGTTTAAAAAACCTACTACTTTTATTTAAAGAAAATTTGTAACCCGTTTTTCTGAAAGCTACATTTTTTTTTTGATTTGCGCCGGTGATAAAAAACACTCGAGTCTTCCGGAAAAAAAATCAAGATTTTTTCACCAAAATAATATACTTTGCCTATTTCGAGTCAATTCTTCGTTACGGGATTCCCTTCTGGACACAGTGTACAGTAGTTTTAAGGCAACATATTTTCTCTCTCCAAAAACGAGCCATAAGAATATTGATAAACCTTAAACATAATGAATCATGTCGTGGTCACATCAAAAATCTCAGTATTCTAACGCTACCATCACTATACATATTTGAATGCATAAAATTAATATTAAAAAACATGGGAAAAATGAAGACCCAAAAAGAAATTCACTCGCATTTCACCAGATGTAGGCACAATTTAGCATTACCCCGTCCATCTCTGGAATTATTCAAAAGGGATCCAAATTACGTTGGAATGGCGTGTTACAATAAACTGCCTGAGAATATTCAAAGTATATGTGGAAACGGAAATATCACCCAATTTAAATCGAAATTAAAAGGCTACCTTATTGCGAGAGAATTATATAATATTAACGAATTATAATTAGATTACTGACAATTTCCATCTCGATTTTTTTTATTTAACTTGACATTTGTACCATTTTATTGATTATTATATTATTACTATTATTTCTAATTGTCTCCCATAATCAATTATAATTCTTACTTACAGGAACATTTAATTTTAATATTATAATTTCATGACTATCTGTAGTTATAAATATCTGATATAACTCAATTATGTGGTGAGTCTCTAATGAAATATTTAGTATACATTTTAAAGTTTTTTTAACATTAAGCGGCTATATAAAATGTCTAAACAACTATGTAAAGTTTTTTGAAGACAATAAATGCGATTTGATTTGATTTGATTTAAATTTTCTTCTATATGAACTAAAAAGAACAGAAAAAACCTCAACGGTCAACAGCACCGCATAAACAAAATCTTGTATACGATTTCAATTATGGTCACCCGTTTTTCTTCCCTGACAGCATTTTAATAAAAGTTTGATTTTACACGTGCTTTTTACTATTAATCGTATGCATAGAGTATTTCATTCAAACATGCCTTCTTATTTGTATACTCTCTTCACTCCGTTTTCATCCCATGGACTTACATTACGTACATCCGAAAATCTGTTACTGGCTATAGCTCAGAATTCATCAACTTTCATGTTAACCGAATTTCAAGTCATTTGCAGTGCAGGCGACCCGAATACGGAACTCTGTGCTTTTGTCACCGAGACAACTAGATAACCTGACTGGATTTAAAAACTATTTTACGATTCATTTACTTAATGTATATTATTGTACGATTCATTACTTTTGTATGCGCATTCAATTATGATAGCCCGTTCACCATGACATAGCAGCTGCACTTTGAGTGGATTTTAACGCAGCTGCACTTTGAGTGGAGTAAAACAAATTTGAGTTGGTTTTTTTTTGTGTAAATTTTGTCTATTACATTACATTTTCGTCGTGTCCAATTGACGGCTAAAGACCGCTCTTGGACGTGTCAAAATAATTCGGTTAGGTAGAAGTTTCGTTACTACTCTTTACTGAACATACATAGGTAGTCAAGAATTAACTACTAGATTGTCAAACTATAAATATAAATAATCAAAATAGATACGTAATAAAATTATTCATCGTAGTATTCAAATTGTCAGTAAAATGTTAAATAATCAAATTAAATTTACGTTATCCATTTTAAACTAAAAGTACAGATATTAGACCATATAAAATAATGAGACAATAAGGCTCTACTTTTTTAAGTAATTTAAATGGGCACAATATTTAAAAAATCATGGCCCGCAAATTCGGCCAGATTATAGAAAGAGTGGCCTATCAGCATCTCCTTGATGTTTTTTTTTGAATTTTATGTCCTCCAGCTGTTTAAATTTTGTAGGGAGTATATTATAGAATTTAATGCTAAGGTACAAGTAGCTTTTTTGTACTTTTGCCAGTCGTATTCGTGGTACACGTAAAAGGGAGCTACAGCGGGTATGATGCGAGTGAATGTCTGCATTAATTGGTTTTTCTGCCAGGTGCTGTCTAGCATACATTAAACACTGGTATATGAACGCCGAATACATAGTCATTACCCTTGCCTTGCTGAAATATTCTTTGCATGAGGTCCTAGTGGTTACCTGATACATGCTGCGCAGTGCTCTCTTTTGCAAAAGAAATATTCTTTTACTGGTTGCAGCATTTCCCCAAAATAGTAGTCCATAAGTCATTAATGAGTTAAAATACGCAAAGTTTATTATTTATTGTTAATTATAATTGACATTCCTTTGGAGTAAATGGGTATTTTCATGGATGCATCTGTCTCTTTTGCAGGATTTTCGGCGACATCGACTTAAAGTACTATAACTACGAAACTACTACACCAATCATAAAAAGAACAACTGCACAATGATTGCATTGAAATTTCGAATATAGAATATTGAAATATCATTTTGTAAAACAATTAGATAATTATGAATAAATATGAGAACGTCAAAGAAGTGAAAAAAACGCGCGACCAGATTTGGTCGACTCGTACTCAACGGATAATTGTTTCGCGACCAGATTTGGTTGACTCATACTCAACGGGTTAAAACTCATGAAATGTTTACCTGCGTCTTAGAATCTGTCTCGAATATTTCTATGTTCGAATCAAAAAAATACTCTAATATAGTATTTATTTTTAATTAACCTCCTGTCTTATTTGTTCGCAGGTACTGCCCTCATGAAAGTTGTCGAAGTTTACAAAGACATACAGGATCAGCAAATGAATATTGTAAGTATCTTATTATTAATCTTTCCATGTTAAATATCAAAGATGTCTCTTTGTTCGTTTGTGCTTAGGTCGAAAAGGCAGTGGTCCAACATAATTTTCTCGTATACTGGGTGTCTAACAACGTCCTTATTTTACATTACAACATTTAATTCATCCAATACATTCAACACTTTAACATCACATTACATTCGTGTCTCATTGCCGAATTTACCACTCTTGGGCATGTCACAATATATAAAATCGAAGACTATCGCGGTTGTTTGACATTATAAATAGGATAGAAAACGAATTTACCTCGTGAAATTTGTAGCACCCGACGTTTCGTTGACGTTGCAGCCGCCGTTGTCTAGGGTAGACTGAAGAACTGTCAATCCATTGTTTTGCGGGTAGGCCGCATACCGCTGCCGCCACCGCGTAGGTTATAACGGTGGTGGGGGGGGCGGGCTCGGTTGTTCCCGCCGTTCCGCCGCCGCCGAACGCCGAACGCAAAGAAAAGACAGGATACAGTGAGTGTTGTGTGCAAGACTGATTTTCAAAATTCGCGCGCTCCGAGCCCGGCCCACCACCACCGTTATAACCTACGCAGTCTTTGCCTACCCACAAAACAACGGATTGACAGCTCTTCAGTCCACCCTGGACAACGGCAGCTGCAACGTCACCGAAACGTCGGGTGGTACAAATTTTACGCGGTAAATTCGTTTTCTATCCTATTTATAATGTCACAATATATTACAGTTAGTAATATACAAGCTAGTGGTACTACAACAGGAAGTTATTACAACGACATTCTGTTCTTAAACGGACACTCCCAAGGAATAGTTTAGGTATTTTACCTATTTTAACCGCCTACCTATACAATCGTTCGTGGTACATCCGCTATATTATCGCCCGAACGCAACAAGCCGTGTCACATACGTTCGAGTACTAAAACATTTTAAAAAATTATACTTCAAATTGTTCCTACAATTCTAAATAAAAATGGGTGGTAAATGGATCTACTTTGTCAAACAAAAATGTAAACAAGTATTGTTATTAATAAATCTAATGAAAACAAACATCGAAAGATTTTTTAACTACTTTTTTAATAATAACCCAAATGTAGTTCGGTTAAAGATAAATAGAAAATGTAATGGGTTCAGCATCATAACTGAAAAAATTTATTAAAATAATCGTGAATTCTTAGAATCATATCATGTAAATAATCAAAATAAATGAAAAAATCAGTAACTGAAATAAAAAGAAAAAAAAAACCAAATGTATAAATGTAAAACTAATAAAAAAATCAATATAGTCGATATAGCAGCTACTGTTTTAAAATGCTAATTAACACGCTTTTATTAGGTCGACCTGTATGTAACTAACTATGTAATGGAATCTAAGGTAATTAATTTAACCATCTTCCAAGGATCGTAGCGTCATGAAAATTGGCAGCTGTATGTAGTTCTGATGACAATACAATAATATGGTACTGTCGAACTGATCTAATGATGGAGTCGGAAGATATGAACTGGAGCTTCATGATGGAACATCGTATCATAGCTGTGTTTGGACTTGTTAGAAAAGTCTTGGAATGAACTTTGACCACGATTAGGTTTCAAGGTCTGATGATGAAATAAGAATAAGAATAAGAATAAGAATAAATTTATTTTCGTAAGTAATTTTTCAAAAACATTATTCACAAAGTCTGCCTAACTAGGCCGAAGCCCGTACCAAGGTAGACTCGACTAGGTCACTTGTACATTTTATATTGTGCGCACACTTATTAAAGTACTATTACTGAGAAAAACATAAATTAAAAAATAAATGAATTATAGTAAATCTAATAACTCTAATAAATACTTAGCATAAATTTCAAGAGTTATTCTAATGATAACTAATACCTAAATTATAATCATGTTGAAAAATAAAAAAGTAATAATGAAATCAAAATATATCCAGTAAAAAAAATGTTAAAATAATTATAATAATAAAATACAATAAAATTATAATTGCAGTGATAATCAGTAAGTAGAGAAAAATAACAGGGTAATAATTTGAAAAATAAAAAATAAAATAATTAAAATAAAATAAAAAGCCAGTAATTAAAATAGTGAAGTAGCTAGTCAATAAATAAAACAGAATAAAAAGATAATAATTATCCTAGTAGCAACAAATAAAAAGATAAGATTTATTTGTCAGTGTAAATAAGGTGTTTAATGGAGAATGACGGAGATGAGCACCTCAATCTCATGTCTTCCAAATTCCAAAAGTAGCGGAGAAATTTGTTTGTTTGTTTTTATTCCATTAGTGGTCGACTTCAAATTAAATTGTAACTCATTAAAAATCTTGGGCGCTATGTATGAAAAGTGTCTTTGCGCAAACGTTGTCATTGTTTTGGGACGCAAGTGCTTATGTGTAGTGGTGCTCCTCGTTTGTGTTGCATGTTTAGTGATTTGGTGTAGATGGGGATTTTGTATATAGTTTATGAGGACTACTTTCGCATATATTTGCCTAATATCCAGCAACTCCAACGCACTTAACAGGTCATTGGAAGAGTATCTCCAAGGTTTGTTAGCCATAACCCTAAGTCCTAATCGGAAGATAGGCACTGGCATTCCATGATGGAATATAGTATCATAGCCGTGTTTGGACTTGTTAGAAAGGTCTTGTAATGAACTTTGACCACGATTAAGTTTTAAGGTCCGATGATGAAGCCGGAAGACAGGAACTGGCTTTCCATGATGGAATATCGTATCATAGTCGTGTTTGCACTTGTGAGAAAGGTCACGTAATGGACTTTGAACACGATCAGGTTTCAAACTTGTAAATATTGAGTGTAAATAGTGTAAATATTGACATAGGTGCCTGTATAAAATGTATATAGACCTGTACATGGAGAGTGTAAATAGAATAATATTGATATATCTATAAACGATGTATATTGACGTGAGTAGTCGGTTGCTGGTTATGTCCAAAACAACTATAAGTAAAGATATTATTGTACGTGCATTTATAAAGCGTGTTTATAGTGTTTTTTTAAACTAATAGTTTATTTTCAATTACCGTTGCTTTATGCTTTTCTGGATATACAGATATCAACTATCCGGAACAGCCTTTCCGATCGAACAATCTCTGATAGTTTTCACTGTTACATCCGTGTATATCCACATGCGCCGCGCCGTATGCAAAGCTCTGCTGATTCGCGGAGCGAAAACGAAGTGCAGCGTAGCAACTGCCGGATTGCAAGTCTCGGAGATTATAAATCGAATCAAATATTTGATCGAACTGATCGATTTTAATACCGCGATGGTGGAGAAGAAGGGGAGGGGGGGTCGGTGGCAGACGGAAGCCTGATTCCATCCAATCCCCGCCTCGGGCGATTCGCAGAACCGTGATCTCAATCAGCCGTTTTCATGCGAGAACCACCGGCGAAACTGCTAGTTAGATATTCCTTCCGGCACGTCTTGTTTGAGAGATAGAATTTACGTGTGCTTTCTTATATATGAACCTTTTGTTACCGACCCCATTTGTAACCGTAACCAAGGTTACGCTACGGCTCAGTGGCACAGTGGTTAGGTCGCCTTATTGTAAGGTTTCGGGTCCGATTCCCGGCTAGATCACCATTTTCCGTTGGGATAAAATTAACGAAATTGCAATTCGATTACTACTATTCGATGGACTACTATTTTGGGGAAATGCTGCAACCAGTAAAAGAATCTTTCTTTTGCAAAAAGAGAGCACTGCACAGCATGTATCACGTAACGACTATGACCTCATGCAAAGAATATTTCAGCAAGGCAAGGGTAATGACTATGTATTCGGCGTTCATATACCAGTGTTTAATGTATGCTAGACAGCACCTAGCAGAAACACCAATCAATGCAGACATTCACTCGCACCATACCCGCGGTAGCTCCCTTTTATGCGTACCCCGAATACGACTGGCAAAAGTACAGAAAAGCTACTTATATCTTAGCATTAAATTCTATAATCTAATCGCTACAAAATTTAAACAGCTGGAGGACATAAAATTAAAAAAAAACATCAAGGAGATGCTGATAGGCCACCCTTTCTATAATCTGGCCGAATTTGAGGGCCATGATTTTTCAAATATTGTGCCAATTTAAATTACTTAAAAAAGTAGATCCTTATTGTCTGATTATTGTATATGGTCTTATATCTGTACTTTTAGTTTAAAATGAATAACGTAGATTTAATTTGATTATTTAACAGTTTACTGACAATTTGAATATTACGATGAATAATTTTACTACGTATCTTTTCGAATTACTAACTACTTCAAATATGAGGCTTCTATTTTGGTTATTTATATTTATAGTTTGACAATCTAGTAGTTAATTCTTGACTACCTATGTATGTTCAGTAAAGAGTAGTAAAGAAACTTACTACCTAACCCAATTATTTTGACACGTCCAAGAGCGGTCTTTAGCCGTCAATTGGACACGACGAAAATGAAATGTAATGTAACAAAACAGTCTTCAGAAATTTACGCCTAGCGGTTTTTCGATGAGACGTAAATTTTAAAATACGTATTTAAATATAAACACTTTTAATTTTTAAAGTAAACATACAAAAAATACATTGGCCCGATTGCGTTCCTTTGTGAACTAAATCAGTTCAAGCGAACGAAATAGAGCTATTCGTTAGAGCGGACTATCAAATGAACGATCGTCGATAAAAACTACCTGTCGAACTTATACTCGTCCGAATAAATTTGAACACATTGCGTGCGGCGTTTGATTCAAATGCTTTAACTTTGGTGGGTGGTTTTAATGCGAAAAAGTGACAATCGTTCATTTCACATTCCGCTCTAGCGTATTGCTCTGTCTCGTTCACACGAACTAATTTCCTATTTTAGTTCACGAAAAAACGCAATCGATCCCATTGTATGGGATATTTGGCAATAGGAGTAATATATAGGATTTTTTAAATCTTTTAATTTGGAATGATTGAAGAAGTAAATGGGAATTAATATTAGCTCTTTTCTTTCGAATACGCTTGATTTCGTGCATCAATACACATACATTATATCGACTATATACATCAGTGGCGTAGCGTAGAATTCTGACGCCCGGGGCGAACCCTAAATTTGCCGCCCCCTACTTCGCAATTTAGACAAGAAAAATCAGTAAAAGATCTATGATACTCTATCGCCATTTTAAAAGGATTAAAAATAAAACATCTTACTTAAATTAAAATTGTATTCTTCGAGATTTTTTCAACGCAAACTCCTTAATGCAAAGGTCAATGTCAATCTGTACCTCTTGTTCGATTGCCACGATAGCTAGATTTGTTAATCTCAGTGTGTACATCGTAGACCTTAAATAGTTTTTGATTAATTTTAGTTTAGAAAAGCTTCTCTCACAACTGGCATTACTTATGGCAGCTGTGAGGAATATTCTCAGCATTACCACAATATTAGGCAACCCTCCTTCAAGTTTTTCAAGGCCCATTTTTATTCTTACCAAATGTTCTCGGAGAACAGGATCGTACTTTGCCAGAAGATGCACCAGTTCTAAAAAGTTGCCTCTATTGGTACTGGTGTCGTCTTCCCTGTGGCCACGTAACGCCAAATTTTGTTTCGCCAGGAATCTTATTATGTCAAACATTCGGGTTAGAATTTCATGCCATTTTTTGGTTTCTTTTGCCAGGAGTTCTTGCTCTTTTTTATCAATAGTCTGCCCTTTTTTAAGTCTTGTTTCTAACTCCTTCCATTTGCAAAAATGTTGATTGTGTAGAGCATTTGATTCATGACTGGCGACTTTAGGATTCAATTTCCACCAAGTATTAAACCCGTCGCAGGTGTAAAATTTCGATGCGTTCGGTGAGTTTGCGTTCCCAAACAATCGACAACAGAAGCAAAACAATGACGCTTTATAAGGAGAATAAACCATCCAAGTGCGTAAAACTTTTTCGCCGTTTGTCAATGTGCGGTAAAACCATTCTCGCGTTAGCCTCCTTGACACTACTTTCGGTGCGATAGGGTCTGTGTCTGACTGAACCGAGCGTGGTACTATTGGCTCTTCAGCGAAGTCTGTATTAATGTGCTGAACGACTTCGGGACCTCGCTGTATTATTATCAATCGCATGTTTGAATCTATATTTTCAGGCCATTTTCCAATATCGTATCCGTCAAAGGCTGACTCAGTACCAGTTGATGTGGTTAAAGTTTGTTCTGGTGTCAACATTTCAGCAATCGCAGCAGAAGCAACTGAAGCTGGCAAATTCGAAGTATCAATTACAGGTTCTAGCACTAACAAGTCATCAGTGTCGGCTGCTTGTGCTACTTCAGCTTCTTGGTTTTGATGAGCAGCAATAGTTTCTGAGGAACTTACACCTGATGGCCCTGGCGTAGACTCTGGAGTCTCCGAAACTTGCACAAACTTGAATATAGCTCCTTCATTTTTTCTGATATCTTCCTCCTTGGCTTTTTTCTTTTTTCGATACGATGCTCCACTTTCTTTTACCCTTTTCATGTTTAGGTGTGCTGTAACAAAACAAAAATCATTTAAAAAATCACCCTACCTAATAGTTACTAACAAATTGTAGCCATCCGATCCGTCCAAAATAGTCCAAATCAAAAGGCGGCTTTCAGTTTCTGAAATATTCGAAGTTTTATTATCTAGCGGAATGAATACATTGTTCATAAAGTTAAGATTGTGCCTAGTACGGGTACCCAAAATATGCACACGCACCTTATTTATATTTAAGAGAGTATTCAGAGCACATTCTCTTGGGCAATACGTTTCCTAGACGCTAATTTAAACTGATAATATTTTGTATAACTAATTCATGAATACTATGCTAAAAATTGTAATATATAACCAAAATATTATATGCTCACGGCTCCGCCCGCATGTATATGGATTAATAAGAGGAAAGTATTTATGTAGTTTATAGATTTTTAATACTTACATATGTGTTATGATGTGTAGTTAACTGCTCACCGGCCAGGCAGACACAGTTTTCAAACACAAACCATGCAACACCCTCGCTGTCAACGAACAAACGCAACGCGTGGAGGCAGAGGTGCGGCGGCGGCGGAGGGTGGAGGCGGTACGCAGGCAAACGCACGTGCACATTAGCAAAAAGTCGCTATCGAACTGACTGATGAATATATGCGATCGCAAGCGGTGGAGCGGTCTGCGGCGCGCAGGCGCGGTGCGGGGCGACTTGTAGACGGACCCTCCCCCACCCCTAGCGCGTCATCTTGGCCTTGATAAACTTGACTTGTACTTTAGGTATTAAAATTCATAGAATTTATTTCGCTGCGAAAATAAATGTATATGCCTACACCGAGCGATCCCCTCGAGTTAATAGATAGATATTTATTTGTTTTTAGGGACTCGTCGCAAAAATTACAAAAAGGGCCCCTAATGGAATCGTTCGGTATCTATCTGGATGTCACAAAGTTTTGTGGAGAATTTTTGTATCAAAAATTTATCCAAAGACAATCCTCGGCCACGCTTATTGCTGCCGCCCAGAAAATGTGGGGCGGCGCTGACGCGCCGCCCCCTCAATTGCGCCGCCCGGGGCCATGGCCCCCCCTGCCCCCCCCACGCTACGCCACTGATATACATAGATAGTAATTTAAAAAAACAGCACAAAATTGAACTCACATATTCTTTATTAATGTCTTTATTTCTATGAACGGCTTAGTTTATACAGCCGGTATTTGGGTAGAATTTCAGAAATTTCAAATATTACGAAAAAAAATACTTGGTTCTTATTTTGTTTTATTATTTTAATCAAAACTTTTATTATATATTATTCATATAATATTTATTTTGAGTGATTTTTGAAGCTTTCTTCAAATCTGGTTTATTTAATTTAAAAAATAAGAAAATATTACTTATTGTGATTTTTATAATAATAAAATAAAAGTGCTTTTGAAAAACTGACCAGCGAAGAAGAAGATTGTGCTGTTGTGAATTTAATGTTGTGCTGAATATTTTTTGTGATCGTTATCAGAATTACTAATTAGAATTAGTCAATTTCAAGCGTATTCGAAGAAAAAGAGCTAAGTTTGAGGCCCATTTATTTCTTCTAACATTCCAAACTAAAATGGTAAAAACAATCTTAAATTTTTCTTATTTTGCCAATTATCGCATAAAATGTATTTTTTTCTTATGTTTTTTTTTCCATTTAAAAAATTGGTTAACGTAAATTCTTGAAGACTTGGGCTTTAAATATTCTATAATTGTATAGTTTAGTTGAAGACTAAGCGATGACTGAGGTGCGGGGACCGACGTTCGTTCTCCCCACCACAGACATGACATTAGTGTTGTGATATCACTCGCCTGGTGCTACTCGACAGTAATAGGTATAGGTATGTGTACGTTAACGAAAGAACGCGTGTTCTATGAGCGCCGTTCCCCGCATCTCAGCCACCGCTTACATTTAGCTCAGTCCCCAACAGTATACATATTGAGTATTTCACTCCCAAGACAAACTTAAGAAAATAATCACGGCACGCTATCGATTATAATAACCTAATTAGGCCTCAGACTTTGAGTTAAATTTTCCATTTGCTACCTCTGAAAAATATTATCTTCCAACGTGATCTGACAATTATGATCTTAATACACTCAGTACACGAGCACGAAAAACGATCGATTGGGGAAAAACTATTATTTGAAATATTTATTTTCAGACAGTAAGAACTTCCATCTGTAACTTCGAAGGTAATTTTCTATGTAGTTTTCACGGAAGGGAACGTAATAATATAAAAAAGAATACGAATATGAATACGAAAAATATTTCTAAAATATTTTTGTTATTTTTTTTTACCAACTTTGCGAGATTTGATGCGATTAGATATTATTTTGTAACTGGTTGTATTACTATCATTCTCCTGGCATAAACTATTCAAAACCTGAAATTGAAAAACATCATTTTATTGCGAAATCACATTCATATATATTTATTTATTTATTTTATTTTACAGTAAACTTACAGATAATAAATAAATGATACGACTATTTGCGAAACCTTATTTAAACAAAACTAATCCTATGAAAAGTTTACAACGCTTGCATTACATCTTATGATATAAATAATATGTGCACGTTAATAGTGGAAAACATATAATAAGGTAATAATAAGGAAAGGTGTTAATAAGCACAATCAGGTTGTACATATAGTTGTAAAAGTACAACCATATGTACTACCATTATTAGGACAATGAGAGCTGAACAACTTCTTTTATTGAAATACTAGTGTTAAAGATATAAATTAGAATTGACCGGTGACCAAATCGTGACAAAAGTTCATTTTTAAGTGCTTAATTGCGAATATCAAACGCATCGAATCGCTCATCGGAAATCGTACTTTTAAAAAGCCAAGCTTTTTTTAGGTCGACCTGTATGTAACTATGTAATGGAATCTAAGGTAACTAATTTAACCATCTTCCAAGAATCGTAGCGTCATGAAAATTGGCAGCTGTATGTAGTTCTGATGACAATACAATATGGTACTGTCGAACTGATCTGATGATGGAGTCGGAAGATATGAACTAGAACTTCATGATGGAACATCGTATCATAGCTGTGTTTGGACTTGTTAGAAAAGTCTTGGAATGAACTTTGACCACGATTAGGTTTCAAGGTCTGATGATGAAGCCGGAAGTTAGGCACTAGCATTCCATGATGGAGTATCGTATCATAGTCGTGTTTGCACTTGTGAGAAAGGTCACGTAATGGACTTTGAACACGATCAGGTTTCGAGGTTATAACAAACCTATTATATATTGACTTGTAAATATTGATTGTACATAGTGTAAATATTGACATAGGTGCCTGTATAAAGCGTGTTTTTAGTGTTTTTTGTAAACTATTAATTTATTTGTTGAGAACATTTTAAGTTTAACGTCGTGCAGTCCATATGGGCTGCACGATGGATAGGCATGCTATATAGGCGTACTCCCACGTATTCTATGTCTGTATACTTTAAACATTCAACCGGCTCAAGATAAACTAATTGGCCTGTACAATTAACATGTTTCCACCCGTCAGCGACTAGGTATGTCCGCGTATTTTTTTTCTAACTTATATAGTTACGGTGATCCTCACGTAGCCAATACGATGACTCTCGCCACTCTAGCAATACCATTTACTTTTCGCGGCCCGATATCAGCCCACGCCGGGTAGGCCTTTTTACTCGGAAAAGAGCGTAATGCCTTCAGGCGCCGTACACTTGGCACACGTAGCGATGTAACGCGCGATACTGGCGCCACCTTTTGTGCGTCGCGCGTGCCAGCGTATCTGTTTCCAAACGCGACTATTTTTATGGCCTCTTCCGCATATCTGTGAGACTACGTATATTTGTACCCACCCATATATATATAAAAAGAAGCTTCTCGACGGATAACATCGAGCCTTGGGGTTGTACATTAAACTATACGTATACCTGTATATCTGGAGTTGTACAATGTACCTACATTAAACTATACATGTATGTAAGTGAAAACTTGCGTACATGTATGTCTGTAAGTGTCTGTGTGTGTGTGTATGTGATCAATAACCTGAAAATCAGGCAGCGGACAGCGGCAGCCCAAAACAGAAAAATGCCTTTGACCAAAGGAGGTCATCATTCGAGGAATATCTATTTTTTTGGCGACGAATTGCCGTGTTGTATGAATTTGTTGTGAGAATGTCCTGTTGTATTTGTTGTGAGAATGTACAGAATTTAAAGTAGAGTTGTCTCAAATTCAATACTTCATATTCCCCAAATAATAATGAGTACCTGTAAGGCTTACGCGTGATGATTTTTATTATTAGTTTCTGAGCCACCTCTGCAGGGTAAATAGTAGTTTTTGCACAGGCTCCCCAGCCAATGATTCCATAGCTTAGAATACTTTGGCACAAGGTATAGTATGTCGTTTTTAATGTTTTGGGATGTAAAATATTCCTTATATCTCTAAATAAATTAACCAGACGCCTGCATACTTGTAAACATATATACCAGTGATTCCCAAAGTGGTCTATATGGACCCCCAGGGGTCGATTTCGACTCGCAGGGGGTCCAAAAATCGGGGTGCACGAGATGTAAATGGGGGTCCAACGTTATGGACTCCATCTAGGCAGGTCACCATAAGCATTCAGGCGATCCGTTAATGTCGTATCACTTCTTAAACAGATTTTGTATACAGCTTAGTATTTTAAAATTATAATAATCGCAATAAACAAACGCGCGCGTCACAAGTATCACGGAATGAAATCAACACTCATCTCAAATTGCATCACTAGTCGATTGAAGAGGCCGGCGCACATGACTAACGAGGGAAGGTGCGAATGAGATATGTCAAAAAAATGCTCTTCAATGGTATCCGTGCGAGCGAGTAGGATAAACGCGCCACATGAATGAGCAAGCGAGATAGTGCTACATGTGCACTTATGTGCGGCTTTCCCAAATGATTCGTACTTCAAGGCCGTGGACGCTAACAGAATAAACAAATAAAAATTGTACATATTTTTATTTTTTTACAACTGTCCACATTACCGTTGGGAGCTAATTGGCCCATGCTGGGTTGGCCACGAAGACCTATTCTGTTCAGGGTCGATCACACTTACGGGTCAACACCCATCCGACGGCCTCCACGCACGGGGTGCGAACCTGGGTAACAGTCGAGGGAGTCTGGAGGCTGTACGGTTTCCTATAGAGCGGTAGTGGTTGCGTACCTTACGGCGACTGCTCTTGAAATGACCATCGGCCATCCGATCCTGGGTGAAAGCCGGGCAAAGGACGCCGTGGTCCGCGATAGATTCGGTATACACCGTTTCACCGCTTCGTAAGGGAGAGGACCGCGCAAGCGACCTCGAACTCGGAACCAATCGAGAGACCGGAGAAATCTGGTCACAATTGGTAGTTAGGGCGCGAGTGTCGCCCGCCAGGTAACATTACTGGCTATCTCGCGGTAAGCCGTTGGTCTCTAACGGGTTGTGGCGTAGCTAGATGGTGGACTGTTTTGTCCCAAGTCTTCTACGCTCACTCCAGGGAGATAGAACGACTAATCGTTAAAACTTCCTGTGGTGACGGGCTCGCCCGCTGTAGTCGACAACCCAAGTTGTCCACATTACCAAAAATCCTATGTAGGCGATCAGTATTGTTCCAGCTGTCAAGAAACTTTTAATGTTAGTAAGTTCAGGAAAATTCAGGCAGGGGTCTACGGAAAATAGCAAGGGGTCTACGAGTCAAGAAAGTTTGGATACCTCTGATATATACAAATGCACATATATACACATAGAAATCGTTAAATTGAAATTGAAGTTGATGGCGTTAGAAGTATCAGCCAGAACGCTTACGGAAATACACATATAAGCGAGCATTTATGTTACCGTTCATTTTAGGTGAACTCTTTAAAAATAAGTTTAAAGACAACTTGATGTATTTCACCTGTATTTTTTTTTCTTCCACAGTTGAAAGCATTCTACGTCGATCTCTTAGTGCCACTGGAGACGAACTTGGAGAAAGACACAAAAGTTGTGCAGGTAGATCAGTAACAATCCCTTATTTATTAATGCAAGATACTCCAGTGTCGACAACAACCACTAATTTGCGACTATCTTTACAGTCGGAACAAAAACGGTTCCTGCAACAGCATAAATTGCGATCAGAGAGCTACAGCAAAGCTGCAGCTGCTATCAAGAAACAGAGAAAGAAAAATACGCGCAACGCCGCCAAATCGGGAAGCGCCGTCGATAAAGAACTCAAGGTAAGCCTAATATTCACATTGAGGAATACGAAACGTCATTGTGATAAAAAATAGACTTTAGTTAATCGACTATTTTTTTATTTATTTCAGAGCATGCAAACATTAGAAGAGGAGAAAACTAAATTGGATGCTTTCTGCGAGCAAAGTCTTAAAAATGTAAGTCATTTATACTCTAGAGTTTCCTCGAAAAATCTTTAGAAGAAAGACGCCCGTGGTCTTAATTGTCAGTATTTCCGGTGCATTCTGTGCGGCAAATTAAATTTCTCTTCAGTGCAGTCTGCAGTGCGGTTCGCAATAAAACTAGTGAAAAGCAGTTTGGCGGTTCTTCCGTAAAATAAACAAGGAGACGGTTTCTGTGACTGAATATTCGGAATTTTCAACTGCATTTCAGTCTTTCATTAATATAAAGCATGTCGCATTTCTGAATGTTTCAATAATGTCTTCGCCATCTTTCCATCAAGTTCATATTGTGACGAAATTCGAACAAGGTTGATGTGACGTATATTTATGTACACTAAGAAACAAATGAGACACTTAAAAATCAGTGTAATTGATGGCTTTCACATTGAAGTATATTTACCATTTTAGGAGAGAATTAACTTTATTTTACGGCTGTTTGCAGTATCCTTTTTACACGACTGCCCGATAAATAAAGGAGTATAATGTTTTCAGGGTTCATGTCCATATGTATGTATGTATGTCCGTTTCTTTATTCTACCTTATGACCTTATTCTGAATGCTTAAACCGATTTAGAAATGTGTTGTATTGTTAGAATATTATGTCATCCCGGGTGTCATAGGGTACATAAACTGTCCCAATCTCAAATAAATAATTGTCTAAATGTTCGAATGTCAATAAGATAAATACATAGATTAGAATAGAATAACTTTTTTGTGATATAAATACAGTACCTAATGAATATTACACTGGTTTTATAAAAAAAAAACAATTGATGCACAAGTACATGTGTTTATTACCAAATGAAAGGTCTGATTAAGTACATTAAATGTGCATTCAAAGATATAAAAGTATATATGTATAAATATACAAAAACCGCAAATAATAAATAAAAAACCGTTTTATGACTTGAGCACCTAGGCTAACCGACTGCGTGTGGCGGCGGCGGCCGGCGAGATATGTAAAACGTCACGAGCAGCGCGCGATCGTCAAGATATACCAGCCACAGGGCGCGATGCCACACTCAGAAATCCGGCTCAATGGGCCCGGCTCACGTGAAGCTCCCCTAAAGGGCGGAAGACGTCACGGGCCTAAGACAAGACCTGTCGACTGGTTCACAGAATGCGCGATCGTTTCTAAGCACTATACTTATACGTTTATAGAGATATCGCGTCACCAAACAACGGATCTTCCTTAAATTGAATTTTGTTTCAACGAGTATTATTATAAGACCTTAATTATCTGAATAATATATCCGTCCAAATCTAGCAATATAGCCGTCGTTGATAAAAAAAAATACGCTCTTCGGAAAAGTTAATTATCAGGAAAAAAAAATATTTTACATTGTGATGCTCTTGGTATATGAATTCAGCATTATTCAAATCTCTGATGTCATATACTGGATTCTTGACTAAGCCAATAAATAAGGTTTTTTTTAATTGGTTCTCTCCAAGACTTCTGATGTGACTTCGTTGGGACCTTATTGTAATAACACACTTTGGTGAAGGGAACTGTTGCGCATCTTGCTAAGCCGGTGCCGAGATAATCATTTCGTATTGTACGGAAAATTATATTGTCTAGCACGATAAAAAACATATTATATACATTGTGAAAAATAAATTGGACATTTTTTTCGGTTTACATAGGCCATGACCCAGGAACGCCGAAGATACGGCTTCGTCTTGGAGCGCCAGTGTTCGCTGGCTAAGCACTGGCTGGCGTACCACAATGCTGGATCGTCCTCCTACCAGCAAGGACTCGACGAGTGGCAGGATATCGTCAAAACCAGGGAGTTCTTGCCGCCCAACGTGGAAGCCATGTTCATAAATAAAATGAAGGTAGACTCCGCTAGATATAAATCGTGTTTCAGCAGACGGCAGACCGAACCCGCAATGTTTCACGTACACTTGTATCGGAGTGTGTTGCTGGCAGCCGTTCGGTTCGGCTGGAGGCCCGCGGCAACCGACGATAATAACTGTAATTAACTTAATCACGCGCCGGGCTAATTATGGTATAATTTACAGGCTCGCTTTGGCGAAAATTTTAATTTGAATTTTCGCACCGATAACGAAATTACACCTCTAACAACATGCCCGCATACGCCATATCTGATATGATTACTGTCACTAGCTATTTTGAGCATGACGTTTTCCGGCTTAATCGGCGATAGTCATAATGTTATAATTAATTAATTAAAAATCAACAGCGGCAATGGAGGCGTTACGCATCACATACTGTGGAAGGGTGGAATTATATAGCCAGGGGTGCAGATGGTCAGATAGCTATTCTACTAGTCCCAGGTTCCAGCTTATCTAATGTAATATTTCTTGGGTGGGCTCAAATGCCGTAAAATGAAACACAGTCATTGCCCGATTTTTTAACACGCTTTTATTAGGTCGACCTGTATGTAACTATGTAATGGATTCCAAGGTAACTAATTTAACCATCTTCCAAGGATCGTAGCGTCATGAAAATTGGCAGCTATATGTAGTTCTGATGACAATACAATAATATGGTACCTACTGTGGAACTGATCTGCTGATGGAGTTGGAAGATATGAACTGGAACTTCATGATGAAACATCGTATCATAGCTGTGTTTGGACTTGTTAGAAAAGTCTTGGAATGAACTTTGACCACGATTAGGTTTCAAGGTCTGATGATAAAGCCGGAAGACAGGAACTGGCATTCCATGATGGAATATCGTATCATAGTCGTGTTTGCACTTATGAGAAAGGTCACGTAATGGACTTTGAACACGATCGGGTTTCAAGGTTATAACAAACCTTTTTTGATTTTTACGTGCATTTATAAAAGCTTGTTTTTAGTGTTTAATTCTAACTATTAATTCATTATTTTATTTGTTGTGTTTGGCTTTTCTAAGGTCTTTATGAGCCTTGTAACACTGCGACTATTGCTGATTGATCTATTGTGTTCGCAACCTGCTATAGTTCTGCGCTAAGCCTCGCATCATTTAAGAACCACAACAGGCTTTTGCCGCCAGATTGTTTTACCTCCTCAGGTTGGAGGTTGTGACCACCCATCATTGCCCGATTAGTTACTTGTCTAATTATGTTCTACTTTAACGATGCACTGTCGGCAGCCACTACATCCATTTAAGGCAAATAAACTGCCTTTTACTGACTTACATTTCGAGATTAATATTCCTCACATAATTGCATTTATAAGTTTCCCCTTCCCCTTTCATGCTTTTAAAAACCGAAGTGTTTCTTATGAGTTTCTAATATTTGTTAGTAATAAAGTTATAATGCCTTGAAACGGAGGTAATGGAAAGGTATCTAAAGCATTCAAATTTAATACTTGTCTTCTAGACAAATATTTATCTTTTGTCTTCTAGACAAACAGTTATGAAAATAAATAAAATGTATAAACAAAATAATGTTCGCCTCCTTAATTGTACTTTTTAGAAAGGTAGAATAACCGGCGATTCTAATTTTAATATCAATCTGTTTAGAAGTTAAGTCAATTCATAAAGTTCCAGGAATACTACGGAATAAAATATTTTATCATGGTAAGATTAAAATTATTACCTTTTTAGCTTTCAACATATTGTATATCTTTTCCCTTACGACTTTGGAACTCCTAGCAAAATCTACAACTGGAATGCTATTTAGAAGCGCAGTGTTGTCACATTTGCTTTAATTGATGAAACATAATCAAGGAGCTTTTTCCTTGATGGCGGTTTTAATTCGGCGAAGAGTGTGAAGTCCACTGTGGCCAAATCCGGTGAATACGGGGAGATTTATGAGGAATGTAACCCCTATTTTTTACAAAATCTGACGCACAAGAATTATGGTGTTGGCGGCGTATTATCGTACAGAAGACACCAATCACCGGGCTCGTAAAATTCGAGACAGATACTACGAATTTTTGTGTTCAGGTATTTTAGGATATCCACGTATAATTTTCCTATCACATTACAGATGTCCAGAACAGATGAATTGTCAATGGTTTGACCGTCTTTTAAACAAAAGTTAATGACATTGACAATGACATCTACAATGCCAACTGCTCAAAACAAATACTAGACATAGAGGAAGCTTATGTATACATAGTTTTATAGTTGTCCACGCAATAAGGTCATTTGTTTCCTAACCAGTCTTAAAGCGTATTGAACACGATCACGATCATTTAATGGTTCTATCAGGTCAACCTAAAATAATTTCCCCGTCAACAGCAAGTGTCGTTCTGGGCGAATGAAGATGTATATGCCTCACCACGCGCCGGCGGTGGTAACTGCCACGATTCCTCGGATGATATCGACCGTCTGTCCATCGGATCAGCGCTGAGGAAGACGAGAAGTGTGGATGCGAGCTGCCTCGACCTTCGTTCTATGGCAGATATTGGAGCACCAATGCCGTCGCTGAATAGGGCCAAATCTGACTTCAACCTGGCTTCCAGTACACCATCTCTCGACCAAGGTTTGTTCCTCAGAATCTCTGATATTTTTCGAAATACAGTAGCTTGCGCATTAATTAGAACAAAGTGTATGTTTCTTTGAAAAGTGCTTTATTGGACATAAACCTACAAAAGCAGTACTGGTAGTTATAGATTATTAGTTTTAATTCAATTCAATTCAATTCTTTATTAAGAAATCACACAGTATTACAGTATAATATTTTTTTAAATGTATGCAGATTTACAACAAATAAAACCGGTTACGGATTTCATTAAAATTACATATATTACGTTTTTTTTAAAAAACTACTTTATAAAACTAATGTACCTTCAATTTTAGAACTATATAGGTAAGAGTCTAGTATGCAGGGTGTGTGTGTATGTGTTTGTGTAAGTGTGCTGAGCGTGTAAGTGTGGAGTGTGATCATGTATGATATTAGTAGTGGCATATATAAAATATAATAATAATAATAATAATCAATAAAAATAGCTAAAAACGAATAGTCAGCTTATTATATCGGTTAGGGTTTGATTTACGGAGTATTTGTAAGTGATTATGGAATTATTAAACATATCAATACCATTTAAATGGGTATTATAAAGCTCACAGCAGCGTGTGAGTACTCCATTTCTTGATGCATTAGTTTTAAAACGCGGCAATCGAAACAGGTCAAACTGGCGCGTGGTCCCAATGTAGAATACTGCACTGATGATCTTGGATTTCATTGTACAATCTATCTTGGAGAGCCGTTTTTTGCAAATGGTCCAGAGGTTTTCGATCGGGTTGAGATCGGGGGAGTTTCCGGGCCATTCCGGGACTGAGAGCAATTGCAGGAGTATCTCGTGATACACACTGCGAACCATACTTTATTAAGTACAAAATATTGACTTTTACTTCTGAATATGTTTTAAAATATCTACTATATGCTAAATCTAATATAAATGACCAAGGGGTTAACGGGAATATGCACTCCCACAATATACGCAGACGTGATGATGTTGTCCTGCCTGTACGCCTTACGCAAACGTAAAAGTCCTTTGGATATTTGAGCATCAAGCTCTTTAACCAGCTACCAATTCTCCACAAGAAAGATGGAAACAAAGGCCTTTGAAAGGTTTATTAAACAAAAGCTGCAAATCACACATGCTTTCTATAAGCCGGGTGATTTTTTTGAGCATGCGAATTCTTTTAAATGGGATTAACATTAATATGTAACTTTCTGCTAGATCATTTTCGTTTTATTGTTTGATTTTATAAAAAACAAAAAACATCATTTGTCAACAACAACAACAGAAATGATAATATTATGAATTTAATATTGATTATGTACGTAGATTACAATGTTTAACGTAACATACCCGACCATCTAATCTACATAATAAGTAGTTTTTTTCCAATTTTGTTTTGATACTTCCTATCATGTGATTATTTTTCTATAGAGACTAAGATGACTATTATTATTTTTATACTAATTATGTATTTTATATAAATACCCATGTATATGGGAATCAGTTTTTTTTTTTTTTTTTATTTGTCTGTCGTGTAAAGCCGACTTTAGTCAACTCTACTGTCAAATTAATATTTTAGTTTTATATCTATATCAATATATTACTACAACTGACGAATTCTAATATGCGGTAACTAGCTTTAATTGATTATAATTATTCATGCTTTATGTATATTCTGAATTGATAAATTGAATACTCAATACTGAAAACATTAAATACAGTAATTTAGTTCTGTTTGAAAAACGGTTAAAATTTTTTCTAAGAATGGCATGGGGCGAGATCCTGTTAAAATTTTTCCTCGTTGGAAGGATAGTATCATCGTCTCGTATCATATGGTTTGATAAGATGTCAATATATTGGGTCCGAATTTTAAATCGGACCAATGTGTTGACATTGGCCCGGAGACTCCACTAATCTTAACCCGATCGAAAACCTCTGGGCCATTTGCAAAAAAAACGGCTTTCCAAGATGGATTGTATAACGAAAACGATGATCAGTGCAGTTATTCAAGTCTGGTTTCAAAACGATGAACTGAAAGGTTAATGTGGTTAATGTGGAGTGGAAGGTGTTACATACAGGTGTTAGATACAAGGTAAAATTACATTATATGTCATAATTTGATTTTATTTTAAAATAACTATTGCTAATTGGATTAATTATTACTATTGTCTTCGTTTATTTATTAATTTGTAACCTGATTATTTAATGTTAAATATTTTGATTTTGATTATTTTTGATTTATTATATGTAGATTATTAAATTTATGTAATTACGTTATTTTCTTTTAATATCATTTGATGTTAAATATCTTGATTTTGATTATTTCGATTTGTGTATTTATTTGATTATGATTATTTGGATTTTTTGTTTTAAGATTTATTTGATTTGGTTATTTTATTTTAAAAATCATATACCTATGTATCAATAATTAATAGGTTTGTCCTGAAAACCAGGATAAGAGATATCTTGAGTATACCCCTAATTTGCAGCGTTTGTAGCTTTATTTCATAGTCTGTCTATTTATAGTTTTAATTTTTAATCTGTGTGTTCTTGTTTTTTTTTTGTATATGTTTTTTATAACAGCTGCAAATAAATAAAATAAATAAAAGGAGGACACATTCAATGCTAAAATTTACAATCTATAACTACCAGTTATGTTTTTAAGTCGCTTTTATTAGGTTGACCTGTATGTAACTAACTATGTAATGGAATCTAAGGTAACTTATTTAACCATCTTCCAAGGATCGTAGCTTCATGAAAATTGGCAGCTCTATGTAGTTCTTATGACGATACAATAATATCGTACTGTCGAACTGATCTGATGATAGAGCCGGAAGATATGAACTGGAACATCGTATCATAGCTGTGTTTGGACTTGTTAGAAAAGTCTTAAAATGAACTTTGACCACGATTAGGTTTCAAGGTCTGATGATAAAGCCGGAAGATAGGCACTGGCATTCCATGATGGCATATCGTATCATAGCCGTGTTTTGACTTGTTGGAAAGGTCTTATAACAACGATAGATATGTGTACTATCTTTTCATAGTTTATTATGGTTTTGCAAAGATACGCTTACAGATAAGATGTCGTTGTTCTGATACAATAGTCGTTTTTTTGGTTTTTACGTGCATTTATAAAAGCGTGTTTTTAGTGTTTTTTTTTAAACTATTAAATATTATTTTATGTTTATATCCAATAAAGCGCTTATAGAAGAAAAATAGTATTTGTTCCAATTAATTCGCACGGTACCGTACTAACGTGTCTATTCATCGACAGATGATATCAGTCCCAATCACCGGCCGAAATCCATAGCGATACCTCAGCCCCCGTCATGGGACGCATCGTTGGCCAGGGCCCTTTATGCCTACTTTTCATTTGGGGATAATCAACTGAGCTTCCTCGAAGGAGATATGATAGCCCTTCTCGGCGAAAGGAGCAAAGGCTGGCAGTACGGCGAAAACCTTAGGACACAGAAATCGGGCTGGTTTCCTATTGCCTACACGGAAATGATCCTCGATGACGTCATAAGGTAGGATTTTATAAAGGATTTCTTGGTGATATGAGCATTTTTATTTTTATTACTATTCATTTCAGTTCTCCAGCTCGTTGGGGCAGCTCTCAACCTCCAAGTCAGCCTCCTTCAAGCCACAGCCAGCTGCCTCCTTTGGGTCACTTGCATTCTGGCGATATCTCAGCTACTCCAAGCGAGATATCATCGAATATCGCAGTCAGCTTGAGGACAGGTGAAGAAAACAGAACCTCCAGGATGTTCGGTGACACTATGAACTCCAGCAAGAAGCAGGTTAGACTTTTCCCTATATATTTAACTAGCTTTTTACTTGTGAGAAAATTATGAGTGTAGTTCGGTTAGTACTGAGTGCTATGATTTATTTCCTGACTGCCAAAAGAAGGGTTATATTTTTACTGCATATATTTTTACTGCGTATGTATTGGCATGCCAATTTGACTATATTACCGTTATTTGTGAGTGTCTTCTTGTGAGTGTCCTATTTGTGAGTGTCTTATCTTTTTAACCATTTATGCAGTAAAGGGGAAATTATATACAGTAAAAGGGAAATCCCTTTGTTTTAAACACTTGAGACGATACATTTACTTATTTCGATATGAATTCATAATTGTTGATAATATGACCAATAAACATGACCTAACGATTTAAATATTTTTTTTAATATAAAAAAACCACTTTTTCTCACTTGAATATAAAATTTAGACATATGCAGTCGCTAACTTTTTTGTAGGCATTACCAAGCTATATAACTTTTCTCTAGAACACAATCATATATCTCTCATCGGTAAAGCAGCGTTCGTAAGAAACGTTTCATTTGCAAATCCAACTACCATGAAAAAGTCTTTTCATTTTTCGGATTAATATATAGCGTATGACACTCACAAACAACGTGGCTTTCTATTGGTAAAAAAAATATCAAAATCGGTTCAGTAGATCCAGTGATTACTTCCTACAACCTCACAAACTTTACCTCTTTGTAATATTAGTATAGATACACAACTGCCACAACTTCTCGCGCGCGTACCGCTCTATACTAAAACTCATACAGAGCGTAGCAACGCAAAACGACAAGCGCAAGGCAGCATTTCTCAAATCCAAAGAGGAAGCCCGGTTCGACAAAAACCGTTTTAACTACAGCAAAACGGTTTTGTCTGCCGCCAAGGGAAAAATCCAAATCCCGGAAGAAATGGCCACGGAATATTTTTCGACCACGTATGAGGACCCAATGCGGCTCCATAATTACAGCCCTCCGCCGGGCATTACACCTCCGCCCCTGCCTACGGTAGCTTTTGCTTCTCAACCTCCATCTCTAGATGAGATTCTTAATCAAGTAAAGAGGAAGCCGTCGGGCTCTACTCCGGGTCCCGATGGTATTCCCTATTTAGTATACAAAAAATGCCCCTGCCTTCTGCAATATTTAGGATCCATCTTCCGAAATATATGGAATAGCGGTGTAGTCCCACAGAATTTTGGCCGAGCGACAGTCATCTTAATTCCGAAGGTCCCAGTTTGCACCGGACCAAAGGACGCTCGGCCCATTGCTCTCACAGACACTGTGGCCAAAATCTTTTTTAGCATAGTCCACACGAGGATGAGCGAATTCATGCACCAGAATGAGTACCTTGGAGTATCAGTTCAAAAAGGCTTCATGCGTGGCGTCTCGGGCTGCCTCGAGCACAATTCTCTCCTGGCTGCTGCCATCAAGGATGCGAGACAGCACGAACGCCAAATCAATGTATGCTGGCTCGACCTAGAGAATGCCTTTGGGTCAGTCCGACACAGTCTCCTCCACTTTGCACTCCGCTGGTACAACTTCCCACCAGTCGTGCGTGACATTGTAGCCTCCTACTACAACTGTCTGACTTTCCATGTTAAAACGCAAGAATGGACTACCCGCTCTATACCATATTCAATTGGACTATTTCAGGGCTGTTGCCTCTCCCCGACGATTTTTAATATAGTTTTTAATATACTGCTGGAAAGCCTGACCCAGTTTGACAGGAAGTGGGGCTACCGTTTTAAAACAGACGGCCAATACACCTCGTCGTGCCTCGCTTTTGCCGACGACCTAACTTTCATCACCAGAAGCCCCAAGCAGCTTTCCCTGCTATTACAGAAAGTGGAGCTTTTCTGCGACTGGTAAGGCTGTACAAAAGTGAAGCCCTCCAAATGTTTTTGCCTTGGACTCGCCCGCATGGGCACAAAATTTACATCCTATGACCCCAAATTGGTCTATAAGGGCTCTAATATCTCCCTTATAGACCCAAACAATCATTTCAAATTCCTCGGCAGAAAAATCACCCATCAGGGAAAAGACGTCTCGGGCGATCATGTTATAGAGCATTTCAAAAGTTCCCTGGCGAAAATAGATGCCTTGCTAATTTCTGGCCCTCGTAAGGCCTGGATCTATAACAATTATCTAACGTCACATTTGTCATGGCCCTTTCTTATTTACGATTTTACCAAAACCCAACTGTCCCGTCTAGATGCGCTGGTGACAGCTAGTTTAAAATCCTGGCTGTCCTTAGCCAAACCAGCTGACCCCTCGACTCTCTTCAGGTCCAAACAAAATTTTGGGCTAGCGCTTAAACTGCCCTCTCTCCTCTACGCCAACTCCAGAATAACCAAAAATTCGATTCTGTGCAATTCCAAAGATCCGGCAATATCGAAGCACGTAATAAGTGGCCGTAGTGATTCAAATGATCTACAAGCCCGCGTAGACTTCCACAAAAAGTTCCTTACTGGAATCAGCCAGAATGGCACTGGTCTGGGGTATGGCAGTACAACCACGAGCGACGTGGACTTGAAGAAGTCTCTCTTGCGGGGAGATTACGACAGCAAGAGTATGGCTCATGCTATTGGCCTTCAATGCCAGAATGATTGGACAACAATTGGGGACTTTTGCATTCCGCCTCCAATGCACTGGAAGGTAATGCTCTATGACTGGACGCCAGAGATGCTGAAATTTTATTTGAATGCCTTTCAGCATACACTTCCAGACCCCAGTAACCTCGCTCGTTGGAGCTTTGCCGAGGATAGTTCTTGTCCCCTCTGTAGCAATACCCCTTGCACAGCTAGACACATTCTAGCTGGCTGCAAGGTGGCCTTAGATCAAGGACGGTACACTTACCGCCATGACAAAGTTCTCGCTGTTATTCGCGAGGTAATTAGTCTCTCAGTGGCTCGTGCCAACAAGGGTTTGACAGTATCCTCCAAACCCCCAATACAGTTTGTGCGAAATGGCTCTAAAGGCAAAAAACATTTAACTACAAAACCTTTCTCAATAATCGAGAAAGCTACAGATTGGATTCTGGAGGTTGATTCGGTCTCTAAGCAGTATAAATTCCCTGAAAGTCTCGGATGCACAGCCCTCCGTCCAGATATAACTCTTTACTCTCTATCTCGGAAGGTGGCTCTTATCGTAGAATTAACTGTTCCATGGGAATCAAATATCCCAAAAGACCACGAGTACAAATTAAATAAATACCATGATCTTGCAAATGCCGTAACCCGGAACGGCTTCACTGTTCACCTTCACGCGGTGGAAGTTGGCGCTCGTGGCCTGCCAGCTAAATCTCTATTTCACCTCTTTAAAGATCTTGGCCTTTCCAGAAAAATAATCAACTCTTTCTTAGAAAAATTATCTAAAACTGCGATTTGCGCATCTCAAATTCTATGGCTTCGAAGGGGGAGTGAATGGGTGGCAAGGTCAACGCTCACATGTGGCAAGACAGCTGTCCTAAACCTACCACAGCCGGTTCGTAAGTCCGGAATCCACTGCTCACCCCCCAGAAGTGAAAAATAGTATTATGATGGGCCCGACTCCGGTCGGTGAATTCCATGGCAGCTCCGTTTGTATTTATTTATTATGTAATTAGGGGAAAATAGCGACCTCGGCATCCAGTAACCTGAAACGGAAACAGCTTATCTCAGCCATAACAAAAACCGCCATTTTTGATTAATATATCTAATCAAAAATGATTTTATAAAATTAATACCTAATTTAATGCCGATGATCTTACAAGACATACATCAGACCATTGTTAAAATATGATTTCCAAATTGGAAATCAGTATTTCAAGAACCATATTTAGTTGTTGGAAGGAGTGCAGATATGTGTCAGCGGATATGTACCTACGTATAGTTATAAAACTATGGGTAGTGGATATGTACGTAATGCGAATTAAAAAAAAATATATCTCAGATATTGTTCTTCGGTAATAATGTAGGTATGTGTAAGTTCTTAGTAACTGGAGGGGATGTAATATGGTAGAGTTAATGGATTTAAAAGGTATTGGATTTCAGGTAACACAAGGCGTGTCCGCCTTGATTTCATTGATTGACATTATTCATAATATGTATAATTCATCAAAGACACATCAGCGTCAGCTGCTCGTCCATTGTACAGGGTGAAGCAAAATTCGCGCAATTCAGTTCGTCAAAAAATCAGAAACAAACTGAAACAAATTTCCTTTAACTAGAAACATAAAACATCAAAAAGTTACAATAAATGTTAAAAATACCCTCCTCTCTCTTGGCGACAGCTCTATGTATGATTAGCCATATTTCGGCCACGTTCCCCACTTCATTAAATTTATCCACCAGACGCTTTATTACTGACTTGCTTGACACCGGTGCTTCCGGATTTTTTTTTTTTTGGAAATAAATTTTGAACTTTACGGTAAGAGTTTGTGGATAAATAACCACAAACAACGAAAATTCAGTGCGCATTTTGAACTTTTGAAACATTTCAGCGTTTTGAACTTGAATCATTCAACACATAAAGTGTCACAGAGAACGAACCGCGTGATCTGGAAAGTTCGCACCATTTCATTTCAAAGAATAGGGATCAGTGTTGCCGCTCGCACGACTCCGAATTCTCAACTTTTTTTTTGTTACATATTTGAATTTTAGGTTGCGCGAATTTTGCCCCACCAGTATTAGATTGCTAAGCTCCATAGTATGATTTGGCAAGACTTTGCGCTGAAAAAATGCAGGTGGCACTGATAGCATTGACGGCGAAAGTAATATCAATTTATTGAGCTATCAATAAATAGTATCTAACATTGGTAATGAATATTTTTTTATGAAGGACTGATTGATTGTAAAAACCCACTAATTTAACCAATGATAGCAATAGTAACACTCATTTATTAGTGCGATCTATCGCATTTTTTATATAGGCTGGTTACATAACAGAAATAATACGAAGAGTCGAAGAATAATACGAAGAAACTATGCCATCTAATAAGTCTATCTGAACTTTAAAGTGCGTAATTATTACGTATTGAAAACCTTTATATTAAGTTTATTAACTACAAAACCTTTCTCAATAATCGAGAAAGCTACAGATTTTCATATAATTAAATTCATTTTTAAAAAAAAATACGAAGGCATATTGCTGGATTGGCAATAAAATATATATTTTTTGATTATTCTACATAGAATTTGCATTTCTATTTTAATATATTATTCTCCCTGACTCATTACATTAGCATATTTTGATTATTTGTATGTAGGTAATATTGAATATAATATTACAGCCATGACAACTATCACGATAGTTATGTTTATAATAATAAAATTTTTAGCATTTAATTTTGTGACTCATCCAAGTGTAGGAATGCCTACCTACTGGAGTAGTTGATTGTATTGTATTGTATTGTATTGGATTCTGGAGGTTGATTCGGTCTCTAAGCAGTATAAATTCCCTGAAAGTCTCGGATGCACAGCCCTCCGTCCAGATATAACTTTTTACTCTGTATCTCGGAAGGTGGCTCTTATTGTAGAATTAACTGTTCCATGGGAATCAAATATCCCAAAAGACCACGAGTACAAATTAAATAAATACCATGATCTTGCAAATGCCGTAACCCGGAACGGCTTCACTGTTCACCTTCACGCGGTGGAAGTTGGCGCTCGTGGCCTGCCAGCTAAATCTCTATTTCACCTCTTTAAAGATCTTGGCCTTTCCAGAAAAATAATCAACTCTTTCTTAGAAAAATTATCTAAAACTGCGATTTGCGCATCTCAAATTCTATGGCTTCGAAGGGGGAGTGAATAGGTGGTAAGGTGAACGCTCACATGTGGCAAGACAGCTGTCCTAAACCTACCACAGCCGGTTCGTAAGTCCGGAATCCACTGCTCACCCCCCAGAAGTGTAACAAAATAGTATTATGATGGGCCCGACTCCGGTCGGTGAATTCCATGGCAGCTCCGTTTGTATTTATTATTAAAATTTGGCATATTTATGTAAGTCGTATTAAAATAATAAAAGTCGTAAGAGTTATAACATTAACATTAAAATAATATGATTTAAAAATTCGTTTGTTTTTATATCATTATTATAAAACGCGTAGGCGTCATCTACACAGCGCCGCCATGCTATTATTTATTTATTTATTTATATTTAGGAAAACCAACAGCTAATTATAATTTAACAAATAGAGGACTAGGATAACAGAGAGCCAATTAAAGGTTTTCACGTTTAAGTAACGTTGTAGAAACATATGTGACCTTTCAATTAAAGCTATCGATTAAAAATACATCAAAAATTATTCAACAATTAATGCTAAAGAATTCACTGTTCAGCTGCTGCCTAGCTGAGTTAATACTCGTACAGAATAGATCAAAGTCAAAGTGTTTAATCAAATAATTGCAATTGCCACTTGTTCGCCACAGAAATGCATTTTGCCTATAGTTGGTACCAGCATGAGGAACCTGAAGAGCAGGGTTAAATCTAGAGTTTGTAAGGAACACGGAGATTAATTTTATTTAGTAAGTAGCATTGTGAGTGATAAATGAATTATTAAATATAAAACAATAGAATTAGTACGATCAGGGTAGGCAGACGATATAGGCGAGCATAGCTGACTAGTGAAAATGCAGTATGGAAACCGGTATCTGACGTGATCATCCTGCGCGTGTGAACGGCGAGTGAGCTGGGCAGCGGCGAAAGCAAGGGCTACAAACATTTTTATACTGAGAAGGAAGCTAGAAAGTCGCCATACTGACCATAACATAAGAGAAGATTAATATTTTTTTAAAACTTTGAGTGCCATCTAAACATTGTGTTCCGTAGTAAAATCCTAGCTGCAAAAACGTAGTAATGCATTGAGCAATCTATTACTAAATACGCCATATAATCAATGGTTGTACTTAATAATAATGATAATATTGAATAGTATAACAATATGTTTCCCATTCTTTTTACAACTGGAAAATGATACGTTATAACATTTTGTGATTCTTCACGGGAGCGGAGGCAACATAATATATTCGAATATGAAAGGTTGGTGCTTTGATGTGCAGCAAAGCCGGATTTGCGCGGGCGCTATTGTCACCTTGGCGACGCATTGTTTGGGAGGCGCCCAAGCGGATTATGCGAAAGCAGCGCACGTGTTGTCGTGGACACCGGCCTTTATACGTCGCGCGTGTCGTCTCTGTTGCACTAACAATAAAAACGGGCTGGGAGCTACCCTGTAAATTTACGCTTCGTGTATTATTATACCATTGATTATATATAGTAATAGATTGCTCAACTCCACAACTTGGGTTGTCGACTACAGCGGGCGATCCCGTTACCACAGGAAGTTTTAACGATTAGTCGCTCTATCTCCCTGGAGTGAGAGCAGAAGACTTGAGGACAACATGGTCCAGCTACGCCACAAGCCCGTAAGATGCCAACGCCTTAACCGCGAGATAGCCAGGAGTGTTACCCGGCGGGCTTACACTCACGCCCTTACTTCCAATTGTGACCAGATTACTCCGGTCTCTCGATTGGTTACGAGTTCGAGGTCGCTTGCGCGGTCCTCTACCTTACGAAGCGGTGAAACGGTGTATACCGAATCTATCGCGGACCACAGCGTCCTTTGCCCGGCTATTCGCCCAGGATCGGATGGCCGATGGTCGTTTCAAGAGCCGTCGCCGTAAGGTCCGCAACCACCCCCGCTCTATAGGAAACAGTACTGCTTCCAGACTCCCCCGACTGTTAGTCCACAATTGTTTCCTATAGAGCGGGGGTGGTTGCCTACCTTACGGCGACTGCTCTTGAAATGACCATTGGCCATCCGATCCCGGTTCAGAGTCGGGCAAAGGACGCCTTGGTCCGCGATAGATTCGGCGTACACCGTTTCACCGCTTCGTAAGGGAGAGGACCGCGCAAGCGACCTCGAACTCGGAACCAATCGAGAGACCGGAGAAATCTGGTCACAATTGGAAGCAAGGGCGCGAGGGTCGGCTCGCCAGGTACATACTGGTTATCTCGCGGTAAAGGCGTTGGCTTCTTGCGGGTTGTGGCGTAGCTAGACGTCGGATTTGTAATGTCCAAAGTCTTCTACGCTCACTGCACGGTCGATAGAACGATAATTCGTTAAAACGTCCTGCGGTGACGGGTTCGCCCGTTGTGGTTGACATCTCAATATATGTTAGTCCACAGTACGATTGACAACCCTTCTGCGCCGGAGAAATGTAGGTAACGCTGATTTAATAGACGGCGAAACTAATAGCAATTTAATTGGATATCTATAATAACATTGATTATTAATGTTTTTTTAAAGGACTGATTGATTATAAAAACCTAAGTATTTAACTAATATTATAAATAAAAACATTTAACTATTAGTGCCATTTATCGCATTTTTATATTGGCTGATTAAATTACAAAAATAATAAGGAGAGATAGAATGCCATATATTAGCCCAGCTGAACATTTAAGTGGCTTATTATTACGTATTAAAGCCTGTATACCAAAATAAAAAGTGACATATTTATTTGACAAAAGTGAATTAAAAATTCGTTTGTAATTATATTATGATTATTTTATACTATATAGACGTGTTTAGAGCGCTATCTACAATGCGCTGCCATACAGTTATAAAACGAAAGTCGCCATATTAAACATAATAAGGGAAGAATAATCAGTTTTTTAAACTATGAGTGTTATCTACATTTATTAGGTAGGCAAATATTAATTACACCTTGACTATTTTTATTTGCAATATAATCACTAAGACATTTTATTTTACTTTTTGACCACCGTCACATTTTTTTTGTTATTTTTGACATTAGATTTATTAATTTTATACTAAAAAAACTTTTATCGGTATTTTAAAGAATTAATTACTCTATGTTCTTATCTGGTTAACAAAATGGTGAGACTCAATTTAATTCTACAATAATACCTTCTATATTCTTACGAGTAACCTTTTATGTTTTGATTATTAATAGAAGAATTTGATCATTAATGAAGAATTCAATCATATCACGGCCAAATGTAAATGTAATACAACTGTCTATACAAATATGTATTAGTTTTTAGGACAATAAATTATTTGATTTGATTTGATTTACACACGGGTCGTAGTAAAACCCTACTCGCCTAGTCGTAGTACGACGTTGAGGAATCTAATATGCTATATAATCAATGATTATAGATAGATATTTGGTAAATTGATCTACAGACAATATTTCGTAATTTTACTTTTCCAAGCAAATATCATTTCTGGTTTCGATTGGTTCCTTGAAAATTTAAATTACATTAAATATTTAATTATCAAATAACTTAACAAAGATACACTGATAAACTATCTAGCGTCAGCCAGTCAAACTGCAACAAAACTGAAAAAAATGTTATAATTAAGAGACCTTATTTTAAAAACGACTTAAAAGTTATTGCTAGCGTAAATAAGCATTAAGATGTATGCACCTGATTGAGGTTTAATAACTAGAGTTGTCAACTACAACGGGCGAACCCGTCACCTCATGAAGTTTTAACAAAATGTACGTTCTGTCTCCCGTGAGTTTGAGCGCAGAAGTCTTAGGACAAAACAATCCACCGTCAAGCTCCGTCACCTGCCCGTCAGAGGCTAACGCCTTACGGCGAGGCACCGGTAAAGATAACCAGCATGCAGCCTCGCCCCCTGACTACCAGTTTTGGCATAATATCTCCGTCTGGAATTAACCTTCAGGATACCTCCGTCCTCTCGACTGGTTACGGGTCGGAAGTCGTTTACACGACCTCTACCTGTTGTATTACAGCGGTAATTCACTTTGAATTTTTCAACGTTCTTTACCCGTAGTGCCACACGGGATCGAGTGGCCCAAGGTTATTTCAAGAGTGGCATGACAACAGGTCAACATCCACCCCCGCTGCTTAGGAAACAGTATATTACCATAGTCTCCAGACCCCTTCAGAAATGTCAGAATGCACATCCGATTGGCTACGCCGACCGGTGCGCAAACCGTCCGGTGGCGCCGGAATGCAATCTCGCCGGGAGAAACCAGTCCACCAGCTCCGAGGCTTAAGACAAGGGAGTCTTACCCGGGGTAGCCTTCCACTCGAGGAGGCTTTTGAATGGGAGCTGAATCGTGAGTTGAGCCGATCCAAGAACAAAATGGATCTTGTTGCCCAAGCTGCACGAAACCGTTCACCACCAAATGAGGTGTAATATGCATATAATTTGTATACCCACATATAAACTAAATAAAAATATTTATAAATTAATTGTTTTTATAAAAACCAAAAACTACTACACGCTACTAAAATTTGAACAGACTACTATCCCATGACTTTACATAACATTGTTTAACACTATCCCCAAAGTAATTACTTTTTAATTATTTTAATTACTGGCTATTAATTAAAATAATTAAAAATAATTTTAATTACTATTTTACTCTATATACATAAATAAAATGGTAAATTTTGCGAAATAGTATGTAAAGTAACTGTATAACATAACATTACTTAAACGGAAGCTGGATAACATTACTTAAACTAGCCTTATAGTTATTGAAACGTATACTTAGAAAGGTTATCATTTTCCTAACGTACAATGAACTGCAGGATTGAGAGATAAGATCCAAAGGATAACTATATTTCTGAAAGTACAACTAAAATTTAAAAGTACTCTAACCGCTCTAGTGCTAAGCTGTTTCACCGAATTAAACCGTTGAAAGCTCAGGAATAGAATGAAGATTTATTTAAATCTAAACTTTAACGCTCCGATTTAGTAAACTAGCTATATCTACTTGTAACTATTCGACTTCATATAATTGCTATAACTTTAAATAGTCAGCGTAGAATTTATAATATATATGTACATGGCTATTTAGCCCTGTATTTACAGGGCTTTCCGATGGTATACTTATTGCTATTACTTTCTATAATATCATATTGCAATTTATATGTATGTATTTATGTATGTGTGTGTGTATATGTGTATTCTAATGTATTCTAATGTTTTAGTATTTCTATTTCCTATGTAATATTGTAATTTTTATTAATTTTTTATTATTATATATATTTTTTAATTATTATGATTACTATTGTGTGTATCGTTTTAAATATAAAAATGGAACGGGTATATCCCAGTCGGGCAACACTAGCCAGTGAATGAAAGAGGAAAGTTTTTGCCATTTGTTTTAATATTATACGTCTTATTGTAAATGGTTAATTTGATAATTCCAATAAAATAAATAAATAAATTAAATATTGAACACGAACAACTTCTGGTCAATTCGAGGCAAAACACATATGCATTTTGATTTCCTAGAATGTTCTGTCATTCTTACCTAAATCCTTGAATTTTATATTTTCACAACGATAAAATAACAATGTTTACTACGTAAACCACATTTACTGATAAAACGACAATAAATATATTGATTTAATTAAAATATCGCACTTAAAATACTACACATAAAGAACACCAATCAAGCGTTCAAAATAGTCAATAATGCGTTCTATAAAATCGAAGACTATCGCGGTTGTTTGACATTATAAATAGGATAGAAAACGAATTTACCGCGTGAAATTTGTAGGACCCGACTCTAGACAGTCTACCCTACCCAGTCTACCCTAGACAACGGCGGCTGCAACGTCACCGAAACGTCGGGTCCTACAAATTTCACGCGGTAAATTCGTTTTCTATCCTATTTATAATAATGCGTTCATTTCGTCGTTTCCAAACCGATTTCATTGAAACAAATGGCAAAAAACATATTTTTATATATAAACACAATAGACGATTGGAAATAACTTGAAATAAATATATTGATATATATTTTTTTTATTTACAAAATGGAGGAATACTTGTCTATTTTATTTAATTCCATTATATTTAATATTTATTCACATGTTTTTTATATTATTTTTAAAATTTAAATACTTTATTTTAAAACTTTAATTTCAGAGCTGGCGTTTCAACCCGTCAAATCCGTCCGGGCCGCCGCCGACACTACCGGCACCGGTGCCGACCCCCACCGTCCCAGGGTCGAAGAAGATCAGCCAATCGCAATCCACCAACTTCCAGTCTACGATGTCAGGCCAGCCGAAGTCGGCGACCATGAAGACGTCAGCGTCCAACGTGAACTTCACGTCGGGGCAGGATCCGAAGACCTTCGGCCCGCAGACGCTGCCTATGCCCATGAGGACCCAGGCGGCCGGCGTGATCCTGAAGAACATCCCGAAGGGGGTGACGCCGGTTGGCAACGTGTCTCTGCACAGCTCCAACGACAGCGGCTTCTCGAACGAGCCGCCGCCGCAGCCCGAGATCGACTACTCTGATGAGGAGTCTCATCACAGGAATCGAGTGCCTATAAGGTATTTTTTAAAAAAATATTTATTTAAATCCAAAATCAAAATTTACAATGTTGACATAAATAATACAGAAAATACCAAATACTTAATCATTGTTTGCGAAGCAAAGTTAATAAAAATAAAACTTATGTGAACAAATTTAAATATATTTTTAAACATGTATGTTGAATATATTTTAACATTGAACTAACTACCAAAAATTATTTGACCTTGTTGTTATATATTATTTTGACAATTAATTGTACTTTTTTTTTTGACTAGATATTTTCATAGTAAATCCTTTATTACTTAACATATATTAAATATTAATGACTGTTTCTTTTTTTTCTCACATATTATAATTTTATTTATATTATTTATTCAAATTTTATATTATTGCCGATTATATAATGGAATTGCATTTTATTTATTATATTATCTTTTAATATTTTTTACTATTATTATTATTATTATGATTTTTTTTTGAAGACAAAATTTTTGGGCAATATAGTGTTATTAGCTTTTTACTAAAACTTGTACATCTGTAAGCAATCAAGCAATCAAGCAAACTTGATTTTAATATTAGAGTCCTGTCCACCCTAGAACGGGCTAGTCCCAGTTAGGTCACAGAATCAAATAGGCAAAAGGTTAAGGTTTTGACATTCGGTTCCTGTTATTTTTGTAAGCAAATCAATGTTTTATAGTAATTAATTCTTAAATAAATAAATAAATAAAAAGAAATTACAGATTTGATGGATTTTATCAGCTAGACTACAGTCTGTTCTTGAGTGATATCACTCTTATATTTATTACATAGTACAGTTTTTTATAAATTTTCGGTTTAAATAATGAAAATTTTTAGCAACATAATTAAGAAAATTTAAAGAAAAAGACATCTAATGTTAGTTAGGAAAGCGGTAATAATGAAAGGATTACAGGATAATTACCTACATAGGCATTATAATAAATGGATACATTTATATATAAATACACACTCATACATATAAAAAATATATCTACACATACACACACACATACCTACATATATACAAAACGTAACTACCTATATTCAATAATATATACTTTATATATACGTACATAATAATATATAAATACACAAAAATAAATAATTGCAAAAACTATTCTTTATTTATTTTTTTAAGACACAATTTCCATGAGCTGCCTTTCGTATGTTTGAGTAAAATCGCATGTTCTTAAGTTATTCTTTTTACGCGACTGTGTCTATGGTCCATGCACTGTTAAAGTGGACGGTAACCGAATCCAGAGGCTACAGAACTCATGTGTAAGGTTATGCTTCTTAATCATTACATTCGTATTCAATTGGCGAATTTACCGCTCTTGGACGTGTCACAATAAAGTACCGGTAGTAATATACAAGCCATATAGGCAGTGCAGGATTTACGAATAAGCTACACAAGCTATATGTTCGGCCCCGTTTTGGAGTAAGCAATTGTCATATATACTTTAATATACTGCAGCAATAGCTCAGGCTCATGTAGCCCTGTATTTATAGAGCTTTCCGATGGTATACGTTTTGCTGTTACTTTCTATAATATCACATTGCAATTAAATATTGAACACAAGCAACTTGTAGTCAATTCAAGGCAAAACACACATGCATTTTTATTTCCTAGAATGATCTGTTATTTCTTATCAAAATCCTTGAATTTTATATTTTCACAACGATAATGTTTATTACGTAAAACACATGTATTGAAAAAGCGACAAAAAATATTGTTTTAATTAAAATATCACACTTAATATATCACAAATAAAGAACACCAATCGAGCGCTCAAAATAGTCAATAATGTGTTCATTTCCTCCTTTCCAAACCGATTACAGTGAACCACATTTGGTTTACTGCAACATAATAGATATTACAAGCTTTTTGCGTGATATTAGTTTGAGTACCTTACCAATTTAAAAGTCAAATAGAAAATGTAGTGAGTTCAGAATTATAACTTTTTTATTTATTAAAACCAATAAGTAAAGTTTTTAACACGAGTATTGGCATACATAATATTGTAGAATCTAAACAGATACTTAATCATGGTTTGGGAAGGAAAAAAAGCACAACTTGTTTGTATTTTCATAACTGATTTAAAAAAAAAAAATAATCGTGAATGTTGGCATAAATAAAAGTGTAAAATCTAAACAGACACTTAAACCTCGTTTGCGAATCAAAAAAAGTACAAATTGGTTTGGATTTTGATAACTGAATAAAATAATTTTGAAAAAATGGTGAAATATCAGAATGAGATTATATAAAAAGTCAAAATAATAAAAATCATATATATAAAATAACTAAAAAAAAATCAAATAATATCTAAAAATGTAAAAAAAATATGCAAATAATATACGTGACATATGCGGCAAAGTGGACACTGAACGGGAGAAGGCCAGGAATTGTTCATATCTGGCCATAATATTTTCTCTCGAATTTGGTTGCGTTTTTATTATTGTAAAACGAGTTGTTGTGCGACCGATCATCTGTCTTCCTGTGCAACCTACTACGTACCTCTATAATTATCTTGGGTTCAACTTTATACGAGTACGTGTTGACGCTTATTCTGTGATAAAACTCACTAACATACATGCTGCGAAGAACTAATATAATAAATTGAACTCCCTTACACTGACATTTCGTATCGAATTAGTTTCTTTCGCTTTATGGTATTACTCTTTCGCTTCAGCAACATTCTCGAAGCGAATCCGAGTTACTGTTAATATCGGATGCGCATGCACAAATCACGGTTCGTATGGTAGCGCATCGCCGCAGCATCATAATGCATGTTTAATGCAAATGAGTAGCCGAAACGGCCGGCTGTACGTTACATTTTTACGATTGCGACAGCGCTATCAGCCGCGTATATAAAGTTGCGTCTTGCGGGCGCGGCTGGAGTTGCAAGCGGCGGCCGTGCCCCCCCTCCCCCCCTCCCTGTCCGCCGCTTGCCAATTCCTATCCGCGTTATTTATTCCCGCGGTTCGCACCCGCCGCTCTTTGTTTTCTTTCCTGTTTTCCGTCTGCGAGCGACGCGGCGACGGGGTAGTCTAGCGAATCTGCCGGGATCGTATATCAATTGAATATCGGGGATGTAATTGCCAATAACCAACAAAAAAAAACGATTGTGTCACCCCAGGATTTTCCGGCAAGTAGACAAGCACCCCCCCCCCCCCCCACGTGCGCCATCCTAACCTCACATCGAGCGCGCATTGTGAGTTTTCCGTGGTATGAAAATTGTATTTTTTCAAAAATTATGTAGTATTTTATTAACTTAAATATGGCTGCCTTTAACCGCCTTATCTATACGAACGTATATATATTACGTAGGTAATACGTCCGGTATATTACCGCCTGTACGCAACAATACGTAAACCGTACAATAAAATAAAAAAAATAAAAATTAAAAAAAAAACGAAATCCACAAGCTTTCGTGATAAGTCAAATTGTTCCTACGACTAAGGGCCATAAATAGGTCGATTGTGTAGAAAAGATTTCTAGTATATTGTAAACAAGTATTGTTATTACGAAATGTATTGAAAAAACAACAACGATTTTTACCTACTTTTTGAATAAAACCACATTTGGTTAAATATTATTTGCATCGCTCGTATACGAAATATTCAAACCAAAATTTCACAACGTGATTTCGGTCTAACAAGGCATCTGTGTACCGATTTATAGTCTCTAACTGCCATATCTCGAGATTGAAGTATGACAAGCGCGCTCTCTGATGGACCCATTTCAACCAACCCTATTTTCCTCTTTACTGGTGGACCTCTTTCAACTCTTGCCATTACCAAATTATGCCTAAATGACAAATGTCAGTTCAATCGAATGAAGCGTTTGGGCGCTATCGTGGAGAAATACGGACATACAGACACACACACAAAGTCACAGACAGACTTCAGTCTGGAAATAATTTTTACCGTCTCGGTAGGAAGAAGGGAGGGGGGGGGGGGTCGAAATGTATATCTTCACCTCAAACTTATTTTTAGCGCGTTCACAATACTTTACCTCTGCCGGTAAAGCAAAAACGATAAAGCAACAATAATGATATCACTACACTAACCCCTGCCATACGCGATTTATTAACTAAAAATAATGTATGAAACTCCCTATAATAGAAGTAGAATTGGAGTTTTTTCGTGAATCGGGTTTGTTTATTAATTGTCGAAGTATATTTGTTATGAATATCATATTTGTGATATATTTTTATGTTAGTTTACTCAATTATTACCACAGTAATAATGAATAGTGGATACGGGGGACGTTTGTTATATAAAAAACGAAGGTTTTCAGGAAAGAACAATCGAAGTCAATTTCAAAATATATTTGGTAATCAATTTTTTTTATCTTTTTTCAAATAGGACCTTTTAGGCAGGGTTTATTCAAGTGAGAAAAACATATATTTCAGCTGAACGCTTGCTATAAAAAAATAAGGCTAACGGAAAAGGACAATCAGTCATTTTATAAACATTTTTGATAATTCCAATCTGACTTAAAATATGAACTTTTCGGCAGAGTTTGTTCAAGTGAGAACATTATTTATTTTGACTGTAAACCAAATGTAGTTGAGTTTCTTAAAAAATACACTTCACTTAAATTTTTACCCCATAAAAATAGTATATCTATTGACTTTTATCGTTCTTACATGTAATATTTCAATTAAAAAAAAAAACAGAAAAAAAAGAAAAACAAATGCAGTGAATACTTAGTTCTATTTTCAAATAAATCATTTATTTTGTTTTTGGCGCTTTTGGTGGCATTACTTACAGAAGTTTTAATAATTTTATTTGAGTAGTACCAAATAACCTATTAAATATTTTATGTTTGAATAAGCTTTATATAAGGTTTGAATAAGGTTTATGTCGGTGACTGATTCATTGCTGCCAAATTATGAGTATGAATAAAGACTTCTCCATCCTATTTTTTATCTACTGTGGTTTTTGAAAGGAGATTTTACAATTTTTCATTTGTTTCATGTGTGTCATCCTTTATTATTTTTAAATTTTGTTCCTTTATTATTTGTTCAATCATCTTTATTATTTCGTTTTTTTTTCATTTTTTCTTGTTTCATTTTTTCTAGCCGCAACGGCCACCGATATGACGATACTCTTAAGTCGAACCAGACACGCATAAAACACAACGAAAACGGTTACCACCTAAACAAATCCCACTTAACGGATGATCAACAGATTATGCTGCGCTCTATCATGGAGATGGAGTCAGAGAGCCAGAAAATAAAGCGAAGCAAGTCGTTCTGGAAGTTTAGCAAGAGCTCATCAGATATCCTCGAAGGCATGGCGATGTGGCAGCACAAGGACCTGATCGATCATTTCCCCAACTACAGAAAGAAGATGATCGAGAAGATACAGAGCGATTTGCACATAAACGGAAACGGAAGTTACGCGGAAGATGGAACGATCAAAAACGGCCATTTTGCGCCGCATCGCTCCGAAAGGACAATGGATCGCAAAGAGACAACTGCGAAACAAAACACGCAAAATATACGTCCTTCGAAAAGCATGAGCTCGATCCACCGCAGCGTTTCAAGCAACCGCGACGAACAGTGCAACGGAGTGACCACGATACCTCGAGAACAAGAGCAAATCAACAGACATCAAAACATGTCAAAAGAAGACAAAAGCAATGACGTCCTATCGAATCACTCTGATATGACTAATAGCACTATCAAAACAAATTTCGAAAACAGCTTCTTCGACGACGAGACCGGTCAAGGACTAGTCGTGAAGACTGTCAAACGCAAAGAGATTCTACAAAGATACGACAACGAATCCACGGTCAGCGAAGCTGAATCAGTCGCATCGAGTGTAACTGATCAATACGATTGCATAATCGTCGACGACCACCACACAAATCAAAGGAATGTAGAAAATGGACACCATAGAAGCAACGGAAACTACACAATCGAAAGTAATAAAAAGAAAACTAAGAACGGACAATCCTACGATAACAGCAACGTTGTTTCTGTGAAGCCAGTGATGCGCTCGATGACTTCAGTGGAAAAACAACCGAGACCAGACCCTAAACCAGAGCAAAGGACGCACGTTTTTAAGACTTTTAAAAACAACGACGCTGAAATCAAAGATTTCTCAGAATCAAACGAAACGTTGAAATACGTCGATCAAAAACGCGAAAGCCCAAGGAGAGAAGACGACAAAAAGTATTACGGCAACAACTATGACACCGATTCCAAGAAAGCTGCACAGAGTAAGAAATATAGAGAGCAAAAAGAAGAGCAAACAAAGCGCTACGTAACGGAACAATCTAATAAATATTACAGCGAGCATTCTCTGGATAGAAGATACGAGAAATCTGATCAAGAGAAACCGCAATTGCTTCCGCGTACAAAGTTGATGAAGCAAGGAAACGGTGGGACTACATTGCAAACTGTTATGAAGTTTGAGGAAGAAATCGATGTCATGAACGCGAGAGCGAAAGAGAGGCTAAAAATTGACGATTTTGACGACTTACCGGCAGCTGGTCATACTTTCGGACCATGGTACGATCTTTGGGGGGAACAGAAACGCATTACAAATTAACTGGTAATATAACCTTCACAAATATGTAACACGCAATAACAAACGCATGATTTCGGTTTAACATGGTGAAGGTCAATAAATAAGTTAAAAAATATATGTAACTTTTAATGATTTTTTTTTTTAATTCCAGAGTCAACCAATTCGCTACAGTCAAACTGAGAAAAACGCTAACAAACGACAGATCAGCACCAGCAGTCGAATAAAAATCAACGATATTAGCAAGAGTTGTTATTCTAAAGTAAAATGTAAAGTTGTTGTAATAATGTTTTTATTCTTAGATTATAATGAAATTAAAAATATATATTTGTTAATAACATATCGTAGCATAGAATATATTCTCTTTATTATTATTATTTCTATTTTATTTTTTCTAAAACTGTAGAGAGCTAGACTTATCGCTTGTTGTACTTAATCTAACCTGTCATACTCAATTACTTAGCGACTAGCGGTGGTGGTTCTGTATATAAAAAAGTGTCAAATTATAAATAAATTATATTTAGTGAATGGGGCCGGTGTTGGTGCAATTTTTACTTCATTTATACTTGAAAAAATCCGAGTTTTTTGATTTTCAACATCCAAAAAGACCGTCCATTGTAAATTAACTCTCTCTTTAGTTATTGGAGATTTAATTATAATGTAACATACCGATAAGTTTGTAATGATAATTAAAAATTTAGAAATTTTATAGTTCTCTGAATGTGTATTAATTTTTCTGTGCATATATTACCGATATTGGATAAAAATGTTGAATATGTTAATTTTATATTGTAAAATTTATATATGGACTTAGCTGTTTAAGGATTATTGTTTCTGTTTGTATAGCACAGACTATATTATTATTATTACGATATGATATGACAATGTAATCATTGTAATTTTCTAATAAAATTAAAATCAAACTTTCTTAGTTTTATTAAATATTAGCTGTGCCCCACGATTTCATCCGCCTTTCAATTTAAAAGAAATCGGATTATTTTGAATGCTTCGGACCTTTTGAAGGCTTCATATGTCTGTCTCCCTGTGTTTAGTTATATTTGTCGTATTCTTGGACTGACGCCAGCATACGAGACGAGGAATACGTCAAGGCGCTTGATTTTCCGACTCGATCCCGGAGCCTAACCTAATTACCGCGCTTGTCACCTAATAGACCTCGCAGGAGAAAGTCGCAACTTTGAGTGATCGTAATAAAATGATCCCACTGATGATATTTATATACTAAAATGTAGAGCTGTCATTTGGGAATATAGGTAATGTAATTATCGAAATAGGGACTTATCCCTATTTCCATAGCGATAAAAATATTGACTTTGTCCTAACAAAGTCAATATTTTTATTTTTGACCTATGGGCGAACCACCGTGCGCCGTCGCCCTCCGAGCTATTACCGCTTCGTACCACTCGCCCGCGCTATTACTTCGTTTTCGTTTAGCGTTCTATTTCCTCAGCTTCTACAGGTCTTAGGGTTATGTTGAATATCCTATAAGCTTCCCCAAGAATTGGGCTATCAAATGCAAAAAGAATTGTTCAAATCCGACCAGTAGTTTCACAGATTAGCGCGTTCAAACAGAAAAAATAAACAAACTCTTCCGCTTTAGCTGTGCGCCACGGTTTCATCAGACATTTAATTTAAATGAAATCGGACTATTTTGAAAAAAAAAATACAGTACTTTGGCATAGACAATATGTCATGCTTCGTGTGGTATACCTACGTATATACTGGTTTCGCCGCAACCTGATCTAGATAAGGCATGCATAGTTCGGCTCTTTTCGGTAATGATTGGTTTTTTGTCGGGCGGCTGACCTAAGCTCCCGACCCACCGTGTCGCATCGCCCGTCCGCGCAATTACTTCGCTTTCGCTTAACGTTCTTTTTGTTCGGTTCCTAAGGACCGCAACGTGATGTTAATAGCATATAACCAACCTCAAGAATTGGGCTATCAAATGCAAAATGATTTTTTCTAATCCGACTGGTAGTCCAGACATTAGCGCGTTTAAACAGAAAAGCAAATCCTTCAGCTTTATTATTAGTATAGATATTCCTCAAGAAATGGACTATCAGATGCAAAAAATAAATTTTCGAATTCGACTAGTAGTTCCAGAGACTATCGCGTTCAAACAAAAAAAACAAACGCTCTTCAGTTTTATTTAAAAAATGTGTTTCGTACAAGCGCCATCAGTGACATTTGCGTGGAACTAATTACGATGGGGACTTAATCCAGACGGCAGAAGTTTCGAGAAATTACAGCGTTATCTAACAGATGGCGCTACTTGCTGGCGCTACGCACTATGCCGGTGTCTCCTATAGGGCCAGTAGATGGCGCTACTTACAAAATTCAAATAAAATAAATGGAGGAGTCTTGTTGACAAACAAATATAATGATTTTGGGTAACATGTGTTACGGGAGAGAAAAATATGTTTGCTGAATCGAATATTCCTTTTCGTATGGGTAATGAATAAAACAACGCATTTAAATTAATTCAGTATACTAGCAACAGTCAAATAATAATAATAATAATATATCGTCAATGCTTTTACATAATACCCCGTGATAAATTAAGATAAAACTAAATCTTAACAATTGCTTTTAACATTATGCTTTTGTACGTAAAATATGTTTTGTGTACTTTATGTTATTATTTACAATAGCACAAATTTTAATAGTGCGACCTAGAAATTAGAATTATTGACAGCATTCGTACTAAAATTTGATTCATTATGATTACACATTTGTGCACTTTTGGCATTAGAATTGATTTGTTTATAATATAATAATAATAATAATACTAGAGTTGAGCGTGAAAGGACTCAGGCAGTGAGTATGTTTAATTAAAACTTATCAGTGAGTATCGTCTAATCGAGGGGTTTTAGATTGCGAAGAGAATTCTAGGGACATCATAAGATCTTATCGTTTAACTTATTTAATTTATACATTACCACGTTATTTTGTAATTAACACAACAATCACAACATTTTGTGCACATTTATTGTTTTAACAATAGTCTCTTTTCGATTGCTTTCTATCAATGTAAACTCCAGTCTATCGCGCCGCTGCTGCCGTACCTGGCGTAGTAGTCTCTGTTGTAGGTGGAAGAAGCGGATGCAGAGTGCTGCAAATGGTGGTGTCTGTTACCACCATAGTTGGCCTCGTGTCAGTAGTCGTTGTCGTCGTCTTCGTCTCTCGATCTCTTCTGGTAGCAAATCTTGCACATTATAACTATGAATAATATACCTAATATCAAACCGCCTACAGCTCCTAAGGTTAGAGTCACCCAGTTCATGGGGATTGCGCTCTCTTTTCTCCGACTACAAATCTCCTCTGATTCATCGCTCAAATTATCCAGAGGGACGTCTTTGAAGTCGTCGACGTATCCTAATCTACGCAGGTTTTCTTCTATGATCGAGTGGCGCTGCTCTTTGTTCTGTTCTCTGTTTTTGATGTTTTTGTTTTTGCTGGGGTCGCTCGTCATGTTGGGGCAGTTGATCACGCCGTTGCAAAGGAGACGCGCTGGGATGCAAAGTCCTTCATCTCCAGGACACAAGAATGCGCAGCCTTCTTCTGGCCGTTTAGCGGGATCGGAGAATTCCGGACCGTATTTCGAATCGAAAGCCCCACCTTCCGTCAACTTTGAAGTCTGCAAAGTACCATCGGAATTCCTCGGCAGATGGAACAGCTCGGTCCAGGCGATTTTAAAGGAGGTCCTAACCGGGGAAGCAGTACTCGTGAAGTGAATCCGTATGGCTTTACTTTCTCTGTGCTCCGGAGGTTCGTCGGTTTCTAATCCCAGTTCACCGGCGGATATAATCGGCAGTTCTTTCGATAGGGACTCATTCTCGCCGCATACTGATAGATACGGATCGACTTGACCGGGCAGAAAGATTTGAATTTTTCCGTCTTCGCAGTATCGCGAGGCGAATTTTATCTTGTCGAAGTGCAGCCAAATATCGCGGTCTCTGCTAACTTTTAAATCCCAGATGCAGCGCACTTCTTCTGGCGGCTCCGAATAACCCAGGGCTTCTAAGTATGGGTACTGTATATCGCCGTCGATCGTCGCTTCTATGATGGGTGGTCCGCATATTGGTTCGTGGACGAACTCGTATTTAGCTTCAAACAGCGGCGCCGGTTGTTTGAAGTAAGAAGCGGCGGCATGCGCGCTGTCGACGATCATTTGAAGGTTGATCTGCTCGCTCGTCGACACCACCTGGTACGGTTTGTCTTTGTAGATCATCGGGGCGTGTTTGGCGCATAAACAAGTGCCGGAACCTTGCTGAATCGCGGCGTGGAGCGGGGTCGGATTCTTGCTGGCGATCGTATGGTTGAGCGTGGAGGGCGGCAACGGCTCCCAGATTATGAGTTTGTCTGCTCTGTCCTCGTAGCAGTTTTGGCACGGCACGATATACGGGTGCTCCTGAAATAAAACAAAAAATATCGATATAACTCATGTAGATATCCCATTCCTCGTCTCGTAATCGTCATCTTCATAGCGAGCTATACAGAGTTGTACAATTAAAATTAAGGTTCAAGTTTATTTCTATTTCGATAAACATTCTAAACAAGGTTTAGCTCGTGCTTGCGGGGCATTTATATATATAAAAATGTTGGTATTTGTTTGTCGTTTACTTTTTTGAACTGAACCTAAAACAAACATATATGTTTTTTTTCTGTTATAAATAATTCAAAGACAACTAGAGCTGTCAACTACAACGGGCGAACTCGTCACCTCAGGAAGTTTTAACGAAATTTAATCGTTCTGTCTCCCGTGAGGTGAGCGCAGAAGACTTAGGACTAAACAGTCCACCGTCAAGCTCCGCCACCTGCCTGTTAGAGGCCAACGCCTTAGGGCGAGGCACCGGGAAAGCTGGCAGCCTCGCCCCATGAATACCAGTTTAGAAGGATATCTTCGTCTGGAATTAATCTTCAGGATACCTCATACCTCCTGATTCGTTAAAGGATCGAGGTAGCTTGCGCGGTCCTCTCCCTTAAGTAGAGGTGACACGGTGTCAGCCGAATCTATTGCGGACCACGGCGTCCTTTGTCCGGCTCATTCACCCGGAATCGGGTAGCCGATGGTCGTTTCAAGAGCAGTCACCATAAGGTCGACAACTACTCCCGCTCTATAGGAAACATATTGAGATGTCAACCACAAAGGGCGAACCCGTCACCGCAGGACGTTTTAACGATTCATCGTTCTATCGACCGTGCAGTGGCTCTATAGGAAACAGTACAGATTCCAGACTCCCCCGACTGTTAGTCAGAATGCACAATCGATTGACTTGCGCCGCACGGTGCGCAAGCCGTCCAGGAGCGCCAGAAGGTTGACTCCTAGGGAAAACTAGCCCTAAGGCCAGAGTCCTACCCGAGCTCGCACTTCATGCGTGGAGGCCACCGGATGGGTGTTGACCCGTGAGTGTGACCGACCCAGAACAAATGGGTATTCGTGGCCAACTAAACAATTCATGCGTGGAGGCCACCGGATGGGTGTTGACCCGTGAGTGTGACCGACCCAGAACAAATGGGTATTCGTGGCCAACTAAACAAGGGCCTATTAGCTCCCTATCTGCTAGGAACTAAAGTGTCTATTCCGATTTAGATACTGAACTAATTCAAAATACAAAATAAATAAAATAAGGCGATTGCTAGTATAAATACTCTTGCGCAGATTATGGCACGTGAACTTCTTGTGTTTCATATGCTGGAAGATCGATTAAATCCAGAGGAATGAATACTCCTAGGACTAAAAGTTCGCTTTTTCACACCGCTTTATTGACTTCTTAGGTGTGCATGTTATAAATTTAAAATCAATTGGTTCAGCCGTTTAACCTGGATGTCGGTAAACGTAGTGATCATAAATTATTAAATTATTATATTGATAATACAATAATTTATTAAATTTATATTAGGTGTCTTATAAATTTCGAACTTTTATTACAAGTTAAATATAGAGAACCAATATGGAGACATACAGAGAAATATATAATATAAAGGAAATGTAGTCTTAACAAGCAAACAACGGAATATAGACTTTGAATGTTTCTTTAAAACTAGTTTTAAATAACACATCACTCAGTAAGTCTCTGGTTTGACACATATATGGCAACACAGTTGACAGACCCATATGATTTCTGGATAGTACCAACCTTCACACCATAAGTGTAAAAAAATCATGACATTCTGGCAATTAGTTTACAGTGGTTTTAGTGACCCCAGTTTTATAATTTTCAAAACAATGATTAAAAAGTGTATTTCGTGTGTTGCACTAATTCATACTCAACATACTCTCCAGATCTGATCCATAGCGACTAATGGGTCATTGCAGACATCAAAAAGATTCTCCAGGGAAAGAAATTTGATTAAAATGTAAATGACATGAACCCAATAAAAGAAACTAGCGCCTATTTTGACAGCAAAAAAAAATCTTCGTCAAAAATGGTATCGAAAAGTTAGAGGAGCTTTGAAATTAATTTATGCAAGTGAGTAGTTAATGAATAAAGTCGATTTGTTAAAAAAAATGTTTTGCTTAGTTGGACCAGATACCTATTGAGTGATACGTTAGTATGTCAATACATGTCAACTGCACAGTAAGTTTATTGAAAAACTCAAGATTTGGTATATTCTCTTCGACTGATATTTTTTAGTTCTTTGAAGAAAGGTTGCCCATAGTTGCTGCTGTTCCTGGTTTCATGCGAGTAGATCGAGCTGGGGTTTAATGACACATTTTTATTTTGTGATACTCGTATAGAGATCCAACACAAACAGGTCATATAAAGTAATTCGGCAGTAATACAAGTGTTCTCGGTTTAGTTCATAAACTGGGTCGCACCTAAACAAAGAACTCATACTCTTAGTCTAATTTTATTTGAAATTCATTGTTATGTAATGTGACACTAATAATGTGTATATTTTAATTCAATTTATCCATACAGGGCGATCGTGATTTTATTACAAGGATAATGGTAATACTTAAGTTATTCCTTATTTATTGTCAATTATCAACACGGTTCTGATCTGAAAACCCGCGTATTTCATTAGACGTTCGAAATGTGTGAAGTGACGTAAACCAACATAAAAGTACGCGAACTAATGCTTATTCATCGCCGTAAGTGGTTTCAGTCGTGTTATAAAAGTGTATTTTACTCGAAGACGCGTCAGATTTTAGTTAAAGGCCATTATTTTGACTACTAAAGAAACAAAATATGGTATGGGATAATCGTCCGGGTTAGTTTTGTAGTTGAGGTAAGTAAGACAGGCTGATATCGATTTATGAATAAGGTGATACATAGAGGAGGGAAAAGTCTCATACATAGAGGAGGGAAAGTATGGATTTATGAATAAGGTATATAATTATATAGAGTGTTAGAATGATAAATGCCGTGCTACGATTCGGCAGTTCGTGCTACGAAACGCAACGTGTAGATGACTCATATTTCCAAAAAAATATGAATATTCTCATATGGTTAATATGGCGGATTTCATGATATAACAGTATGGCGGCGTTCTTTAGATAGCGCTCTAAGCACGCGTTTTTCATTAGTCGTTCGAAATTTGTGCAGTGATGTAAAATAACATAATTTTACGCGAACTAATGCTTATTCAGAGATATAAGTAGATTCAATAGCATTGTATTAGTGTAGTTTACTCAAAGAATCATAAGATTTTAGAGAGTAAACTACAGTAATATTTTTTTAATTAACATAATTTTGATTAGTAAAGAATCAAAATAGGGCATGGGATAGTCGTCATGATGTGTTATGTCGTTAAGGTAAGAAACGTCGATATCGATGTATGAATAATGTGATATCCTTAACCCCTAGTGCCCCAATTGGCCTCAACTTGATTCAGCGTGACGGCCCCGTTTTAATTTTATTTCAATTTAATTTGTTTTATTTTATTATGTTTTATTATATTAATGTGGTTTATTTTAATTATGGGTACAGTGGTTTGGCAGTAATTAATGTTTTGGTGAGACAGTGTTATAATTCAATTTTTGGGACATCAACTTGTCAATCGGCTGAGGGGCCGACGCTTGAAGGATTAATTATATAGCCTGTCGTATGTTGATTAAAAAAATATATACTTACATCTCGTAAAAAAAACCTTCAGACGACTATATTTGAAGAAGATGCCTCAAAAACCTATATTTTATTCAGTGAAAAAACGAAACATGGTATCGGTTAATCATCTCGATGAGTTATGTTTTCGAGGTAAAGTTGACATCGATTTATGAATTAGGTCATAGGTACTCATACCAAGAAGCGAATCCCCTTAACAACAGCTATTACCGCGATTAAGATCAGAATCGACATCTCACAATGGCAGTAAATAATATATTGAATTACAGCAAGCTATTAGCGCAACCCCGAACCGTACAGTCCGTTCTATCGAGTTAGAAGCCAACAAGACGCTACACCGCTAATGTGATATTGATTTCGCGGCGAAGGCAGAAAGTTTCATCTCGACGGAGGCGTATTGATAGCGCCACTATTCACAGACCGCCAAACTCGTTAGCCAGACTCTATTACGCCAACTCCTTTATCCAATCCAACTTGCAGCAGAGCCGAGTAATCCATTTCACTTTTTTACAGACGCCAAGGAGAAGAGGCGGACCGACCAACCTTGAAATTGATATTAACGACGGACCCGGTGGAAAAGGATACAAACATATGGCGACGCTAAACCCTAATGGATTCAATTTTACTAGAGACGAAAAGCTGATAAAGCTCCACTTGAAGCGATTCGTATAATATGACCAGTCTACGTTTTTTAAACAAATAATAACCTTGAAAATGCTAAAATTATTAATCAAAGTACTAAAATTATCATCATTTTCAAAACCATTTTGAAAATAAGCCAGTGGCCAGAGCTGTACCTCTGCATAACAAAGGTGACGCTAAAAATCGGCCACTATTAAACCGAAGAAAAAATTCTCATAAGAGCGAAAAAAGTTAAGTTAAAAAAGTTTCTCATAAGAGCGAAAGGAGTAAACTTTAGATACTAAAAAAAATAACACATTGGGCCCTATTACGTTTCTTTGTGAACTAAAACTGAAATTAGTTCAAGCGAGCGAGATAGAGCAATACGTTAAATCGGAATATAAAACGAACGATCGTCGATAAAACTAGCGGTCGAAATTACACTGGTCTGAATAAATCTGAACACAGTTCGTGCGGTATTAGATTCAGATGATTTACCTTTGTTGGGTAGTTTAAATGCGAAAAAGTGACAACCGTTCATTTCCCATTCCACTCTAGCGTATTGCCCTGTCTCGTTCACACGAACTAATTTCCGATTTTAGTTTACGAAGAAACGGAATCGAGCCCACAGTCTCATACATAGAGGAGGGAAAAGTAGTTAAAAAAAGTTTACAACTTGGAACCATTTTAAAATAAATACTGGCATGAACAGCTAATACATTTCTTATTTTGTTAAAAAAAAACAATATCTGTTTTTTTTTTGTTTTTTTTTTATATTTTTTATAATAAGAGTCAGTTGTTTACGTCTTGTCAAAGAAATTTGGCGGAAACGAAAAAAAAAAGAATTTCGCGCTGTAATTAAATAATGTTGAATAATTATTTTTGTACGGAGCCAGTATTTCAGAATTAGGAGTTGATGCTGTCCCATATTCTACGGTTGAATGTTGGTCTGTTTTAATGCTAAAGAAGGGAATATTTTGATAAGTTATTGCGTATATTATTTTACATGATCGCATAGGGACGATCTGCACGATGGTTACATAGAATGCTTACGTACGCGAAGAAAAAACTATACTGAAAAATTTGTTATAAAGTTTTTGCATTTGTTCGTGCATTGCAAAAACGTGCATTTGTTTTAGCATTTGGCTCCTGATCGTTTTTTTGGCTAGATTCATATTATGATAACGCGGTAGTATCTACAGTGCAGGAATTTTTGGGTGACCGTAATAAAGACTTTTTTAAAAAGGGTATTTTACATTGAGAAAAAAGATATATCGAGTAGATAAACCTAAATTATCGAAAAATAAAAGAACTTTCAAAAAGAGTTAATTTTACCATAATCGTAATCATTTTTTATTGAAGGCAGGGGTAAGGTGCTACTCAAATTTTCGACTCAAACATCAGATCGTCAAATAGATCGTGAAATCCTGGGTGAACAGACTAGATTGTAACCAGAGCCGGATTTATACTTTTCTTAAGCATGGGCCACTTGACTTTAGGCCGCCCTCCCCTCATGCTTATCTTAATATTTACCTTTGCTATTTTAGACAATAAACTATTTTACTTATTTAAGTGGGTGGGTAGGTATTCAAATAAGAATTACACTTTAACGGTATATTTTATTGGCGAAATCATCTGTTATATCGTCATAGTTTATGCTGGTCTCTGCCGTATAAATATGAAAGACGATTACATATGACGAATTAATTTTCCAACAAACAAGAGACTTCTGGAGTGTGAATTTTCCTTAGGAAATATATACGAACACGAGTTTCGAGATGGATGCGTATCGGCTGGGTACAATACATACCATATTTTGTCGATTTTTATACATAAAGGAACCGCGACGCGCCCGATGCGACACAAATTAAGATAAGAGTATTACAGTCGCAATAGGGACCTAAAGCATTCGCCCGAATGATATTTAACATTTAATAGATAGGAAACGTTATCAACAAGTGACTTGCTTAAGTATTACATTCACAATTGCAGAGAAGATTGACACCTTCTACTATACCTGGTATACTAAAGCGAGCGCCCTCTGAAATCTGCCGCCCCCTGAAGTGTGACGCCCCTATACCGTGGCCTATACTGCCTATTGACAAATCCAGTACTGAGTGTAGCAATAACCAATCCTGTGTTCTCAAAAATTCTCAATATGAAAAGGGGTTTGCGACAAGAAGCATACTTTCACTCACCCATTTCAATATCTATGAAGAATAGTTATAAACCCTTACTACACGCGGCACCAGTTAAAATATAAGAATATAATTATCACCTTGAAATTAATATTGACGACGCTTAGGATGACCCTCGCGTACAGGCGCTTGTCAGTGACAAAGCGGTACAGGCACTTGATGTCTTCGGCGGCGGCCCCACCGCTTTTCTTATAGATGAGCGTATTCAGGGGGCTCCTAAGGACTCCCCGGGGGCTGCGCCAGGAGGCTATCACTTCGTCGCAACGGCTGCCCTTCACCGGACGCCCGAAATGGGTGTTGTTAAAGAAGTCGTAGTGGGCCCAGTAGTACAGTGACGACCTGCGGACGACAATAATCGTAAATTCACACGTTTAGTCGCGAAAAAGAATACGAAATAACTCACACAGAAAAACGCAGCAGTAATATGTTAAGGATTCAACAAAGATTGTAAGGCTCGAAGCTTAATACGAGGGTCATTTGAAAAGTTGAAAAGAAAATCGAAATTTATTTCTAGACGTAATCTCCCTGCAACTTCATATATTTGGTCCAAAGTCTTTCCCATCCTTTTAAACCGTCAGAAATGAAATGATTGTCTATACATAAAAAATACTGGTTTACAGAGTTTTATGACTTATATTTTTCCCCCCGAGATATTTTTTTCAAATTAGGAAACAGGAAGCAGACGCTTGGAGCTATACGTGTATCTGGTGAAAATTGTGATTTCGGAAGCAATGCAAATTCGCGCAACACTCGCGCGGTATGTCCGTCCGCATGCGCTTTCGTCGGTATCAACAATCGCGGCACCCAGCGCTGATAATTTTCTCATATATGAATTTTGATGTAAAATCTTATGCACCCATTCAAGTGATATCCCAGAAGCCTCAGCATTATATTAACCAGTCGATCGATGATTTCCCATCACATTTTGATGCACTAAATCGAACATTTCGAAACTTGTAGCGGTTTTCAGGCGCCCGAAACGTTCCTCGTTTAAATGTTCGTATGGTGACTTTTGTACACAGCCACCCAATTTTTGACCGTTGTTAATAAAGGGGAGACTTCATCGCATACAAATTCTAACTCATATTTTATTTCATGAGTCATTTTCCATTCCAAATCATAGAATGTCATCACTGTGAGAAACTCAATTTTGTCCATTGTTGAGACACAATGTCAGTTTACAAATTTGGAAGATTTCCATGGACAAAATAATGATCAGAATGAATTGATTTTTTTACGGTTTACATATATCGAAGCTGTCTATGGGATGGCGAGATAATTTTTTTCTACAGTTACCTCAAGTCAATGAGGCCGGACACTTTTCAAATGACCCTCGTAGTATTTAGTAAATTTATTAATATTAACATTTTTATTGACATCTGTAAGTAGGTCGCACAGAATCGTCGGGTATTATAAAATTTGCTCTACAGTTTACCTGTAAGGTGTATAATATTTCCAATAATCTATATACATGAAAATGGATTTTGGTACATATATCTGTCCGAACTTAATAGACTCTGACACCGTTTGACCGATCACCATGAATTACACCATTTGGTACATATGTGTATTTTTTCATAGAAAAGGATGCTATTAAGGATGCTATATAGGATGCTATATGCACTACCATCGGCGAGATACGCCGCGAAATGGCGCTGCAGCGCATCAACGTATAGACGTTCAACCGATCGCCATACATTGGCGACAATTGGCATACATAGGTATTTGAGACTATATTGCTTGTAAAAAGAAGACGTCACAAACTACCTCGCGCGAGCTCACTGTACAGTATGATGAAACTTCATGAAATTTTCTGATCATTGCAAAGGTAGTCCCCGCTTACCCGCTATAGCTGCCGGTCTTGCTCTCGAACCGCACAAACATCGCGTTGCCTGTAGATACAAAGTCGTGTTTCTCCATTGGCCTTGAGAAAGTGTCGCAGAAGGTCTTGATGATCCTGGCGTCATCAGGTCCAGAAGCATCATAGAGAGTCAGTGATTCGCCGCAGTCGCCATCGTATGGGATGATCGGGGACTCGATCCTGTTGACTCTGAAGCTGTAGAAGTTAAAGCCAATATTAGAAATCGACTAAAAAGGCCAAAAAGCTGACCACATCTGGAAAATATGGAAACAGAGTTCTCATCTCTCTCTTTGTGTAAACAGTGGTCTTGGGGCTGTTCACATTAAGAAACGACACCGAGCTTTTGTAGAACTTGCGTTCTGGATATCTGGATCTGGCTCTAGCTCTCAATTGGTTGGAACGCATTCAAGCGTTTTCTACATTCAATCTAATTGATACTGAACATGCGCGGTCCGTTTACTCCCCGGCTGGCTAAATGCGGATGTACATCGAACTAAATAGGTCACATTGAAAGTTTCCGAAACGTATTAGACCTTTTTTTTAAATAAAAAAAGCATTAGAAAACGAATCTCTTCGGCTGTAGAATTAGGTATGTTTCATCTAACTGTCAATTGTTGTGATGTCATTTTAAATATTACGTGTCGTCTGCATTACGATGGATTTAACTCGTGAAAATTGTCGCTGTATCATTTTTTACGATGTTAGTGTAATCTGACATCGTAAAAAATGATAGCTGACAGACAAAGTGACAGCTCAGTAGAGCCCTGCCCGGCTTCAATCTGCTTCTGTCTATAAAACACCTACCAAGACGACAATTTATAGCTGGTTTGAAGAATTCAAATGCAGTAGTATCCACCACTGTCAACAAAAAGCCATCGATGCTGTGCACCGTATATGATCAAGACAGGCATGTCACCTAATATGAGTTTCGAACATCCTTAGGCATCAGTCAGGTAAACTCGATCCTACACAAAGGTTCGGCGGTGAGAAAGCTATGCTAGCGGTGGATCCCACACAGTTTGACTGAGGATTTAAAAATAAATTTCACTATCTCCATACAGCTAACATCAAAATCTATAGTCGACGGTTAAGCATCAACTCGTGCTAAAGTTACCTGTTTCGATTCTAGTCAGCAATACTCAAGGGGTGGATCAAGTCAAGTATCCCATGGACGACGCTTGACCAATCAACGAATCACTCCTCTCGTTCGTCACGTTTACAGAGTATTTTTGGGTCTTTTCTTGCCTCACAGGGGGGTTTTTACGCCTTCCCGCGTTGATTTGAAATGTTGTCGATATTTTAACAACCTGGCCGGATTTCGATCGACACATCGAAATGACAAAGCAAAAGGTTAGGCGTCGTATTTTTTTAATGGCGGAAAATGAGTAAAAATGCGGAATTTTGCTAATATATTTTATAAAAAGCATACTGACGAAAGAATACACACTATATTAGTATAGAAAAAGCTTTTTTACACAAAACATAGAAGTTTATTTATTTATCTAGTGGAACTTTACAAAAAAGAAATGTACATTTACAATGTACACATTCTATATTTTACGCCTAATAATTTTACGTATATTGCCAGACGAAAAAAAAAACAATCCCTAGTAACTGCTTAAGCATTGCTTTGGAAAGTCGACTGTCTTTAGAACACAATCGATGCTTAACCCTTCGAGTAGCGGCATAATTTCATGGCAGACCGCGGCAATTTATTGGAATTTCTTGCAATATCGCCGCGATCGATAAAAAGTACTATGCCTATGGAACTACTATAGCAATCATAAAATTAATAACTGTGCACTTATCGCATTAAAATTTCGTATATAGAATATTGAAATTTCATTTTGTAAAACAAATCGATAAATATGAATAAATATGAGAAAATCGAAAAAGTGAAAAAAACTCGGCATTTCTAACTTGTACTTGTCTTACGGAAAAATACGGAACCCTATTTAGAAATGCTCAATACTGATCTTGGCATTGTGATCTTTATTAGATTCTCTATCAAAAGTAATATTTCACTTTGCTTAATTACATACAAAAATATTTAGATATTAGCTCAAAAAAAAAACAATAAATTTTTTGATGATTTCTCGAAAAAAAAGTGATCATGTTTGATAATGGAATTTTACCAGAAATATCCGCGAAATGCCGCGCGAAATTATTCCAGCAGCCGTCTATGTATCTATGGTAATAATGAGATATTTGGTATGGATTTTAGGATGCGTTCGAATTTGAAAATAATATTACTGTGAGCTCCGGGAGCAAACCGCCAATATTGGTCGTTACGTAGTCAACGGTGTTCCGATGTGCAACCAAATTTGGTCGTTACTTAGCCGAAGGGTGCATTAGAGAGTGTTTGAATAATGCTTGATTAAGTAGCTCTCAAGCACTCCATTATAGATTCGAGTGTGAGAAATTCCTGAAAAGGTCTAAGTAAAATAATAAGCAATCTATATAGTGGATGTTACTATATAGTGGATATTTTTTATAGTGGGTGTTACTAATAATAGCTCTAGAAGACCGACGCACTGTGGTTGATATGGTACTGTTACACAAAGTTATCCACAATACCATAGATAGTCCATACCTTGTTGTAAACTTACGTTTTTCGTTCCTCCGCGATTAATTCGCAATTCACGCACTTTTGAGGTCTCTCGTGCCAATACCAACTACGGGAAAAATTCCATCGCTTATAGGCTGATGTGCACGTACGACTCTCGTTTCTCCACCATCGACATTTTCAACCTCAACCAACCGACGTTCGTTAAAGAATTATTAAAATCAATTGCACCTAACGAGCTTGTTAATATCGTTCATAGTTTCATCGTTCATCGTTCATAGTATCGCATATACTTTTCATGCAACACATCAGTAGCTACTACAAATATTTATAAATGTCTATACATATTTATTATATATCTATAAATATCTATAAACATCAATAAATATCTGTATATATCCACTATTCGACCTATCTTTATTTATATCTATATACATATACACATACCATCGTCTAACTCCTTCTTCCTTATAATCACTTCCAATTCCCTACCTCTCCCATTGGTTTTCTATATTAATTTTATATTTAGTATGAACTTAGTTTATTTTACAATTAACTTTTAAGTGTTATATGCCGAAATTCAAATGTGTAATATGCGGAAATACTTTCGTAGGAAACGATTATCGGCGTAATGTTTTTCTTTTTTTATACATTATGTTTATGCACACGTATGTTAATTGTATGCGCTGTATGTTTCCAGAAATAAAATAAAATAAAAATAATGTCGGAGTAACTTCCGAAATTGCTACTTTAAATATTTACCTACCTAAGCAGAGCGAGATTAAAAGGTAATCTTCTATAAAATACATAATTTTCATTATTCTGTCTCACAGATTACACAACGTGGCAGACGCAGGTGGATTTTAACGAGGGATTCACGAGTATTTAATTTGAATTCCCGGAACAAGCAATATGCCTACGCGATATTTTATAAATCGGCGGGATGCCGCTGAAAATATTTCATTATGCAAAACTTGATTAAATGTAACGATCGCAATATGAAAATAGAAATTGTGTAATAGGAATGACAGCGGGTTGGTATAGGAATTGACTATATAGCTATATATATTTTTAAGCTATTGCATAGCTTTTATCGCGGGCCTAGAGGCCAGCGCGGCGACCAAATGAAGAAATTTCTTAACGAAAATTAATGATATTAAACTGATAATTACGTCTAAACGAGTACTGCTTACGATTCGAAAAAAATATATGTTAAACAAGAACATTTTCCTAATATTCTTAAATTTGAATATTTTAGATTTTGTTTATATTACATAGTGTAATTAATTTGTGAAATTAGGTCTAACCGAACACAAAAACGATAATTTAATTATCTATCTTTTTATCTACGATTTTTTTCGAATAATCCGTTTTTTTTGCTATCGAATAAAAAATTCGTGCGCGGCGCTCTATCGGAAGACGTTTAAATTATTCCGAATCATTTGCTACCGCAGCCGCAAATGATTCGGAATAATTTTAACGTTTTCCGATAGAGCGCAGTTATCTGATATCAGAAAAAATAAAATAAATAAATAATTATATTTGCATAAGTTGTTAAAAATGCCATGCAATAGCTTTACCGCGGCAGTCCCCGAGTGCCACACGTATTTTTATTTATTTTTTGGTTACATAAACATTCAAACGCAATAGCACAAAAGAAATATAATGTACAATCCGGAAAATACCGCTATATGCTTCTAAATTTAGTTATACGTCTATCTGTGCCCAGGCCAAATTGTGCATATATTATATATTAAAAAGCATAAATTATATGTTAAAAAGCATAAACTATTAGATTACTCAATGCTATACTATTTTTCAGCAAGGATTTTACTACAACGCGCGAAGTTTATATGGCAATCCTACTTCCAAAAAATAATTAATCTTCTCTAATATCCAATACATTCGACATTCGTGGAATAACATTATGGCGGCGCACTATACATGGTGCTCTAAACACGCCTATACTTTATCGTATCTCGTAATAAAATAATAATATAAAGAAGAATATTTTAAATCATAGCTTTAATTAAATAAATAAAATACAATAAAATACAAACGGAACTGCCATAGAATTCACCGACCGAAGTCGGGCCCATCATATAGTCTTATTACACTTCTGGGGGGTGAGCAGTGGATTCCGGACTAACGACCGGCTGTGGTAGGTTTAGGACAGCTGTCTTGCTGCACGTGAGCGTTCACCTTAAAAACCCATTCACTCCCCCTTCAAAGCCATAGAATTTGAGATGCGGAAATCGCGGTTTTAGATATTTTTTTCTAAGAAGGAGTTGTTTATTTTCCTGGAGAGACCAAGATCTTTAAATAGGTGAAACAGAGATTTATCTGGTAGGCCACGAGCGCTAACTTCCACCGCGTGAAGGTGAACAGTGAAACCGTTCCTGGTGACGGCATTTGCGAGATCATGGTATTTATTTAATTTGTGCTCGTGGTCCTTTCTAATATTATTTATATAACGACGTATTTTTTTAATTTGCTATGCAGGTATACGTTGCTATGCAGGTATACGTTGCTAAGCAGGTATACGTAATAATTACATACTTTTATGTTCAGATAGATGGCATTCTCTTCGTATTATTTCTGTGATGTAATCCGCCTTTATGAAAAATGCGATAGATGCCACTAATAATTGGGTATTTTTATTGAACGAATAAATGAATGAGTGAATGAAAATTATCATTGGTAAAAACTTTGGGTACTTACAATTAATTAGTCCTTTATAAACCCCCATTTTTTATCAATGTTTTTATAGATAACGAAATAATTTGCTATTAGTTTTTCTGGACAATGCTATCAGTGCCTGCATATCGCCGGCGCAGAAGGTTTGCCAAATCGCACTATGAAGTTAAACAATCTAAAACCTTATATAATAAATGGTATGTGCTACACAATTATCTGGATTCTTTGTTATAGAAACTATTGCTTTTGTTCCGCAGTTTGTTTTCGCATTCGTTGTTGTTAATCGTTAGTATAGGTAGGTCTTTGCCTCAAGTTCGCGGTCTAATGTGAAGCTATTTATCTACTCACACATACACAGTGGCGTTCATTGAGATTGGAGTTAGGGTGTGTTGAACAAAACCGCCAATTTGGTCCTATTTATGATCGCCTATTGAGAAAATTAGTAATGACATTAAATTTAGTACTAAACAAAGTCCATACATTTGTCTTTATTTTTTCAGGGACAATATTTCGTTGTCTTAAAAATGACCTCTATAGACTCATTGTCGGAAAGCAGTTAGGAGCTAAATTTCGTAGCAACCACTTTTTATTCTATGAGAGAATCAACAAAAATCTTCAGCTAAGTCCTCTTTAAACTCAGCAGCTACATTATTCAGTTACCTACTTTTCCGACTTTTCAGACTTTTCCGACTTTTCTTACTTTTCAGACTTTTTCGACTTTTCCAACTTTTTCAACTTTTCGAATTTTGTATCTGCTGTTGACCGTTAAGAAGTTACCTCGTCGGGAGCCAACCCAGGATACATCAGCCATGTCATGGTGAAACTTGAAAGTTGTTATCATAATTGAATGCGTACACAAAATTTTGGGTCTCTGATGTTGACCATTGAGGAGTTCCCTAGTCGGGAGCCAACCCAGAGTACATCAGCGATGTCATGGTGAAACTTGACAGTTGTTATCATAATTGAATGCGTACACAAAATTTTGGGTCTCTGCTGATGATCGTTGAGGAGTTCCCTAGTCGAGAGCCAACCCAGGGTACATCAGCCATGTCATGCTGCAACTTGGAAACTGCTATCATAATTTAATGCTTACACAAAATTTTGGGTCTCTGCTGTTGACCGTTGAGGAGTTCCCTCGTCGTGACCCAATCCTGGGTGGACGGATTTCAACCACAATCTTTCCAGCCCATGCCATGACCAAATGATGCCTGCATGCCAAATTTCAGCTCAAGCAGATGAAGCGTTTTGTCGCTATCGTCGAATAATACACACAGACAGACACACGGAAGTGCGTCCACAATACTTCCCTTGACAGGAAAGTAAAACATTTACCACCGTTGTCTAGGGTAGTTATTTATAGTATTTATAATATAGCGAAAGCTTTTTAACTCAAAATATCAAAGTTTAGTTGTTTATTTAGTAGCATTTTATGAAAGAGAAATATTTTTCGTTTGTGTCCAATACTTTTACTTATATGGCCAGAAGAATCGAATAGAATTCTGCTAAGCTTGAGCATTACTGGCTGTATTAGAACATAATCGACGCTGAAGCATTAGACAATGCTTGGTGAAGGAATGCTCAAGCAGTCGACTATAGATTTGGGTGTAAGACACAGTCTTTTAAAGATTAGCGTTGTAAATATCTCTTTATTCTTTTTGCCTTCCGAATGTTTTTTTTCTGAATTAGTGACAATGTTGTAAATAAGATATACTACATAGACATATCGACAGAATTAAATATTGCACACAGTTCGACTATTAACAACATACCAGCGGTTCAAAAGTAAAATCTGGCGCGGAACCCTTATCATACTTTGCGATAAACCCAAACGGTATCAAGGCCGCTGCGTTTTAATAACCAATGGGGAATCGGTACCCTGATATCGGTAACCTGATCGATAACCAAGTAACGGTGGTGAAACTTCCTCTTAATCGTTGAACGCGAATTTTTGGGATCCATATAAGTAATATGGAGAATTTTGTGATCGTATTAAATATAAAATTTGAGATTTTAGTGAAACGTTTTATTGAAATAGCAGACTATTTGAGAAACCAGAAAAAAAATATCTCTATCCGTAGAAGATCTGGCATGTGACTCCATATAATTGACATGACGTGCGCGCTGGCAACAGAGCGCGAGAGAGATTTGAATATACTTTCTGGCGGGGAAAATGGTATTACATCTGTAAATTGTGACGCAGTCTTTGTATGGTGTAATCCATCACATCATTTCGTAGGTTGCTTTTATTTTGGTTGTCCTGGATATGAACTCTGTCCTTGTCCTTTAAAGACAAAAATCTGTGCTCTGCGCTGTTCGTGAAGGCGAAAGAGGCGTGTAAGCATATTTTGCTCATACATGAATATGAACGTGGGTAAGTCTTGATACGCCGCAGCCCAGTTAACGTTCTCTCCGCTGTCGCTAATGAGGTTAGAATTGTTATTAGCAACTTAGTCCAGGAGCTCCCACATAGTAGAGGCCAATGACTCAAAGATCATAATTATATTTGCTATTAGATGCTCTGCCTTCATGTGGTGATGTGCACACAAGGTCTACGAGAAATAAGCACCGAATCAACTGTCCAAATAAGGACTAAATTAAGCAGGAAGGGACCAAAATTCTCCTGCATTAAATATTATAAGAGTCTTCCCAAATATATGCAATCAATGACAATGGAAATATAATATAACCATGCTTTCGTTACACAATATTTTAAATATTGATATGATTTATGTGGCTCTTTTCATATATCTTCTATGATCTGCCAAATCGAAGAAATCAATTGATATTATACTGTTAGGGTATTAAAGATTTATTATTTTTAAGCTATTGCATAGCTTTTATCGCGGGCCTAGGCCATCGCGGCGACCGAATGAAGAAATTTCTTAACGAATATTAATGATTTTAAACTGATAATACCGTCTAAACGAGTACTGCTTACAATTCGAAAAAAATATATGTTAAACAACAACATTTTCCTAATATTCTTAGCTTTGAATATTTTATATTTTGTTTATATTACATGGTGTAATTAATTTGTGAAATTAGGTCTAACCGAACACAAAAACGACTACTACGCAAATAATATCTGGCGTATTATTATGAAACCTGCACCATTTTAAAGATAATTTAATTATATATCTTTCTATCTACGATTTTTTTCGAATAGTAGTTTTTTCGAATAATATCCGTTTTTTTTTGCTTTATCGAATAAAAAATTCGTTCGCGGCGCTCTATCGGAAGACGTTGAAATTATTCAACGTTTTCCGATAATAATTTTCGTTTCCGATAGAGCGCAGTTACGTTTTCCGATAGAGCGCAGTTATCTGATATCAGAAAAAATAAAATAAATAAATAATTATAATTGCATAAGTTGTTAAAAAATGCTATGCAATAGCTTTACCGCGGCAGTCCCCGAGTGCCACACGTATTTTTTTGTATTTATTTTTGTACTTTTAAGCTATTTGCATAGCTTTTATGGCGGGCCTAGTATGCATAGCTTTTATCGCGGGCCAGCGCGGCGACCGAATGAAGAAATTTCTTAACGAATATTAATGATTTTAAACTGATAATTACGTCTAAACGAGTACTGCTTACGATTCGAAAAAAATATATGTTAAACAAGACCATTTTCATAATATTCATAGTTTTGAATATTTAAGATTTTGTTTAAATTACATAGTGTAATTAATTTGTGAAATTAGGTCTAACCGAACACAAAAACGACTACTACGCATATACTATCTGGCGTTTTATTATGAAACCTGCACCATTTAAAAGATAATTTAATTATCTATCTTTTTATCTACGTTTTTTTCGAATAATCCGTTTTTTTGCTTTATCGAATAAAAAATTCGTGCGCGGCGCTCTATCGAAAGACGTTTAATTTTTTCCGAATCATTTGCTTTCGCAGCCGCAAATTATTCGGAATAATTTCAACGTTTTCCGATAGAGCGCAGTTATCTGATATTAGAAAAAATAAAATAAATAAAATAAATAAATAATTATAATTGCATACCTAAGTTGTTAAAAATGCTATGCAATAGCTTTACCGCGGCAGTCCCCGAGTGCCACACGTATTTTTAATATTATTTCTATTACAATTGGATTATTTTTAATTGTATGTTGACTATTTCTTTGACTCTTATTTTTTTCATTTTACTTTTTAATGTCCTAGACTATAGATAGATTAAAAATACGGATAAAATCACGACTGTTATTTGCTTATAACCTGCGGTTAAAAACATGAAATTGAAATTGTACGCCCTGTGGGAAAACTATATAGAACCATTTTGTACAAAAGCATCTGTATCTCTTTACCATACAGTTATGCAATAAAGATATATTCTATTCTATTCTATTCTTCAAGAACTCTTGGTAGGTTTACCAACTAGGCTGCAAATCTCTCCAAATTAAAGTTTATTTTATAATTTCTAAGGGACACAGAAATAAATGGGGAAATGCTCGAACACGAGGCTTTCCTATATAGTAATTTATTTGAATGCTTGCTTCACACCATGCTGCGTGGAACGGATATAATATATGAAATGCGAAATATTCGATATTGTCAAAACAGAACATAAGCTTTTGAGTGGGTATTCAAAATCAGCTCTCGTTTAGAATGATATTCCTTGTCAAATTTAAGTGGCCAAGGGGATTGGGAGTTGCTTGATATGGCATAGGCCTAAGACTATATATATTCTATTATACTTGTGACTTACTTGCACTCAGAAAAAAATAGATAAAATACAGATTATGCGCTCCTGGATATGGATTATGTGTATTTCCCATTTAAGGACGAACTATATGGATTATGTGTATTTCCCATTTAAGGACCCAGGATATAGTTATTCCGAGTTCTTACTGGGTCATAACTGGCTATACTTTTTTCATTACATGACTTAGTTATGTAAAATATTGCTCTTATTTAATATAAAATAGTGATCTAGTCGTCGAGTCGTCACTATTTTATCTTGTATAAAATATTATCTAGCTGCTCTCTCCTGAATCTCACGGAGACACAGACTTAAATGTATTGTTTGGGATGAGGTTAGAAAGTCGAAGTTTTTTTTTTCGATATTCTGGCCAAATCTTTGAATTCTTCAATTAAGGAATAAGAAAAAATTACTAGTTATTTTGTGAGGTATTTTTGTCTTCACAACAGCAATATCCCAATAACCAACTATTTTCAGTGGAGCTTTATAAAATTTATCTGTATAATATATTGGCTGTTTTGTCTTCAGGTAAAAATTACGTCTTGACGTGACACGCGAAAGGGACACGTAAAGTTGCTAATGAGAGAAACACTGAAAATACGCCTTTCTCGCTGCCTCATATAGGCTCGCAGGCGCCAGTTCAACCCAAATAGTTCCTCAACCAATGACGATAACTACACACTATGAAAGATTACACGCATGCGCTAATAAAAATAAGCAGTCGGCGAAGAAAAGTTTTGTAAGGATTAATAGGTTGTTATGGAAGAAAGTTTTCAATTTAAAAGTTGTTTTGAAGAAGTCGTATATTGGCTCTTATTTCTAAAAATAGCAATATACACATTGAAATTTGCACCAGTCTTCTTATTTTTTTTTTAAACATAGGATATTGCTTGATTTTCAAGTTCTAAAAGTTCAAAAAGCCCATGCGTAGTATTAGTTTTTCTTCGATTCAATCACCTTTTTGCCTAAATTATTTTACTTTACGGTTTAAACTTCCTGTCAAGTGGTTACCGAGTTTATCGCGATCAAAAGGTCGGACAGCATGTGTTAAAGAGCGCAAAAAAGTGCTGTTTCTTATCCACTTAACACTAAAATTGCCACTGTTTAGCATCCTTTATATAAATTAAATTATACATGAACTCTCCTCAAAAGATTTTATAACGAACATTGAAAACCGCGTCAAAATCCATTCAGAGGTTCTTGAGTTTAGCAGTAAGTTGTGTGCAGAGATGCAGCGTCTATAATTCTGTCAGACTTTGAGATAGCTGTCTTAAATTTTAAAAGATAATTTTACCACTTAACAAATCTATTTGTTTATTCTCGACTAAAATTATTTTTTTTCTGTATTTTCATACTTCACTGTTGATTTTCTTGTAAAACTTATTGTTTATTGACTGACTATTTCTTTTTTTTTTGATTGACTACTTTTAAAAACTTATTGAAGATCATTATTTAAGCAGCTCATTTATTTTATTTTCCCAGGGAAGACGGTTTACGCATCTGTGGAATAATTGTTAAGAATTAGGATAAATGTTAAGAATTAGATCCTTTATGCGGCTTTCCCGGAATATTCGAGCATCGTGAGTACTCCCTCTGTATGATGCCACTATGTCACAGATCTTCAAATTAGCGTCACCAACCACCTGTCAATAAATGTAATATAGGCATTATACGTACGTACCTAAGCAGATAATACAAAAAAAAAAACAAAATATGGACTAAGTGCACGCTTACTTGAATGTTAAGCGAATATAATTTTTTTCTATTAATGTAGTATTGGCCAATTTCCCCGCCAACTTTTCTTATCCTAATATGTGTGCAATCAATTGCGCCTAAAACCTGTGGAAAGCCACGAATAGCTGCAAATTCTGCAATCATTGCATCTTGCTCTCTTTGGGTAGTGGGCATCTTGATATGCCGGCGAGAATGTGATGCAATCGCTTCTGCAACGCGCTTTCTGATCACAGAAATTGTGGGCTGGCTAAAACCGTGGACATCGGCACAATCATCTTGGATCTGGTAACAAATAGAAAACCATATGGTAGTTAGAAAAAGTGGGATGTGAAAATGCAACGGGATATGAAACAAGAAAGAAAGCTTATCAAAGTTTTTTATTTACCTCATTTCGTGCCCATGACCGTATAGCAGCTGCTACTTGAAGCTCGGGCTTAATTTGACCTCCTTTTCCGCCTCCCTGTAGCTGTCCTCTCACCATATCCACGATTTTCATCAAATTAGCTTTGGTGAACCGATACTTGGAGCGAAACTCTTCTTCAGTAAGTTCTGTAAACGGATCGAACCGTTTTTTATACGGTTTCGCGGTTCTGCGAGGACCAAACACCGTCAAATTCCTCGAAAACTCTAAAAAATTGTCAAATTCGGCCATTACGCGGCATAAACAAGACTAGGACAAAGATTAGTACTCGTTAAACCTGGCCTGTCGCGTGCGTAAAGTGACGTTTATGAACGACGGTCGCTAAGCGATTGTTTAGTGCTAAGCAACGATTCTAAATAACGATTTTCGTTGGACGGTCGCTAAGCTCGATCGCAAATTTTAAGCAACCATTCTAAATAAGACTGTATATGTTTCATTTTCGATTTACGCAAGTATGATCACGTATCCGAATATAGGGCGCAGTTAAAGGGGTCGGCAGTGAGCCAAAGGAGAAATATTCATATAATTGCTCTTTTTTATCGTGTGTTCTCTTAACAACACCATCCTATCACAACGAGCTTTTCGAACCATTAAGTTTCCACGGTTTCGTACTTCGATTAGCCTCTGATAATTTACTCAAAATTTCTTATCATAATACTGATTTCTATTCCTACTCTTCTGTGCCCATTCCATTGTGTAAGAATTTGGAAGAATCTCCCAGAAGATTTACCAAAGTCGCCTTCATTATAATCATTAAAGATACATCAACAAGTAACCAGTAACCAGTAACCCTAACCCTACTTTTTAAGATATAATTAGTTCTTTCTTTTATCTCTCCTTCCTCTCGCAAATTCCTCTATTGAGGAATTCTTAATTTTAAATATAGTAGTTTTTATTTAATGCAGATAAAGTTATTTGTCTTCATAAGTGAGTTAACCATTTTTGGTTAGACGCTTACAAATGCTAAAATTGTATCTAACCAATATTGGTTAGGGCGCTCCCCGCTGCGTAAAATGCCAACTTTTTAAATATTTATTCATTGTTATCTTAATTGTTTGACGAGATAAGGTTATAATATTTTATATTTCAAATTTCAATGCGGTCATTTTACAGTTATTCTTTTTACGATCCGTATAGTAGTTTAAAAGTTATGGTCATTTTTCTCAAGGCCATCGACTTCACGCGCAAAACTGTCCCGGGCAGAAGTGACGACTAAATTGTTACCCCGCGATAAGAAGGGTTTCTATTTCCACAACGAGCGAATGTACCATTGCACTGTGATTAGCTGAGTTTTAGGATATTGCTTTGTGACAATAAGCTCGCCTTTTTTATTTTATTTTTGAAGTGAAAATACCGTGTTTAATATAATAAATGTGAACCACTGGTTATATTATAATGTAAATGAAGTTAATTTGATTATTCCACTTGTTTATTATTTTTTTCTATCGGTATATTTATTAACACACATATATTTATTTACTTCTGATAGTAGGCGCTAATATATTTTGATAGAATCTATATCCAAATATTTCCAGCAGATAATAAATTATATTATATTCGTAGCTCAAATTGAAAGCGTTCCATTGTCGCGAAGCCTCTTATGTCAGTGAATATCATTAATATTCCATCAGGTTCAAAAATAGATTCTGATATTTCCGAGATTAATAATTTTCGATGGAATTCAGTGCGCGTCGATTATTTGGCGGACTCGTATGTTGGCGCTTTGTTTCGCTTCGGACACAAACTGTTGTAAAGAGCCCTTATGTTTCCAAACAAGGGATTATAAGGGACACAACGAGGGTCGAACGAGGTGGGGGTGAGGGTAGGATTTGTACGGGGATCAAACGTGATGCAGGTATCTATTGGAAAACAAAGGTGTACCGGTAATTGGATATACGGAGGATAAGCTATGCTTTGAATTTTTGAGGCATATTTGCAGGGAGGCTTAGTATACAACCGAGAAGGTTTTTCGACCATATATTCGAACGATTCTTGTGTATTTAAAAATAAATTGATATAGCATGTACAAATATCCATTAATTTTATATTTCTATTAGAAACAGAAAGTATTTTTTAATGTGCCTTGTCACGAGAATAAGGTCTACGTCTAGCGGAAGGTATTATATACCGGGCGCCCGGCGGCTGAAAATGAGAATTCGGTTCGGATATCGCACATAACATTACGCAATACTTTCCCTAGTTGTGTGCCGCTGTCAAGGCGCTTGGAAATGTTACTTGTATATTGGTTTCATGCAGCGTGACCTGATAACCATCGTGTGTCTCTTTGGCGGTCCAAACTCATTGTCTAGCTTTCATCCGGCAGCCTGCTCGAAGACGCAATTAGCCTGAAGGGCCACTATGATCTCTGCCTGCAGTTGTACCGTGCAATTGTAAACGGTTGAGTACGGATACAGAGGAAAATCTAGGCGGCCCAAGACGATTGTGCATTGGCCGGTTTGGTAGCCACGCTGCACAACCGGGAGAGACTGTAAACGTACGTTTCCTAAAATGCGAAGGTAGATGAGTACTTGCACTACACTTTATATTTTAATACTATTTATTTTTTTGTTTTACTAAGTTCATATTACGACATTTTATATTAATATTTATTTCCATGACCATGCTATATCAATATTTTAAATATAATTATAAGTTTAATTTGCATTCGCTTATCTATTTTCTATTTTATCACATTTTGTATTTTTCATTTTAATATTAAAGCACATGAATGAATCTTTGCCATACATAGAGTTTTCCTTAGTACGGGCTATGGCCTAGTTAGGCAGATTCTGCAACTAATACAATTGTAAATTTATGTTTTTGAATGAATACAATTATTATTATTATTATTATTATTATTATTATTACTTATTGTCCCCTCTCCTTAGCAAACGGCCGGTGGCTACTTGATCCCAACTGAGATAGACGTGCAAGGCGACAAGGGCGTACGAGAAATTCTAATGCGAAATACCGCTACAGCAGGTAAAGGCCGCGTAAGCGACGTCGAATCCATAAACAGACTGGAGAATGAAGAAATACGTCCGGGTAATAATAGTTATATAATTACAATGTGGTAGTCAAATATAAGGGGGCCTCACCGGCTTCGCCGATTGAGTTTGATATTTGAGTGGTCGTTGGCGTAGCTTGACAGTGGATTGTGTTGTCCAAAGTCATTGCGTTCCCTACACAGAAGAAAGAAAGACAGCAGTCTTTATAATGTCCTAGGATGGCGGATACAAGCAATTTACATCCCGAGTCTGTTTTTATACCTTATTATTTAGCTATTTATGTGTTTGTTTAGAATATAGCTACTGAAATGAAAAATAAATGTATGGTAATTTTGAGTGATAATTTCTTTAAATGTGATAAATATTAAATCAACATAAATTTTTCAATTTCAATTTCAATTTCAATTTATTTCCAAAAAAATCTTAACAGATTGTAGAAACTTAATATTTAGGTACATTTAAATTACAGTATATTAGTTCGTTTTTACAATATTTAAATTTATCACCACGTACATACAGTTACTTCTTTATTGCTTTTAGGGCATCCAAATCATTTTTAAGATTTATTTACTAAAACCACAAATTAAAATAATTGATAAAATAATCAAGAAATTAAAATCAGAAAAAGTCAGAATAATTAAAAAATGCTACTTAAAATTGTCAAAAAAATGACCAAAAAATTTGAAAAATTATTTAAAATTAACAAACTCATCGATCGAGTAAAAAGCTTTGTCTAATAAGAATTCTTTAAGTAACTTTTTGAATAAGCTTTCCACTTGAATAGTTTTTAAACTTTCTGGTAGCGTGTTAAAGTAATATGGCCCTGAGTATTTTTTGTCTTGCCTTGCTGTGTTTAGTTTAATACATGGTATAAAAATGTTTAATTTATTTCTATACCGAATCTATCGTGGACCATGGCAACCTTTGCCCGCCTCTAACCCAGGATCGGATGGCCAATGGTCATTTCAAGAGCAGTCGCCGTAAGGTACGCAACCACCCCCGCTCTATAGGAAACAATACAGCTTCCAGACTCCCCCGACTGTTAGTCGGAGTGCACAATCGATTGGCTTGCGCCGCACGGTGCGCAGACCGTCCAGGAGCGCCAGAGGTTTGATTCCCAGGGGAAACTGACCATAAGGCCAGAGTCCTACCCAGGTTCGCACCCCGTGCGTGGAGGCCATCGGATGGGTGTTGACCCGTGAGTGTGACCGACCCTGAACACATGGGTTGTGATCGTACAGATATAATTTGTAACTATTTATATAAGCAATAAGGAAATGAACACAACCCATACGATGATTCTAGACGAATGCCCAACTAGACCAAACGGCTGTATCTAGGCATACGAAACATATAGCCTTTGTTTTTGAGTAGTACTCACGTTTGAGTAGTACTGACTAATATACTACTTTTAATACTAACACTAAGATAATGGCATAAAATAGTAGACATATTAATACAAATATATATGATAAAAAGTTAGTTACATACATATATACACATATACACATACAAACATACATACATACATATATAATAACACACACACATACATCTGCATACACACATATTTTAAATTATTGTAAGAAGCAATTTTTTTTAGTCTTTGTACGACCTACTTCGTAAAGGAGCCATTTTTTTAGTTTTATCTTAAATTGGGGTACATTTTAACATTTTTAACTGACTCTTCTAAAGTATTATTTTTTTTTGCGGCGATCATATACAACTGTCTTTGGGCAAAGGTTGTATGTACGTGAGGAATTATATAGTTTGTCCCTTCAGCCATTCTAGTTGGTCTTTGCTGCTGGCTTCGGGAACGTTTCTCTAAAGATAATAATAATTTATTTATTAAATTTGAAGAAGATATAGAAAATGAAATCCGACTTTGATAAATCTTATACGTTATATAATTAACCCCTCAAATGTGAGGCGTCCCTTAAGGGATGCCTTGGCAAAATGTATACAAAATGTATATAAATTTATATAAATATAAATATAAATATAAATGTAAATGTGCGCCGCTTTATAGTAATCCGCTCTATAGTAATGCTATAGCTCTATAGTAAACCCCGCTCTATGTAAATGTAAATGTAAATGTAAATATAAATTTATATACATTTTGCCGTAGGCAACCCGAGCTAATCGCCATTCATTTGAGGGGTTAATGGCATTACATTATTTTCGCTGCGACTTCTATAATTATTAAAGCAATGCTGATCTGTTATTCGCTTGTAAGGTCATACAGGATACGCTGTTGCAGATGAACTAGTGCAAAACATTCCCTTATAAAATGAACCTCGAAATGTAATGAAAGACGCAGAACGATACAGAGAAATCACGCGTTCACCATTGGGGGTGCCAAAGAACCCCAACGTCATGAGGACAAGATTATTTAAAAATATAAATGTTACCTACCTTGGAAAGTACACCCTGACGATTTGCCCAGGCAGCCCCTGCATGAGGTAAGTGCAGGACGTATGAGGCGGGTACCAGTGAGCCACGGACAGGAAGATACCTTCGGTGTCTCCGGATTTTCGAAGAGCCTCGGCGGTCAGCAACCAGTCGCAGGCACCAGCTCGTGTCCCCGCAGACTCTACGTATCCTGGCCAATTGCCGACGTTGAAGTGGAAGCCGGTATTGAGGAGTGGACCTGAAAGTAAGGACACCGTCAGAGAATTGGTTCTCGAATAAGATATCATTTATTTATGTATATATTTCATCATTTCGGAAAACCTACAGCGCATACGGAGAAAAATATAACGGTCTAATACACGGAAATAGGCATGTTTCAAAAGGGATTACGTATATAATATGTAATGTGGTCCGTACGTAGGTATGTATCAACATGACGCGTAACGGTGTAGTTATCATGTCACGGACATTGTACAACTCGATTATTAGAAGTCGCATGGAAACGAATGCAGCTATTTGGAATCCGCATGAAGATACCTATACCCTCATGCTGGAAAAGGTACAGAAGTGTTTTTTGAGATTTTTGTACTTCAAACAGTATGGATATTATCCATTTTTGTATCCCACTGCATTTATCACAGGCATGATTGGCTATAATTCTCTCTGTCTCAGAAGAGAAATGTTGACCATGTCCTATATTTTCAATCTAATTCGTGGTAAAACTGATGACCCTAGCTTACTAGCCAAAGGTGGATCTTTTCGTACCGAATAATTATCTTCGTGCTCGATCGCACCATCTTTTTGCGGAGCCGTTCTCGCGCACTAACCTTAGGTGGAACTTGTTGGCGCGTGCCTTGCGGCGCTTAAATGAAATTCACTTGATGGCACCAGATTTTGATATTTTTACCATCAACCCTCAATCGTTTAAATTGCAGGTTATTAATTATTTATTCTTTTTGATAGCTAGTATTATAAGTGTCATTCTGTTTGTATAATTACGGTGATATCTTTAATAATTTTTATTTTCAATGCTTTGGTTTTACTGTAATGTTGATTAGTAATAAGCGAATAAACAAATAAATAAATAAATGGTAGCTACCATGTCACGGACATGGTAGTTACAGCGCATATTCTTTGCGGCGCACAAAGAGATCTTGCGTTTACCACGGAAGCCTGTTATTACGTATGTAAGCTTATGGTCAGTTACAAGAATCATGTTGAAGCTACGTTATATCGTTATTTTATTATTACCCGTACGGGGCATGGTGAAACACTTTACGTGTAATGGAGTTTCAACAAAATTCCTTGTAATTCAACAAAATTGCGATTGGAACATCATTATTCCGTATAAAACCGTAATAACAAAGCGGTAATTCTGGAAGAAATCCAATATTTTTTCTCAGTGCATACAACGATCTAGCGTGTTATATAATACCTACATAGAAAAAAAACATTCGACCGATAATCGTTTACAGCGATAACAGTTTAATATTAACATATTTAAATTAAAATCAAAAATTCAAGTTTAATTTTAAATTTATAAGTAGAAAGTATATAATATATGAATATATAGATATACAATACAGATATGTCGTGTATTTAATATATAGATATAGCAGGTGCGATTGTTTTTCATAATAAATATATACGTAAATGAGTTTGATATGAGAATATGTTTACTGTGTGTTTCCTACATGGTATTTTACATTTGTATATTAAATTATGTGTGTTTTTCAAGTTTAAGTGCTAGCAAACTCATAAGGTTGAATTGATTTGAATAGTCATTTGACGAATATCGGTTGATTAAGGTCGTCTATATGAAATCGAAGACTATCGCGGTTGTTTGATATTATAAATAAGATAAAAACGAATTTGCCGCTTGAAGTTTGTAACACCAGACGATTCGGCAAAGTTAAAACTGCCCTTGCCTAGGGTAGACATAGAATATGTCTACAATGGACAACGGCGGTTGCAACGTCGCCGAAATGTCGGGTGTAACAAACTTTAAGCGGTAAATTCGTCTTTTTATTATTTATAAAAAGTCTATGACGGAGAAACGGTTACCGTTTGTGCACATCAACCAGCCTATAAGCGGCAGTTTTGCAAACCACTCCCGGTGGTACGAAAAAAAAAAAACAACGAATTGTCGTATGCTCTCGTTTTTAACTTGAGTGGGAAGAACTACCATTAAGTTGACTGATAGGACGCATTGAGGGCTATTCTGCAATTAAAAGCAGGGATTTAGATTTTTTAATTCGTGAATACGTATTAATTGTAAAACATCTGAACGACGTCGTAAAATGAGACGACCAAAACTGCGATGGCTTGATTATATGGTTAAAGACCTGAATGTCCATGAACAACGAAAATCAAAGCCGACGGCCGACGACACGGCCTGGTGTCATGGCAAAGTGGTTAGGTTGCCTCATTCCTCGTTGTAAGGTTTGTGTCCCGGACGGGTCACCATTTTCCGTTGGAATAAAATTGACGGAATCGCATTTTCAATTCTGTAGATCGAAATAAGACACACAGTTATACACGTTACACGGACACCTTTATATAACTACTAATACGATTGTCGTAAAGAGATACACCCACATTTACAATAAAGAGTAGAATCAAATAAACAAACGATAGAGTTGTATAGACGAACGTTATTGACGAAGCCAAGACCCACATTGAGTTGTAGCTCTAATGATGAGGTCTACACAGATGTTTCTATGGGTTCTATGCATAATGGCTGATGATGTCCTCCTCATCGTGATCCGACGATGGCGACCTCTTGGTTGACAGGACTTCGCGCGCGGAAGTGACTCGTGAATCCCAGTTTGTTTTTAAAGGTCCGATTACAACAACTACAGTAGAGTTCACCGCAGTGGTTGTAAGTGGGCTTCGGACGAGTTTTGCGCTGTTGGCGGTTTGAGTCGAGGTTTACAAGCCGGGCTTCCTCAAACTCTTTAATTTTTGTGGTCACCGTGGAGCGCCACTCGCTGCGTTTGTGAGCAGCCCCTCCCAGCTCTCAGGTGGAATACCACTGGCGGTTAGGTGCCTCTTTAATACATCTTTGTAGCGTAGGTGCTGTCCGCCGACTTTGCGTGCGCCTTTTGAGAGTTGGGCATAAAACACGGCTTTCGAGAGGCGGTCGTCTTTCATACGCACTACATGCCCACACCACCTCAGCTGAGCTTTCATGAGCATAGCTTCCATACCCTGCATTTTCGTCCGTCGTAACACTTCTGTGTTTGACACACGGTCTTCCCATGCTATCCTCAGGATGTTTCGGAGGCATCTCATGTGGAAGACGTCTAATTTTTTAATCTCCTTCCTTTAGAGGCACCACGTTTCGGAGGCATATAACAATATGGGTAGGACAATCGCTTTGTAGACGGTCAGCTTTGTTTGCAGTTTCAGATCATGCATAATTTATTTATTTTATTTATTTATTTAGGTACATAGGATTAGGTATACAGTTCATTCATAGGTCATGTAATCTTATAATAATTATATAAATTATTTAATAATTAATATAGCGAGGTTTAACACATCTTACATGACCTTTACTGCCAATAGCACATCTAACTAGGCGATAATTTGGCCCGTCTCTAGATGTGCATATTTTTATTCAATTTTAAGAAAGTGTTTTTTTGAAGTGTTTTTTTTTAAATAAATTATTTGGACCCACCACCTGTATATACACATAAATATACCAATTTTATAAAAAATATAGCTATGTAATAAATATATACATTTATAGTTGTAATTTAATAAAATTTAATTAAGAAAAATAGATAAGTGATACTAAATAAATTGCCGTGCGTTGCAAAGAAGTTGATCAGATTTTACATATCCCTTGTTAAGTAGCCATCTATTAAGGTTTGCTTTAAATATTTTTATGTTAGGATAATTGTTCATGTCTTCACTAAGGGAATTATATAATTTTGGGGCTATGCATTATATATACCTATTATATAATAGCTACGATTATACCAGAGATGAACTTGTTTCTAACACTAGTATAATCGGAATAGTGTGAGTGGCACGAGCGCGGGCGTGTGGGGAGGCGTTGCAATTTGGGCCAGTTGACAATGAAAACCGCGGCGTTTGTGACTATGACGAGAGGGAGCAACGTGACGTCAAAGCGTCATCCGTGCAGCCGTCGCGATTGTTCCCCGCTCTCGCAGGCAGCCAGTAATAAACTTTAATGAAGAGCCGCCGCTGACGTCTATTCAGCACTAATGTGTCGACTCGCTTCCCAACCCACCCACCCATTGTTCGCTAGTTAGTGGGAGGACTTTGTCGCGGATTTGCCTATTACCTGTATCGTCACAATCTTTGGCGGCTCTCCGGCAGCCGGGCGTGAGCAATTCTAGAGATTATACTGTCGCAGCCTACGCTTTGTCACATCGCGAACAAACAATTTAAGTAGTAAGTATGTTATCACAATTTCTACCCATAAACATGTTAACCCTCTAGTGGGCAACGGGAAAGGAATATACAATTCAATAAGCAATTAAATGCCCTACACAGGGAATGGTATTCGGAAACCATCCTGGAACCAGAATCGGCAATTGGAATATCGTCTTAAAAATAGGCTATCGCACTGTTTTCTAAATATAAGTAGTCGTTATTGTGACAAAAGTAAAAATGTTTTATTTTTAATTCACAAAGCGAAAACTGAATTTAAAATTTGCTCAAGTTTTTGAAAAAATAATTACTTGTGGTCAAAGAATGTGGAATCTCTGAGAGGTGTTAATGCTTGTATTTTTATTTAGTAGGTCTATATAATTTTACTGTATCGTATCATTAATGGTATAACTTGCTTGCGAGTGTAAACGTAAAATCCCTTCCACTGTTAGAGCTCAATGATATCAACATACCCTTGTCGCAAAAAGTGAAAGTTCTTGTCTATTTGTCGATGAGCATTCCTTCTGGCAACCACAAGTAGACTGCAAAGGCTAAAATGGTTTTCCTGTGAGTAAACAGATATCTCTTGCACTATCTCTTCTCTTTTCTTTTCTTGACTATGCTGATGTGGATATCTCGATTTACCAGAAGAACTACTCAACAAACTTGAATGTTTGCAAAATATACGGTTCCTCTTCGGTCTACGTAAGTATGATCAAGTGTCCGAATATAGGGCATAGTTGGTTGTCAGTACGCCAAAGAAGAAATGTTCATATACTTGATCTTTTCTATCTAGTACTCTCCCAATTGCACCTTCCTATCTCCACGAAATTTTCGATCCATTGTTTCCTCGGTCCCGGACTTCGGTCAACCTCTGGCAATTTACTCAATATTTCTCGCCATAATACTGATTTCTACTCATACACTTTCTGTGTCAATGGTGCAAGACCCTTTAAACATATCCCAGCAATTATACGAAACTCGCATTGTTTAGAATAATTTAGAACTCACGATTAAAAAGTACTATTTTCTGAGAAGTAATTAATTCTTCCTTTTCTCTCTTCTTCCTCTCCCAATTTTCTCCCCTCGGGCATGCTTAGTTTCATATATTAGGTTGTATTTTATGCAGACAAATTGTTTATTTGCCACTGCACTGTTATTAGGTTAGTTTTAAGATATTGCCATGTAGTAATAAACTCTCATGTTTGTATTTTAATATTTAAGTTTATAAGGAGTTTATGAATAATATTTATTATCAATCGTATGGGATTTTCCCCCAATAGTTAAAGGCTTCCTAACAATTCGTAGAAATAATATATAGAATTAGTATTTTCTGTATTTTTAGTAAAACTGGCAGAAACCCTCCCTCCACTGGGCCCGGGTATCGCCTTCTTAAGTCAAATTGATTTCTTACAAGTATAATTACTTGTAAACTAGTGCTCAAAATATTTTCGAAAATCGACAGGAACACGAAAATATCCATGATCAGATATGTTGATTACATGGCGTATTAGATTGCTCAACGCAGTGCTCAATTAGCAACTAGAATTTTGCTACCGAACGCAACGTGAGATGTCACTCATTTTTACAAACAAATGATTAACTTGCTCTTTTGTTCAATATGGTGGCTTTCGTGGTATAACAACATGGCGGCGAATTTTAAATGCCGCTTTAAACATATGGTATCCTATTTTGAAATAAAATAATAAGTTAATGAAAAACGAATTTTTAAATCATTCTGCTTCTTGAAGTGCCTCTCCATTACTGGAGGTTCGCCGTTAGATTTCAAAACTTTTTTTGGTCTTGCGCCATCTGGAAAAGCTGTTCTGCACTGGTGATTTCGGTCCGATTTCTGACATTGCGCAGCCACGACTTTTCCTCCTTCCAGGACGCCTTACACCCTCAATTTTGCCTATCAGTTGAAGCAGCTTATATTTGTCATGACGAAACACGTGACCTTGATATTAAACCTTGCGCTTTTTGATGTGCAACAATATTCGGGTCGTACCAGCACGCTGAAGCCCTTTTTCAATGCTAACTTTATGGGTCCAGCTTATACAGAGCATTCGACGGTAGGACCACATCTCAAATGCTTCTAGCCGCCGTCTGGTGTCTTCTTTTATGGTCCATGTTTCGCTGCCGTAGCTACATAACCACCGGTCAGATGTAGCAATGCAGGATCCGATTTCTGAGTCTTAGATTGATTTGCCGGCAACACAAGATTTTCCTCGTTTTATTAAATGAGGCACGGGTGATTTCTATCCGGGTCTTAATTTCTTATTCGGAGTCCCATATTTCAGTCACCCATGCACCGTAATATTTGTACTGCTGCTTTATCTGCTATCGATATAGTAGGTTGTAAATCAGGATCCCTGGTAACTACCATGACTTTGGTGTTCGAAATGTTTATGGACAAGCCAGCCTTTTCACTGCACTCATTAACTCTGAAAACCATCCTTCGTAGGTCTTCCTGAGTAGAGGCAATAAAAACTGTGTCATTTAATTATTTATAATTTAAATCATAGCTCTTATTATTTTAATAATAATTACGTCAATATTGTAAAATTTTGATGATGTCAGATGTTAAATTTTAATTTGGTGTATAGGTTTCAATACTTAAAAATTGCGCACTTTAAAGTCAGATATATGGCATTATCTGTTTGTTTGTTTGTTTCTACTCTTTATTGTCAAATTTCACAATGCACGGGTTTATTGTCCTAAAACAACCTCTTACAACTACCACAAATATTACGTTCTATCTTTCTACTACTATGCTACTATGCATTCTACTAATGCATCTAGTACTATGCGTTCTATCTCTCCTTATTGTATATGTGATGTAATCAGACTCTTTAAACAATGCAATAGATGCCATGTAATAATTGAATATTATTATTGTTATCGTTGGTTAAATTATTGGGTTTTAACGTTAAATTAGTCCTTTATACAACATAATTCATTATCAATGTTATTATATGACAATTTGGCCGTGAATGCTATCAGCGCCACCTGCAATTCGCCAGCGCAGAAGGGTCGCCGAAACGTGCTATGGAGGTGATCAATCTAATACCATATATAACCAATATAATACATAATCTTACTCGTAATGGAAAGCGCTTTAATATGATGTATTACTATATGATTTAACTGAAATTTTATCGTTATTCAAATAAAAAAAAATAAAAAAATGGTGAGTGTATAATCCTGTACCAAACTCCTAATTCCAAATCCCGCAGCGCCGACAAATTATTACGTGCGTATCGCGTCGTCATAAAGGACACACACACACATACATAAGCGAGTCGTGAACACCGCGCGCTCGCTTTGTTCGTTCGAGTTGAATCCTACCCGCCGTCGCATCATTGTCGCAAAATCGTCGAAAAAGTCTCGTGCAATTTGGTGTGTGCTGATTCTCGTGCAAATTGGTGTGTGCTGTTTTGAGATTTGCGCTTGCGGTCCAGCATCTTCGCGGTCGAAGATTGTGGAATCGAGTGGGAGCCAAGCAGCTCGTCATTCCGTCAGGTGCACTGATCGACCGTCGAAAGGTTGGTGATTTGTTGGCATTTGTTCCATCGTTATGAAACGTCCATTTATCCCATAAGTCCAGTACAGTCCAAAATATCTCTTCATTTATCATACCAGCCGGATACTCCTGGAAATAGTTTAGAAATGCGTGTTCTATCTCTGGGCTGAAAAATTGTCAGTCAGCTAGAACACACCGTTACAGTGAATATCAACGTTTCCTATAATAAACTCTTCGATTTTTGACGACAATACAATTTAAACTTGTGTAAGGTATAATAATTGACATTTAAGTCTGTATAGGTCCACGAAAAAGTAACTAACGAAGCCCGCATTTCCGCGACTGTCAAAGGTCTTTGTTGTTCCGCTCGATCAAACACAAATCTGATGAAATTACCCGCGAAAAAAAGCAATGACGATAGACCTGCAAGTTACGTGACGCCTCCTTTGATAAATACGTCCTCAGGAGATCACGACAGGTAATATTACTCAACACCAACTCGATATCGAGGCGGGCATTAGACCCCGAAACATCTGTTGACCGTAAGCAATTTCCGTCAGTTGAGTTTTTGTGTATTTTATTTCTATTATTACACAACAATAATTAAGGCATTGATTATATAGCGAATTATATTGCTATATGCCAAACAACGATTTGGCAGCTAGGATTTTACTACGGAGCACAACGTGTAGATGGCATGGTTCCAAAAAATTATTAGTTTTCTCTTATGTTCAATATGGCGGCGTTCGTTGTATAACAGTATGGCGGCGCACTTTAGATGGCGCTCTTAATACGTCTATACGATATCCCATCTCGAATAAAAAAATACGTGTGGCACTCGGGGACTGCCGCGGTAAAGCTATTGCATAGCATTTTTAACAACTTATGCAATTATAATTATTTATTTATTTTATTTATGCAGTATTTTGTTTCTTTGATATTAATTTAAGTTTTTTCTTTGATATTAATTCAAGTTACACTTTTTGAGCTTGTTGACCGATAAGAAAACAATTTTAGAATTTCGTATTTACATAATTAATAAAATCCAACTTTTGTATTCATTGATAGTCAATGATTTTCACAGTCGTGTCCAGTGTCTTTAGCATATTTTTTTTAAATTCGCGTGGGCTGAAAATTTCTGCTGGAAAACTAGGGTCAAAATAATAATAAAAATTCAAATGTCAAAATGTCAAGTTCGAAATTCGAAGTAGAATATTAAGTTCGAAATTTGAAGTAGAATGTCAAGTTCGAAATTCAAAGTAAAATGTCAAGTTCGAAATTCGACGTAGAATTTAAAGTTCGAAATTTGAAGTAGAATATCAAGTTCGAAATTCGAAGTAGAATGTCAAGTTCAAAATTCGAAGCACAATTTCAAGTTTGAAATTCGAAGTACAATTTCAAGTTCGAAATTCGAAATGACATTCCAAGTTCGAAATTAGAAGTAGTAGAAATTAGAAAAGAAAAGAAGGTTTAAAAACTGACAAATTTAAAAAAAAGACTGTCTTTACCTACAGCGTTATAGAGTCAGTCAGTGAGTCAGATATGCGCTTAACTATGTTATAAGTAGAATTATTATGATTACCTACTACTAGATTTTTGGCTAAAAACCACAAAATGATCTTATTGCCACAAATACAACCCCCTCCAACCAAAGTATAATTTACGTCATACTACGAAAATCACGAATGAAATTTTGCCGCTTTATGAATGAATTTAGCAAATCGACGGTTCAACTTATACTTATGTGTAGGTACTTTTACCCGCAGGTTTCATATAGAAATCGACCCTAAATTGATTTTCAAAATCAATATTCAAGTTTGATCTAACAGTAATCACGTCTGTTTATGAAATAAAAGACGTATTTTATTTTATAAGTGTTAATTAGTTAACTTGTTGCAAGAAGCCTATTCGTCTAGTCACCCCAATGTGACGTCAGGCAAGGAACGTCAGAGTAGACAAATGGTAATTTTATACACGTAATAATACACGTTACTTACCTGAATAATCTATTTTTCTCCAGTATACGGCGTTTATGTTGTAAAAATTTTGATTTCCTGGGCATTTTGTTTTTTAATAACGTAATTTATTTCGTCTTCTTTCGGAACACAGCGTCAGAATACTGCCGAGACAGTGGTCTGCGGGTCCGCGGTCATACTGTATTAATTCAATTTATTTCTGATATCAGATAACTGCGCTCTATCGGAAAAAGTTGAAATTATTCCGAATCATTTGCGGCTGCGGAAGCAAATGATTCGGAATAATTCGATAAAGCAAAAAAACCGGATATTATTCTTTGAATATTCGAAAAAATTCGTAGATAAAAAGATAGATAATTAAATTATCTTTAAAATGGTGCAGGTTTCATAATAATACGCCAGATAGTATTTGCGTAGTAGCCGTTTTTGTGTTCGGTTAGACCTAATTTCACAAATTAATTACACTATCTAATATAAATAAAATCTTAAATATTCAAAGCTAAGAATATTAGGAAAATGTTCTTGTTTAACATATATTTTTTTCGAATCGTAAGCAGTACTCGTTTAGACGTAATTATTAGTTTAAAATCATTAATTTTCGTTAAGAAATTTCTTCATTCGGTCGCCGCGCTGGCCTAAGGCCCGCGATAAAAGCTATGCAATAGCTTAAAAATAAAAATATAGCAACAAAGGAATTTTTGAAATCATATTCAATTAAATTTTCAATTCTTTATTGAGAAATCACACAGTATTACAGTAATAATATATTTTTTAAATTTACGCAGATTTACAACAAATTAAACCGGTTACGGATTTCAATAAAATTACATAAATTACGTTTTTTTTTAAAACTATTTAATAAAACTAATGTACATTCAATTTTAGAATTACATAAGAGTCTAGTATGCAGGGTGTGTGTGTATGTGTTTGTGGGAGTGTTTTGAGAGTGTAAATGTGGAGTGTGATCGTGTATGATATTCGTAATGGCGTATATAAAATATAATAATAATATTAATAATCAATAAAAATAGCTAAAAACGAATAGTCAGCGTATTGTATCGGTTAGGCTTTGATTTACAGAGTATTTGTAAGTGATTATGGAATTATTAAACATATCAATACCATTTAAATGGGTATTATAAAGCTCACAGCAGCGTGTGAGTACTCCATTCCTTGATGCATTAGTTTTAAAACGCGGCAATCGAAACAGGTCAAATTGCCGTGTGGTCCTCATTGGGGCGTTAATATTGAACGCTCCCACCAGGTCAGAGCAATCGAATATACCATTCATTATTTTATAGAGGCACAGAGCGTCATTCAAGTTACGCCGATAATATAGCGAATTTATTTTAAATAGTAAGGCCGCCTCATTAGTAGTACTAAAATAACTTTTCGTCTTGAAATTTAAGTATCGAACGAACTTATGTTGGATATTTTGCAGTCTGTTAATGTGGACCTGATAATAGGGAGACCATATTGGAGAAGCAAATTCAAGGTGAGATCGAACAAACGCTTACGATTCGTAACGATATAAGTTTTTGATGATGTCCCATGTCAATTTTTAATTCGGCATACAGGTTTCAATACGTAATACCATTGATTTTACTATAAAATCAATGGTAATACCTAAGCAATTTAATTGTTAGATGGATGGCATTCCATCTCTCCGTATTATTTCTGTGATGTAATCACACTATATAAACAATGCGATAGATGGCACTAATAATATAACATTATTATTGTAATGTTAACATAGTAAATGTCGTTTATAGAAATCACCTCCCATTAATAAGCGTTTAGAATATAGTTTGTAGGAACGTCGATGTTTTTTTTTGTTTATTTTTGTATTTGACCTTTAATCTCTTTAATACCCTTCCAAAGACTGTACCAGATGGAAAACCATTTTTTTAATAAAGAGTTTATACGTGCACGTATAAAAACAATTTATACGTGCATAAATATTATTTAACATATAATTATTATCCACGTATAAATTGTAAATCTAATTATTTAGTATAATATTAATTATTTGTTTTAAACATAACCAACTAAATGTATATTGTCAAGTATCAAATAACAAATATGACAAATCCAGGATGTCAAATCCAACGGTATTTGCAATTATGGTTGAATATAAGACTATTGACTATTGATTATTTAATATTGTTAATAATATTAATAATCAATTTTATGCGGAGCAAAGAACGATGTAACCGGGCAGGGACGAAAGAGATATAGGTTTTTCCTCTGAATTATTTCGAGCGTCTAATAACAAGGTTTGCCATCGCATCGAAAATATTTCCGGAAGAATCAATCTCACAAGAGCACGTTAATAAACTTCGAGATAACCCGAAAATCTAAAGGCTTTTCTCCCCTCAGCCTTACCTTCATCCGCATTGACTGAGTCGTTAAAAGGGAGGTAGGCGCGCGGCTTTTGTCTCATTGACAGTCTAATCCGACGATCCTGTAGTTCGACTGCTTTGGCACGGCGTTATTAATACAGCGAAGATCCTTTCGCGAGTCCCCGTAATCTTCATCATGGATCACTGCGCTTTAAGTCTTTTATGCGAGTTTCTACTTCGTTGCGCATACGCTGTATTTGAATAAGGTAACAATGGGCGGATCATGAGCATAAATAATAGCGTGCTTTAAGATAGATCGTATATGGAAATTATGTTTTCTCGCAATAGTACCGTGTAGATCCGTACGGCTTTATTCAGAGAGCTTAACCATGCATATTCGCAAAAACGTCTCTCATTCCGCTTGTAAGCTAATCATGGCCTGTGGCATAGTGGGTCACCTGATCTGACTTTGTAAGCTCCCGAGTTCGATTCCCGGCTGGGTTACTATTTTCCTATTGGGGTAAAATTAACGGAATAGCATTTCAATTATATCGATTGAATGCAATAACAAGCCATATACGTACACTCATGTTACACGCACTCAAACATTGAAACACTTCATAGTAGAATTTGTTGGAAGACATTGCCGTATGACAATAAACCCAAGCTTGGTGAAATTTTACAATAAAGAGTATAAACAAAAGAATAATTTTATTTATTTTATTTATTTATTTATTGATTTGCAGCTGTTATAAAAAACATATACAAAAAAAAACAAGAACACACAGATTAAAAATTAAAACTATAAATAGACAAAGACTATGAAATAAAGCTACAAACGCTGCAAATTAGGGGTATCCTCAGGATATCTCTTATCCTGGTTTTCAGGACACACCTATTAATTATTGATACATAGGTATATGATTTTTTAAATAAAATAACCAAATCAAATAAATCTTAAAAAATCCAAATAATCATAATCAAATAAATACACAAATCGAAATAATCAAAATCAAGATATTTAACATCAAATGATATTAAAAGAAAATAACGTAATTACATAAATTTAATAATCTACATATAATAAATCAAAAATAATCAAAATCAAGATATTTAACATTAAATAATCAGGTTACAAATTAATAAATAAACGAAGACAATAGTAATAATCCAATTAGCAATAGTTATTTTAAAATAAAATCAAATTATGACATCTAAATATCTTCCTTTAATAAGAAACTTTTAAAGTGGTCCTTAAATACTGCAATTGATTTCGATCGCAAAGCCATTCCCAACCGATTCCATACAACCGCAGAATAATACGAAAAGCTGCACTGGAAATGTGTAGTTTTGTGCTTGGGTATTATAGCAAGTTGTTCACGTGCCCGTGTTGAATGGACATGCCGGTTACGGGACCACGTCATAATCGAGTAAAGATATCGCGGACTAGTAACGATATTTATGTCTCATACATTCCTGTCATGAATTCAACGATAACTTCTGCGTCCTAAAGGGTAACGTACACACGGTGAAGGAATTCTTATGTAACTCCATACGCTCAAAAATTAGATTCCCCTGCGAATTTGAAAAGACACCACTTTGTTTATTTTTGGACTTCCTTTAAAAGTTCCTGGAGCGTTTCTCTAGAACCTAGCTAATGTATTGAACGAATGTTTTTAGAGGGCACGTGAAAATATACGTCGAACCCAATCAAAATGAGGCAGGATTTGAAAAGCGACAGCAGTTGATTTGAGGGTAATTCTCTTTCATCCACCCTTCATAATGAAAAACCACCTTTTTGCAAAGGCGAAAGTGGTCTTACGAAAGTGGATTACACTGTCCACACTGAGAAAAATATAACGATGTAATACACGAAAATACGCATGTCTCAACAAGGATTATGTAAACAACGCGGACTGTGGTCCATACGTATGAATTAACATGAGTAACGGTGTAGGCGTGATAGTAGTTACCGTGTCGTAATGTCAAAACATAATGTTATTTCATTACGTCACGACCTTAATATCTCGTTTTTAACATGACAGCATGCAGTAGTTTACGTAAGGTTATAGTCGAATACATGAATCATGATGAAACTCAGTATACTGTTATTTTAGTATTAACCATGAGAAAAATGTTGATACATCGAGTAATGCTGAGGCAGAAATACACTCGTTATCGAAATTTATGTCATAAAATTATTAAATTGACTAAGCAGCAATACTTTAAAAAACAAATAACTGACTCAGCCGGGGACCCACGAAAAATCTGGATAAATATAAAAGAAGCGGCGAATTATAAAAATAGAAAGGATGTAAATTTAAATAGTATTAAAATTGACAATCAAATTATTACAATGAAAGATAATCCTGAAAAGTTACTAAATTGTACAAATAGTCATTTTTGTAATGTTGGCTCCAAACTAGCAGAAAAGTTTCGTGGGATAAATAGTTCTGTAATTACTGACCAAAGTTAATCTGATACGTTACCTGTGTCAATGTACCTAACGCCTACAAATAGAGACGAAGTTAAGAAAGTAATAGGCAGCCTTAAAAATAGGTCAGCGGTGGGGGATGATGGGGTCGGGACATGCGTATTTAAACTAGCTGAAACCTATCTCAGCCAGCCTATTGCTTTTATTATTAATGTGAGTTTTAGAAGCGGAATTTTTCCTGACAAATTAAAAATTGCCAAAGTAATTCCCATACATAAAGGGGGAGATATGCAGGACCTCAATAACTATCGACCTATATCCATTCTAAACACGATCTCCAAAATCTTCGAGAAAGTTGCAAAGGCGAGACTCTATAAATTTTTAATTGAAAATAAAATACTCTCAGACAATCAGTTCGGTTTTAGGGAAGGTTTAGGGACAACAGACGCTATAGCTGCCTTAACAGAATTTATAGTCGAAACGGTGGATAAAGGAGACAAGTGCCTAGGAGTTTTCCTTGACCTTGCAAAGGCTTTTGACTCCGTTCCTCATAATATATTATTATGCAAACTGAGCAGTGTAGGAATTAACTATACAAGTCTTAAATGGTTTGATAGTTACCTATCCAACAGGGTACAAAGTGTCACCATCCAGGGCCTCCAGAGTAAAAGCCAGCATCTCACGTATGGTGTGCCACAGGGTAGCGTTTTGGGACGCATTTTATTCCTCGTCTACATAAATGACCTATGTCAGTTACCAGTAGGTAAAATCATCACATATGCCGATGACACTGTTATACTATTCAAGGGTTCAAACTGGGATTACACATTTGAGAAAGCAAACGAGGGCATGGAAATTGTTAAAAATTGGCTAGGAAACTTTATGTTGACGCTTAATGTTGGTAAATCCAAATACATGCCATTTAGTATAACAACCAGAGGTCAACCCACTACTAATAAAACTATTGTAATACACGAATGCGATAGCATAGAGTCTTGTAACTGTCAGCCTCTACAAAGAGAAATATCTTGGAAATATCTAGGCATCACTCTAGATTGCTTTCTCCGTTGGGATTCTCATATACATAACGTGGCTACGAAGGTGCGAATCCTTGGATATGTTTTCAAAGAACTGAGGAATATTCTGGATTCCAAAACACTAAAAACTGTTTATTATGCTTTATGTGAATCGCTTATTACTTACGGCATAATTGGATGGGGTGGATGTGGTAAAACCCTGCTAGAGCCATTGCAAGTTGCGCAGAAATTTATATTAAAAATTATTCTACGTAGACCATATCGCCATCCCACTAATGAACTGTATAAGGAAGCTAAAGTTCTTGATTGTAGGCAACTTTTTCTAAAAACTTCCCTCTTAAGGCTATTTTTGGACAATAACTCAAATTTAGGAATAATTCAGAACCGGCGACCAACGAGACAAGTTGTAGAAAATAGCTTAATAATACCCAGAAGGAAAACATCATTTGGTCAAAGACATTATTCTTTCATTGCGCCGAGATTTTACAATCTGATCAATATGGAAATAAAAATGAATTTGACATTTAGGGAATTCAAAAATAAATTAAAGAAATGGTTATCGAGTCATGACAGACTAACCATACATCAAATGTTAGAAATAATAGTATAATAAAACTTAGGTGCACAAATTATTAACATATTTTTAAACTTATATGTTTAGTATTTTTTAACATTGAACTAACTACCAAAAAATATTTGACTTTGACAATGAATTATACTTTTAGACTAGGTATTTTTATATTAAATCTTATATTACTTAAAACATAATATTAAATATTAATGACTGTTTCTTTCTTTTCTCACATATAACTTTATTTATATTTTTTAATCGAATTTTATATTATATTTATTGCCGATTTAATAATGGAATTTCATTTTATTTATTATATATTTTTAATATTTTTTTATTATTATTATTTTTTATTTTATTCTGAAGACCACATTTTAGGGCAATTTAGTGTCATTAGCTTTTTACTAAAACTTGGACATTTGTAGGCAACCAAGCAATCAAGCAAACTTGATTGTAATATTGGAGTCCTGTCCACCCTAGAACGGGCTAGTCCCAGTTGGGTGACAGAAACAAATAAGCAAAAGGTTAAGGTTTCGCCATTCGGTTCCTGTTATTTTTGTAAGCTAATCAATGTTTTATAGTAATTAATTCTTAAATAAATAAATAAATAAATAAATAAATGGAGTTTGAACAAAATTACGTTTAAAAATACATTATTCTGTATAAAACCGTAATAACCAAATGGAAGCAACCCAATATTTTTCACACTAAATTTTTCATAATAATTATCCTGCTCGAATCAAGACCGATGTTTGTAATAAACCTAAATGGTAGGGATGATAGTGTGAGCTGTCATTTAACTATGTGTATTTAACGGTATGTGTGGGCTTACGATATACTCTCTATTGTCTCTTCTCCTCGTCACTTTGACATCCGAAAAAGGCAGAGAGCCGTCGAGAGACGGCTGTCAAGCTATGTCAAGCAACCGCGACTGTCTTCGATTTCATATTTAGACGTCCTTGCCTCTGACCTGCCAATTTAAAGGCAGCTACCATAATTCGTTGATATGTCCCTTTCAGCTTCTTTCTTACTTTTCAATATAGTATCGTCGACCGCTCTCCACAGACTCAAAAATTGATGCGTTTGCTAATGTTGCGTTTGAAACCTCACTGAAACTGAGTTGAAACTGCTGAGCTGAGATACTGAGTTCTAGCTGCGCCCGATCTGTTGCGTTATTGCAACATAATTTTCTAAACGTTTTAACCGATTTTGTGGTATGTGGTATTGTTAGAATCGCTATGTCATTTCGAGCATCATAGAATACATTAACTACCTACATATTTAGTATGTAGTGATTTAAATGCCCATATATAAATAAATTATATATGGGCATTTAAATCATAATAACATATATAGTATTTATTGTCAAATGAAAGGTCTGATTGAGTGCATTCCCTAAATATAGGTACATGTATCTTATGGATAAATACATAAACTGCAAATATTCCATAAAAAAACCGCAATAAAATTATTATATTATAAATACAATAGTTTCTTTACTTATTTAGATACTCATCGACTTCCTCTCCAAATCTATCAATTTCTTAGTAGGCTCACACATTTATGTGTTTGCTAATGTTGCCATCACACCGAGTTCAAACTGCGTCCATTACTTTGGGTAGTAATACGTACGGACACATTAGTATATACCTTTTGACATAGTACTGCGCTGCGCATGTGTTACTTTGCATACGTTCATTCACAGCTAACGTACGGCGGGGAGTTATGGGGGCGAGCAGCCGACAGGCAGAGGGCTTTCTTTATGCAGAAGCGTGCAGTCCGTATAATAGCGCGTGTGGCGCTTGACACGCCAGCTAGGCCTCTGTTTAGAGATCTCTGCATCATGACGCTGCCGTTCATTTAAATAATTGAAGTAGCGCTGTTCGTTCGCAGAAATCTAGCCGATTTTGAAGTGAATGGTGTGCATCCTCACTATCCAACAAGATCCCGTAGCATGCTACGTTCGGTAAGTCATGCATTATCCAAGTCGGAGAGGCTAGCCTATATCGCCGGCCCAGCGGTTTACAACAAACTCAGCGAGCACATTAGGCAGGCGCAATCTCTTGACGTGTTTAAGAGACGCCTTAAGAGATACCTTACAGATAAGGCGTTTTACTCGCTGGAGGAATATTACTCGAGTGAAATCTAAAATGATTTGGTGGCTAAAATATTTAATGATCTCTTTGCATTTTGTCTTGTATTTCATCTTTTTAAATTATTCTGTGTTTTTTCTTCGTTTTGTTTTGTTTATTTTATCTTTTCTTTACGATAAAAAAAAATGTTTGTTTGCTAATATGTAGGTATCAATGTTTGCTAATCTGTATCTGACTTGTATACCAGTATACTAATAAAATGAATAGGAATATGAATATTATAAGTAAATTATTGAACTATCCGGTACCATGATTGAAACTCTGTATGACTTCAATAAACCCATCTTACTTCGGAATTAGGAAACTCCCTGCGATGGATCACAATTTAATCCAAATGGGTTTATGAAAGCAACCGAACACGTCCAAATTTGATCTAAATGGAACACCGTTATAAAGCAGTATTAATCCGCCTGGGTGTAATTAATAACGGCAGATGTATCGGGGAATCGGGAGAAGTAATCCGGCTTTATAGGCGGTTATTCCCGGCGGGGAAGGTGCAAAGTTTGGGCGGGATGATCGTGGGCGCGCAGTATCGCGCCGCTCAGCGATCGAATAGTTTATGAAATTTGACAACAGACAATAAATACGTAGCGAGCGCATCCGCCAGCCGCCCGCCTGGGCGCAACTTATTACATTAGTACACCCCCAATACAAAGTTTGCTGGCTGCGCTGGAGTTCGCCTGAATGAGCCCTCCGTCGCGCTTTCCCAGCATCCCGAGTCCGGGGAATAGCACAAGTATTAGTAAATACGCCAACTACCACGATAATGAAATTAAAAAAATATATGTGGTTTTAAAGTATATTGTCACATATTCGAACTCGCAGATTTATTTATGTTATATATTGAATATAGGTAGATAATTAAAAAAAAGATAAATAATAAATTAATAGTTTAAAAAAAACCACTAAAACACCCTTTTTTAAATGCACGTAAAAACCACATCATCAGACTTTGAAACCTAATCGTGGTCAAAGTTCATTCCAAGACTTTTCTAACAAGTATAAACACAGCTATGATACGATGTTCCATCATGAAGTTCCAGTTCATATCTTCCGACTCCATCATCAGATCAGTTCGACAGTACCATATTATTGTATTGTCATCAGAACTACATACATCTGCCAATTTTCATGACGCTAAGATCCTTGGAAGATGGTTAAATTAGTTACATTAGATTCCATTACATAGTTACATACAGGTCGACCTAATAAAAGCGTGTAAAAACGTATTTACCGCGTGAATTTTGTAGCACCCGGTGTCTAGGGTAGACTGAAAGAGCTGTCAATCCGTTGTTGCTATCCAAAGAACAATTCTAATTTCCTTGCATGATACGGGAAGCCATCTAAATAAGAAGAATCCTGAACTTCAATAGAGACGACGGTTACAAACTCTCTTCTACATGGAACCCATGTTCCCACCGCCGGGTATTTTTGTGTATTTTTTAATCCGAGCTTTTATTTAAGCTATCCGAGGCTATTTGGAGCGAAAACCATAGGAAATTAATGGTTTGTAACCTCATGGAGATATTTGATGGTGTTGATATTGACAGTGGACGCAAAATAGAAGAGCAAGTACATGCACACTCCTTATTTACCGTATTGACAGCCACTTTGATTTGACCCCTGTATTCAGACACATGGTCATACTTTCGTAGACCAAAAAAAAAGCGAGTGGAAGTGCTGTGCAAACGTTCAAATTTATTGAGAATTTCTTCATACAAGTGAAGTTAAGTGAGTGGGATTTTAGTATCGAAGAGAAAAAAACGTTTTATTGTTTGCAGAGCGTCGATAAATATTTTATAGTGTTTTACTAGCAAATATTTAGCGATTTAATAATAATGATAATATTAAAATTTTAAAAGGAGTGAGAAAAAAAGAACTAGTTACTTATTAGAAAAAAAGTGCTATTTGAGAAGAGTCTTGATTTATTTTAAAGAAGGCGAGTTTCTTATATTTACTGGGTGATCATTCCAGAGTCGTACACCATGGATCCAGAAAGAGTAGGAATAGAAACCAGTATAAAGAAAAGGAATTTTAAGTAAATTATCAGGGGCTGACCGAGGTACGAAACCGTATAAACTTAATGGTTTCAAAAGCTCGTTGAGTTAGAATTGTGTTTATTGGGAGAGTGCATGAGAGCAAGTATATGAACATGTCTCCTTTGGCGTACTAGCATCCATGCACTGTATTTGGTCACATGATCCTACTTAAACAGACCGAAAATGAATATTATGCATACATTTGCGTATTATGTATCGAACATCGAACATCGAACTATAACAGTTTCATAACGTTAACAATCGGCGACCGTTGACAGTGAAGTCGAAACGATACAACATAAAAAATTGCAAATTAGCCCTTAGAAATGATAACGGGGCGACATGCTTAAAATAACCGAATGGCATTGCTTGCATCCCAAGGTTTTTTAATATAGAAATAAAGATTGTTTTTTTTTTTAATAAGGGGTACCTTTAACCGTGCCCTATATTCGGACAAGTCATCATACTTACGCAGACCGAAGATGTAATACCTCGTTTACACGTAACTGCAGGAGAGAAGTTCAGCAATAATATTAGGCTGAGGTATTTCCCATTATTCGACAGTTACCAAATATTGCAGGGGAAATAATTTAAAATTGATTTTGAAAGGCAATTTACGGCTTGAAATATCGATAAGAATGTCAATATTTTACAGACCTCTCAGTTATATGACATTCATCGGTCGCACTTTGCAACACATGTGGTATACATCTCTTACGAGCTACCGACACGGTGCCGTATCGACGGTGGTTGTTCGCAATTCGCTATCTATTTAAACTGTTGAGGTAGAATTAAGTTCTGGCAACGATTACTGCGGCTCGATATTAAAGCCCCATGTACACGGGCTCGTGTAAATCGTACAGCATTTACACACACACTGCGTTTGTCCGTGATAAAACGTGCGCTGCGGATTACGTATTTCGGGACGGCTTAACTTAAATACTATAGTTATATATCTATTCTTCTTTTTCACAAAAGTACTGCTTATGTTTTGATTTTTGTATTTTTGTATAAGCTAATTGTGTCGGCTGGCAAGTCGATCGCGATTAAGTGGTCGGAATATTTTTAATAACGTTATTGTTAAACAAAGAGATAAAAAACTTTTATTGCTCATAATCTAAAAAGCTACATTTGTACATGTCAATCTATGATTGTATACTGTAAAAGATTGTCTTTGAGATGATAAGTCGGCACACTAAGGCGGACTTATCATCAAAAATGGTAATCTCTTAGAGTCACCTCAAACCCATTGTTGAATGAATGAATGAATGAAAATCTTTTTATTGCACAATAAACCAATTTATTTATTTAAGAATTAATTACTATAAAACATTGATTAGCTTACAAAAACAACAGGAATCGAATGGCAAAACCTTAACCTTTTGCTTATTTGTTTCTGTCACCCAACTGGGACTAGCCCGTTCTAGGATTGAGGTACAACAAAGGACTAATTGCTAGATAAACAATATTTTCAGGTCAAAAACATGTTGATATGACAATAACAGTAGGCAAAATTAAAGTATTATAAGATAAGATAAAATATAAAATTCAATTTTAAATTGTAAGGATGTCATGCATTTTATGCGTATCTAAAGCCAAGAGTAAAAACATATTCGATTAGGATATAATTACATATACACATACATAAATAAATAAATAAACTGAAAAAATAAGGTTAGGAAAGGGAAAGGATAAAAGAAAGGTTAGAATTTGTTGTTCATATTTCATTTAAAAGGAAGTGCCTTTTTAATGACTGTTTAAAGGTGGAAAGTTAATATTTTGTGTGTCGACATGTTAGATTGTTATTATGTTTTTAAAAAAGACGTATTTCTTTCTACTCTTTAGCCGTATTTATGCTGTTATTTTCACCATTTACCGCGCTCAATACTTGTATAATATGATCTATATAATTTGGCTGGTAATATACGAACGAGTATTTTTGAAATATTTTTGAATTAATTTGGCTTAGATGGCTTCATTTCCTAATTCTCCTAGAAAAGCTACTTTACGATATGCCGTTTCCGTAATATTGACAAGGTCGAAAGGGTTATACCTAATCGCCCTCCTTTGGTGATGCAAGCAAAATTAACATAAAAAAAATATTTATTTCATTTATTGAAAGTAAAGCAAGAGAAATACAGCTTTAAAATTATTCAATACTAAGTTACATCGTAAGTTACGATGTACCTAAAGTTACTGAAATCAAAGATTTTGGAGTTTTCTTCGATCCTCAGGTGAACTATAGAGAGTACCTACGCGGATTATCCGACTTCTCATTTAAAGTCCTTGGGTTTGTGATACGGTAATCCAAATATCTCAATAATTTTCAGGTTATGCACAGGTTGTATATTTTCATTGTTTGGGTCGCTTCTAGATGAATGTAGCTATCTGGAATCCATATGAAGATTCGTTTACTTTTATGTTAGAGAAAATTCAGAAACCCTTTTTTTTGGTTTCTTTATTTCAAGCGGTAGGTGTATTACATTTTTTATATCAAGAACTTTTTTATATCAAGAACTTTACATGGCTATATAAATCTCAAACTCACTCAGAATATTTCTGACATGTTCATCTATTTTAAATTTATTTGTGGCTAATCCACAAAATTTTTTATTTTGTATTTATTTATTGTCATTATTATTAACCCTTTGGGGACCGTAAGCTTTGCGGTATAGGCATTTTTGAGGGCGATGTAAATAAATTGTATGTCAAGTTTTATGAAAATTGGGTTAAAAGATTTTGTATAAATTGATGGGACATAAGTATCCCTGTAGTTCATAAAGTGCAAAGTTACGCATTTCTAAAATTTTAATATTTTATTATTTAAATCAGAAATCATACCCACTAAAAAAACTTACATTATAATATTATATTTATTTATTTTAAAATCACCAGAATTCGTTGGCCATTTGCGATATTAGCAAAAAATGCGGTATATTTTTAAACAATAATTTATTTCTTTGCTAATATTAAGATTCAAGTGTCTCAATAACATAAAAAAAAATATAATTTGTATACTATTCGTAATCGATAAACTATAAAATGATTTTTGAAGTTATGGGACGCATATGTCCCATGGTCCTAGGGTTAAGATCCATAACAATGTTTAGGTTACTCTGTCAAAATGATTTTAGAAATATAGGGATAAATAAATAAATAAAATAAATAATGCAACATCATCAAGTACCCTTGTTTGTTGAAAATAATTGTGCCTAGCAACTCGATCCTAACTTGAATAATAATTTTACTGAATACATTAATCATGTCCAAAATTACTCGTTGCCTCGTTGAGATTAAGTGCCAGTCAGATTTGATCGATAAATCGCTTGATACTTGATTAATAGTTGTAAGGAAAGTTTTCACCAAATTTAAGTGCTCCCTTAATATAACAGTCGACGCTATGGAATCGAAACGGCAACAAATTATTGCTGACAATAAAATCGTATACAATTTATATTGAGAACTGCAAATGAAACATTATTGCAGCTACAACGAGCCTCCTTTCATATTATTTTGATATGTCATGTTTCTTAATCTCAAATAAGCAGATTTAATCAAATGTGTTACATTAGGTTTATTTTCAAAAATGAGTTTCTAATGGTTTCATGTAATTCTCTCGTAGCCGGAAACATCAGTGAAAACAAATTTCCATAAAACGATACAAAAACCCTTTATAGCAGGAGCAAAATTTTAGCTTTTTATTTATATTATCAAAATTAAGTTAAATCAAATTACATTTATTATCTTCAAAAACTTTTTAATAGTTGTTTAGATACAATATTTTATAGAGCCGCTTTGCATTAAAATAAATTTAAAATGAATACTAAATGTTTCTCAAGGGACTCAATAGATAATAGTTTTATTAGATACTTAAAAGTACAGTTTGAGTTGTCCTTAAATATAATATTTAATGGTCCTACAAATAGGAAATACAATTGAATATCGGAGTCAATTTGAAATAATAATTATAATATAATAATCAATAAAATGGTAACAATGTCAAGTTAAATAAATAAAATCCATATGGAAATTGTCAGTCATCTACATAATTATATTTCGTTGATATTTTACAATTCTCTCTCAAAAAGGTAGCTTTTTAATTTTGATTTAAACTGGAATATTTTCCCTGTTCTACATATCAATTTATAATTTTCAGGCAGTTTATTGTAACACACCATTCTAGCGTAATTTGGATACCTCTTGAATAATTCTAGGGAACAGGGTAGTGTTAAATTGTGCCTACCTCTGGTGAAATGAGAGTGAATTTCTTTTTAGGTTTTCAACTTTTCTATATTTTTTTAATTTTAACATTATGCATTCAAATATATATATATATATATATATATATATATATATATATATATATATATATATATATATATATATATATATATATATATATATATGATAATTCAATTCAATTCTTTATTGAGAAATCACACAGTATTACAGTAATATTTTTTAAATGTATGCATTTAAATTTTTTAAATGGGCCGGGCTCGGAGCGCGGGAATTTTTAAAATCCGTCTTGCACACAACACTCACTGTATCCTGTTTTACGTCTTTGCGTTCGGCGTTCGGCGGCGGGAACATTTTAAGAAGAGGGTTCCACGTAGAAGAGAGTTTGTAGCCGTCATCTCTATTGAAGTTCGGAGTTCTTCTTATTTCAATGGCTTCCCGGATCAAGCGAGGAAAGTAGAATTGTTCCTTGGATAGAACAATGGGATTTTGAAACTGCATCCACTGGTTACTTCCGCTATCCAATATATGTTCGCAGATCGCCGATTTTTCTCGCTGAACGTTTTTAACAGCTTTGATGTGTTCTGTCAGTCGCGTGGCTATGGGCCGTTTCGTTTGTCCAACGTAGGCTAGACCGCAGCTGCATTCGACTTTATACACACCCGGGGTTTGCAGTGGTATTACATCCTTTACAGGCCTCAAAAATCGAGCTATATTTTGGGTCGGTTTGAAGATCGTTTTTATATCGAATCTGTTTAGCATCTTACTTATTCGATCAGTCACGCCCTTGACGTATGGTAAGAATGCTCTTGATCTGCTCGGTTTTTGAGTTTCGTCCGTATTAGATCGTGTGCGTGTCTCGTGATATTTTCCGTATCCATTTTTCCTAAGGACATCATTGACATGTTCCATCTCCTTCGGAAAATGCTCAGTGTCGCATAGATCGCGTGCTCGATTCACGAGCGACGTTTGCACTGAACGTAGATGGTAGGGATGATGGTGTGAGCTTGCATGCAAATATCTGTCCGTATGTGTGGGCTTCCGATATACCGTATGTCCGAGAGTATTGTCACTTCTCCTCGTCACTTTGACATCCAAAAATGGTAAGGAGCCATCCTTCTCTACTTCATAGGTGAAACTGATTTTTGGGTGTATGGAGTTTAGATGACCCAGGAATTCTTTCACCGTTTGAATGTTACCTTTCAGGATGCAGAAGGTATCATCCACGTAGCGAAGCCAGAGAATGGGTTTAATTTTGGAGGTTTTTATGGCTAATTCCTCAAAATATTCCATATATATGTCACTAACTATCGGCGATACGGGGCATCCCATTGCTACTCCGTCGATTTGTTTGTAATAATCGCCGTTCCATAGAAAGTAGCAGGATGTCAGGCAATGTTGAAGCATGTCGGCGTAGCTAATAGGGAGGTCCTCAGACCTTAGTTTATCTCTCACCACCGTAAGACACTCCGAAATGGGCAAATTCGTAAATAAAGATTCGACGTCAAAGCTCACCATTATTTCGTCTTCGGCCAGTTTTAAGCTTCTAATAATGCTTACGAAATGTCGCGAGTCTTTCACGTAAGACGTCGTTTTGCCCGTAAGCGGTTGGAGGACACCAGCCAAGTGTTTTGACAGAGGATATGTGGGGCTGTCGATTTGGCTCACAATCGGTCTCAATGGTGCATTATCCTTATGGATTTTAGGTAAGCCATATAATTTCGGTGGCTGTACGTTACGTGGTTTAGTGAGATAAGCTATTTCTGGGAGGGAAGTGACAGATTTATCGATTAAAACTCTCGTTTGCCTGGTAATTCTGCTCGTGGGATTGTAATTCACCTTCTCGTAAGTGTTGGCGTCTTCTAAGAGCGTCCCAATTTTCCGCTCGTAGTCCACAGTATCGAGTATCACGGTTGCGTTGCCTTTATCGGCCCGCAACACAACTACGTCCTTATTATCCCGCAGAGATTTTAAGCTTTTTCTCTGGGCGGCTGTGGTGTTCGACTGTGAGAGCTTGGCCTTGCGTACAAAGACAGCCACATCCTGTCGCAGTAAGTCGGCCTCTGGCGCAGGGATCTTGTTACGAGAGATGACTTCTTCAATGCCACCGATAATACTTTCCACAGGCAAACGGTTCGGTGTCGGTACATAATTTAATCCCCTGCTAAGAATTTCTGTCGTCGGCTGGTCAATGTCAATGTCAATACCACTGCAAACCCCGGGTGTGTATAAAGTCGAATGCATCTGCGGTCTAGCCTACGTTGGACAAACGAAACGGCCCATAGCCACGCGACTGACAGAACACATCAAAGCTGTTAAAAACGTTCAGCGAGAAAAATCGGCGATCTGCGAACATATATTGGATAGCGGAAGTAACCACTGGATGCAGTTTCAAAATCCCATTGTTCTATCCAAGGAACAATTCTACTTTCCTCGCTTGATCCGGGAAGCCATTGAAATAAGAAGAACTCCGAACTTCAATAGAGATGACGGCTACAAACTCTCTTCTACGTGGAACCCTCTTCTTAAAATGTTCCCGCCGCCGAACGCCGAACGCAAAGACGTAAAACAGGATACAGTGAGTGTTGTGTGCAAGACGGATTTTAAAAATTCCCGCGCTCCGAGCCCGGCCCCCCACCACCGTTATAACCTACGCAGTGGCGGCAGCGGTTTGCGGCCTACCCGCAAAACAACGGACTGACAGCTCTTCAGTCTACCCTAGACAACGGCGGCTGCAACGTCACCGAAACGTCGGGTCCTACAAATTTCACGCGGTAAATTCGTTTTCTATCCTATTTATAATGTCAAACAACCGCGATAGTCTTCGATTTTAAATAAAACCGGTTACGGATTTCAATAAAATTACATAAATTACGTTTTTTTTTAACTACTAAAACTAACGTACCTTCAATTAAATTTTTTTCAAATTTAGAAGTACATAAGAGTCGAGTATGCAGGGTGTGTGTATGTGTTTGTGGGAGTGTGTTGAGCGTGTAAGTGTGGAGTGTGAGCGGGTATGATATTAGTAATGGCGTATATAAAATATAATAATAATAATAATAATAATCAATAAAAATAGCTAAAAACCAAGTCTCGGTTAGGTATTGTATTGTATCGGTTAGTATTGTATCGGTTAGGGTTTGATTTACGGAGTATTTGTAAGTGATTATGGAATTATTAAACATATCAATACCATTTAAATGGGTATTATAAAGCTCACAACAGCGTGTGAGTACTCCATTCCTTGATGCATTAGTTTTAAAGCGCGGCAATCGAAACAGGTCAAATTGGCGTGTGGTCCTCATTGGGGCGTTAATATTGATCGCTCCCACCAGGTCAGAGCAATCGAATATACCGTTCATTATTTTATAGAGGCACAGAGCATCATTCAAGTTGCGCCGATAACATAGCGAATTTATTTTAAATAGTAAGGCCGCCTCATTAGTAGTATTACATTAACTTTTCGTCTTGAAATTTAAGTATCGAACGAACTTATTTTGGATATTTTGCAGTCTGTTAATGTGGACCTGATAATAGGGAGACCATATTGGAGAAGCAAACTCAAGGTGAGATCGAACAAACGCATTGTATAATACCTTCAATATTAATGGATCGGTGAATGGTTTCGATGCGCGAATTATGAAGCCAAGCATTCTACTAGATTTTTCGGCAATAGCTGCAATATGAGCCCGAAAGCTTAATCTGTCATCTAAAACTACACCCAGGTCCTCAATAGAAGTGCACGTCGCGATAGGAATGTCATCGATCTGATATGAATAGTTAATCTTGTTCTATTTCGCGTAAAGCTTATGTGGAAACATTTTGCTACATTCATTTTTATCTTGTTTTTGTTACAATATATTTCCAAAGAGTCGAGATCCTTCTGGAGGAGAACACAATCGTTTTCAGATTTAATAATTTTATATATCTTTAAGTCATCTGCATACATCAGGAATTTTGAATGTTTGAAGCATTCACCGATGTCGCTAACGTACAGAATAAAAAGTATAGGTCCTAAATGTGATCCCTGTTGGATACCAGAAGGTATCAATTCACATTGTGACATAACAGAACCGATGGAGATGCAATGCGACCTATTTTTAATATACGATACTAGCCATCTGTAAAGGTCACCTCTTATACCAATAGAGTAAATCTTTTTTAATAATATGTCATGATTTACGCGGTCGAATGCTTTGGCAAAATCCGTATACACGGTGTCAATTTGTATTCGATTGTCCATATTCTTATTTAAATACTCCGTAAATACAGCTAAATTAGTATCGACTGACCTGCCCGGGAAGAAACCATGCTGTTCATTATTTATATGTTTTTTAATGTATGTAAGGATAGAATCACATATAATTTTTTCATAAACCTTCGCAAATGTGGATAATTTTGAGATAGGCCGGTAATTTGACACATTTGACTTGTCTCCGCTTTTGAAGATTGGTGTTACCAATGCATATTTCCATAGAGAGGGTACAGTGCCTGTTCGCAGAGATTTTTTATATATAATATTGAGAGGTTTAGATAATGAGTAAGCACAATGTTTAACGAAAAAGGCAGGTATATTATCGTACCCTGCTCCTTTGCTGGGATCTAATTTTAAAAGATAAGCTAGCGTCATAGTTTCCGATATGTTCACATCTGTTATGGGCATATCATTATGATGGGAAAGCGCAGCTTCATAGTCACCGTGATTTGGGGAATGTTCATAGACGGAGTTGAAATAATTAGAAAATAACTGGGCTATATCATTTACGTTACTCGCGGACAGATCATTATAATGCATAGTCTGTGGGAAAGCGGGACTTGACTGTTGAGTTTTGATATAACGCCAAAAAGATTTTCCATCATTTTTTATATTTTGCTGAGTCGCATCAATATACTGATTAAAGCAGTTTTTTGTAATAATTTTCTGTCTAGCGCGTAGGATGGAAAAGGATTCATAGTCTAATGGGTTTTTATATTTTTTCCATTTGCGGTGGTACAGTGATTTCTCCTTAATTACGTTTATAAGAGGTTTACTATACCATACGGGGTAGCCATTGCTATTTATTTTTTTAGAAGGAATATGATCTACGATAATTTTATTTAAAATTGAATAAAATATTTCCACGCATTTATTTACATCCATATCAATAAAAAGAGCATCAAAATCATGACTGTTAATTATTTCGTTTATATCTGTGTAGTTGCCTTTTTTGAATAATCGAATGGTTCGAATTTCAGGACAATATCGGATATATATATATATATATATATATATATATATATATATATATATATATATATATATATATATATATATATATATATATATATATATATATATATATATATATATATATATATATATATATATATATATATATATATATATATATATATATAGTGATGGTAGCATGAGAATACTGAAATGTTTGAAGTGACCATGACATGATTCAGTATGGTTAAGGTTGATCAATATTCTTATAGATCGTATTTTGAAAGAGAAAATATGTTGCCTTAAAACTGTAGTCATATATCATTCATAGATAATCTTTAACTCTGTGTCTTGTGAGAACATTTTAATGACATTTTTGAAGATGTTAATATACAGACATATAAGAATATAATAAAGAGACTCTACAAAGATAGTGAAGTAATTTGTCTTGTTCATAAAAGAAAAATGTTTAGTTCATCGTTTCTTATGAGTCAAGGAACTAAAAAAAATACAATGTTGAAATTACATCTGCTGCAAATTATAGTTTTGATAAAAACTCGCACTTATATAAATAGGATATTGAAGAACATTGGTATTTATAATTATCAGTATGCATTTAGATTTATTGATAGCAGTCTTAAGAACTTACAATTATCTATTTAAGTTATGTGTAATTCTAAGAAAACGTTTTATGAATAAAAATGTTCATCATGTAAATAAAGCTTTTTGATCGTGTATCATTTTGAGAAAACGGCCCTCAAATGAGGAAAATCTCAACTACCCTTAGGACACCACTTCTAAAACATAAATGTTCCGTATGAAATTTTTTTGCTGATGCAGAAATCGAACCGAGGATTCAGGATGTAGACTGCGAAAATTGAAAATTGCAAAGTGGCGGAAGGTAATCGGAGATGGAATACGCTTACCGGCGGCACGAACTTTACAAATACATCGAGCGACGTTGAGACATTTTAGCAGAGAAAATCGGTTGTATGATCCCAAAACTTTCCCGGTAAGTACCCAAGGACTTATGAAAAGATTTTGAGCGTGATGTCTATTCGGAAAGGCGGTTACCAGGTTGACCTGAAGTATGTGTGTTAATGAAAGAGAAAGATGAAGCTGAAGGAAGTATGTGTATTAAATATTATAAGTTTAGCTTGAATATAAAATATTTAAACAAAAAATCACAATGTAAATTCGGCCTAAAAAGGAATCCGTGTAACAAACCTCAAGTCAATAAGTGCAATATTTCGAGATTGAACCATGACTAGTTCGCCTCCTGACGGAAAGATTTCAAAAACAACCTTTTCCACTCTTGCCATGACTAAATGATGCCTGGATGCCGAATTTTAGCTCAATCGGATGAAACATTTAGGCGTTTAGGCGTTTATGTGTGGAGGAATACACACAGACAGACTTTGATCTAGAAATAGTGTTAATCATTTCAGGGAGATTAAAACGAATATTTCTGTCTCCATCACGAAAAAAACGGTGGGTTCACAATAGTTTCCCTCCTCGTTCGTTGGTGGGCCGGGAAGGTATTTTTTTCACTGCTATGGACTTAGTAGGTGGTAGCAATAGAAAAAATAATGAGACGATAACTTTGTGTTTTGTAAAGATAATGGAACAAACTTCATTGGAGTTGCAGAAAGAGTTTATTAAAGAATGTTGAAATCCAACCGAACGTGTCGTGGATTGATTCAACGCGGATATCAAGCGGCAACGCAGATCGCAAACAGCGCCATCTGCTTAGCTAGCTCTGTATCGCTTAAAATATAAAGTTATATTTAATAATTTACAATTTACTGCCCTCTAGGAAGCGTATGCAGAAGCGCGTCACCAATTTGTTTGTAATAGTATTCTTAAGATAGTATAGACGGCGTTAAAAACAGTTGTCGGAAATTCTAATTCGCAAAAAAATATATGAAATTAATGGCAATAAAATCAATTAAAACTACAATCATCAAAGGCGTCAACAAATACCTTTTGTTATTTTGATATTGAAATATAGTGGAAGTCTGCGGATTTTATGATCCGACGACCCATCCGATGTAATGCCGATTTTGGGTGGCCCCAAGGAAGAAGGGACACTTTCTAATTGCATGTAGTATTTATTTGCGGATTAGTTTGCTTGTTTTAGCAGTTAAATAGGACTGAAAAATTGCATATTCTTGTAACTTTAAGATAGTTAAGTTCTAATTAGGATATTTAAGTGATACTTAAAATAGTTAAGTTACACTTAAGATAGTTGAGCTATAATTGGGGTACTTACATTATAATTAGGTGGTTAACTTATAATAATTTAGTTAAGTCGTAACTAGGTTAGTTAAGTTAACATTAAGCCTAACGGCGATTGTGCATTACTTGAATGCAAGGTCAAAGTTCTTGGAAACTTCCTGAATGCCTGACTTACTGAAAGCTTAAAAGATTGTCTGCCTGAAAGATTATGCAAATGGCATAAAAAATGACTAAACAGATGGCGTTTTTATCAATCGCATAGTTGGATATATTCCGTTACAGCTTTGTGAGTCTATCGGGGAATTCCAACTGTCGAACGTATGCACGTTTCGGTATGATCCACGACAGAACGGATTAATTAAATAATGGTATAAATATGTATCACTTACCAGCTGGTGAAGAGACAAACTCGACGAACAGATCTTGTGAGGTTCCGATAATAGAATACGGAAATTTGCCCATTCCACAGAATGTCCCAATAACGGCTGATGATTCATCCTTGCCGTCATAAATCCTTATATAGTCATAAGGGCAGTTTTCTGAACCTGAAATAATAAAAGAGAATCATTCTTGACCGTCCATTTTCATAGATTCTTTTAAAAATCCTGCTTTAACGGCAAAGTTTGTTAATATCCCGGTATCACCACGTTTAAAATCCTCTGTATACATATGCGTAAAGTTTTATTATGGAGGTCCGCAGTGCAGCAGCTCGGCGGCTAGCTGCTAAGCCCAGCTTTTTGAAGATCGATAGAGAACGGATTATTTTTAATTAACGACTGCCTGCCGACGACGGCGACGTAAATTGTTGTTCACGCGAAAATGTCACCACGTCCGTTTAGAAATAGCGGTGATATTAGGATGGATGGATGCGTGCATTATGCTCATCTGACTAAAATACTATTAATAAACCTAACCTGACAACTAAAATAAATTTAATAAACCTCTCAGTTTATTTTCTATTTATTCAAGAAAATAATCATTTTTTTAAAACGATGAATTTACGTCACTAACTACGCAGCGCCTGTTCGAAGAAAGACACCAATTTTAAAGCAATTTAAAAGTATGCATAATTGTTTTCCCTTCTATTGGTATCAAACGAAATAATCATTGAAAATTAAAATACGAGAAAAAAATAAGAAACAAAAAAAATTATAATAAAAAAGTCCATAAAATCATTAAATAATAATCAAGAATAAAATATACAATAAATCAGAAACAAAAAAATACGGTATAAAAATGCAAAAACTGACTTAATTCTTGTATACATACAGATATACAGGATGAGTTTTCATTAACCGGCATCCTTGAAGTGAATGAAGTGCTTTAATTTTTTTTAAAAAAGCATGAAATAATACATTTTCTTTTCTATTTTTGAAAAAAAAAAGTTATGAGTAAAATTTGACAGTCGTTGAGCATATTGCGCCATCTAGCGGTTAGTAAAAATGCGAATTAACAATATTGGCTCTTTTTTACCTACCGCTAGATGGTGAATTGCGATCAACGCTTTTTATACTTTTTTTCGGACACTTAATTTTGAAAAAAAAAAGAAAAAACTTTTTTTGTTTTTTTTTTTTACATGTTTTAAATCAAAACTTTCTTATTTGCTCATACTGATTCACCCACTTCAAGAACGTTGGTTAATACACACTTACACTGTATACATATCTGTTAATATAAATATACATAATTTATGTTGTCGAAGATTATCATAAAATTACCTACTGTTCGCGGGTACATAAATTATGTGTGTATAAATGGGTCGGCTATTTATAAAATGTCATGAGGAATAAATGTTTTTTCCGTTCTTTCTTACTAATTGACCACATAATAAGGTATTTTTAAGAACTACCTGTGTCAGTCCTGAAATATCAGATAGAAAGTTGTTTTTACATAAGGGCTGCAGCATAATTTTTTTCAAGTTTATTAGAGCGTAATTTTTAGGTTAGAGAATAAAAACAATACAATTTTATTAAATTCTTTCGACTACTTTTAATATTCATATACGTATTCATATACAAATTCTACAAAATTTTTAGGAATTACAATAGGCAATAAACTTCAATGGGGTCCTCATATTGAATTATTAGCTGGAAGACTTAGCTCGGCAGCATTTGCGGTACGTCAAATAAGGCAACTAACTGATGAAGCTACTGCCAGAACTGTCTATTTCAGCTACTTCCATAGTATAATGTCGTATGAGATTTTGCTCTGGGGCCGCGCAGCCGATATGCAAACGATATTTACTTTGCAGAAAAGAGCCATACGACCCATCTATTGTTTAAACTCCCGAGCATCGCTAAAAGAGAAATTTAAAGAAATCAATATTCTGACGGTTTATAGTCAGTATTTATTCAATAACATAATGCATGTTCGTAAAAACTTGCACAGGTTCCGTAGGTTGGGTGACATTCACAATAGGAACACCAGGTTCAAAAATAAACTAGCCATTACGGGCTCTAAGTGAGCAAAAATGAGTAAATCTTTCATTAGAGACGGTGTTCGCTTTTATAACACTTTGCCTGAGGAACTAACCCTTTTACCAGACACTAAATTTAGAAAAAATGTTAATGATACTTTGTGCTCTAAAGGCTATTATAAAATTGAATATTTTTTAAGCGATACATTGGTCTGGTCAAGTCGTTGTTGTGTAACATAGCTATGAAAACCATTATTACTATTACGTAAAGCCATTGATTATATAGTGTTGTAATCAATGGCAAAGCCTACAAGCAAGGCATAAATATCTAGAAACATAAGACGTTCGGAAAGTACTGTAAGTCTACTTCGAATAAAAAATCTATCTATCTATCTATCTATCTACGTGTTAGAATAGTTACCGGATGTAATCGGTCGCATTGGGCAGGTCATAATGTTCTCGCATCGTTGCCCGTCCACATTGAATTCTTCATACTCAATGTAAAGCTTTATGTAAGGAAGTCTTGTGTTCAGGTGATATCTGCAGTGAAGGTTTCGAGGATAAACTCCAGGATATGCTGCCGATTGAACGTAGCAGGTTTGAAGTCGGCAGTTTCTGAACACACGTTCGCAGTATGACCTGTAATTAAAGAAATTGAATATTATTTTTTCTATTATTTCCAATTTATAACTACACATAGGTAGATGCTATAATATGCTTGCTGGAGGTATACAATATATGTGGGCATTCCCTTTTTACATTACATTACATTACATTTTCGTCGTGTCCAATTGACGGCTAAAACCGCTCTTGGACGTGTCAACATAATTGGGTTAAGTAGTAAGTCTCGTTACTACTTGTTACTGAACATATGTACATAGGTAGTCAAGAATTAACTACTAGATTGTCAAACTATAAATATAAATAATTAAAATAGAAGCCTAATATTTGAAATAGTTAGTAATTCGAAAAGATAAGTAGAAAAATTATTCATCATAATATTCAAATTGTCAGTAAAATGTTAAATAATCAAATTAAAGCTACATTATGCATTATAAACTAAAAGGACAGATATAAGGCCATATAAAATAATCAGATAATAAGGCTCTACTATTTTAAGTAATTTAAATGGGCACAATATTTGAAAAATCATGGCCCTCAAATTCGGCCAGATTGTTGTTTTTTTTTTATTTTATGTCCTCCAGCTGTTTAAATTTTGTGGGGAGTAGATTATAGAATTTAATGCTAAGGTACAAGTAGCTTTTCTGTACTTTTGCCAGTCGTATTCGGGGTACGCATAAAAGAGAGCTACCGCGGGTATGATGCTATTGAATGTCTGGATTAATTGCAGTTTCTGCGAGGTGCTGTCTAGCATACATTAAATTTATGCCCTTGATAGCTTCATCTCATAGTATCGTGACAAAATTTATAAAGTCATTTTGCTACAATTATATTCGGAATTCGAAGTGACAGCAGCATTAATGTTGAATTTTCCTTAATAAAATCGTAATTCCATATATAAAAAGAGAAGTTCCTATTCACTCACTCATTCTTTCATGACTTACTCATCAACGCCCAGCCCTACTTCTTAGACCTAGATAGCTGAAATTTTAGACGGATTTTTCAAAACTCAACCACTATAGGGGTGAAAAGGGGTTTTAAAGTTTGTATGGAGAAACGATATAGGTGTACTTTTTAATATTATATAAAGAGGGACACATAAGTGGCCTTCCCGAAGATTGTTCACATTTTTGACTGTCTAGTCTGCGAGCATGAACAATCGGGCGTCCCCGGAAACGATAAGTCTAAACTCACCGGCAAATCCTTCTACCACCGGGCTTAACGATACCGTGTCGAGATGCCGAGCCAATCTCGTCCACTCGGGCTACAAAGGGAATCCAATTTGCGACTATGGAACGCTACAGGAGGAAGAGCACTCCTGTCCTACCCGCAGCTGTCAACCCCCATCACATACCAGGACCTACAAGAGACGAACGACAAAGCCGCGTATTTTTGGAGGGACGCAGACTATTACATTAAATCCCTCGGGACCCTCACAATCTGAAATCAGGTTGACCATATTATATCCTCTAAAATGTTGTATGGAGTAGGATAGTCATTGGTTGTTTGATATTAGTATTAGATATTTGTCTATCGCTCTTTAAAATTAAAAAAAAAAACGAAATGAACCATTCTGTAAGGACTTATATTATGAAGACACATTTTTTTAAATCGTGTGTGCTGCATTACGCAATTCAAACCACTCAAAATTGTAAAACCAACCATTCTTCACAATATATATATGTTGAATTGGGGAGCGAAAAGTCAAATATAATGTACATGCGATATTTCTGCGTTACAAAAGGCGTTACAAATGGTCACGAGGAAAAACGATCAATATCATTTATTTGTGAAAATGAGGTGCTATTGCCGTCCTGTGGCTTGTTTCCAAACGAATTTGGAAAGAAAGAGAATAGTCTGCCTTTAAATGAAGGGGTAAGAAAATGGGTGACGGGAAAAAATGTTCAAGGTCCATGCGGCTACGGTGTACACTCATATGTACTCTCTCTCTCACTCTCTCTCTCCCTCCCTCTCTCTCTCTCCCTCTCTACCTCCCTCGCTCCTCCATCCCTCTCTACCATTTCCTTTCCTTTTCCCTTGCCTTTCCCTTTCCCTCTCCCTCTTCCTCACCCTATCCCTCTCCCTCTCCCTCTCCCTCTACATCTCCCTCTCTAACAAGTAAACACGAAAATAAAATGAACTGAACTGATCTGAACTCAATCTATAGGTTAAAGAAGTTAAACATCAAAAATTGTTACTAAGCATAAGCATTCCGAACATTTCTCCTCGATTTGCTTTAATATGCCACGAAGCAATGTCCCTTTCCGAGTGAGTACGTCGAAGCCGTTCTTTTGCCCGTGTTTTGCCGAAGCCTTTGTTCCTGCATGCATTTGGCGCGACGCGCTCCGACTCGGTTCTGTTATTTTCTCCCCGCCGCTCGTTCCGCAACGAATCGACAGACGTTTCTTTGTACGCTTCTTCGCACGTTTCTTCGCCGACTACTGGCGCTCGCTCTCCTGTCTTTTTCTTTTGCTGTGTATCTCTTGCAGGCAGTCTGCAGTATCGGTCGCACTGTGTCGCCTCCAATCGGAAACAGAGAACGCAACTGCTTTATAACTGCCATCCGAAGATATTACATATCGTCTCTCGCTATATGAGACACTGTTTAATGACGACTGCACTGAGAGAACAGTTGGGAGGACTTCAAAGGGCGAACCTTCACGCCAGGAATGATCATATACCTGATATGATCATTCCTTCAGCCGTGGGAGGAGCGAAGAGGAGCGTAAAGCAAGAAGAATGAAAAACCACTGTCTAGCTCCGCCAACTAGCCCGCGAGAGACCAAAGCTTAACGCCTGGCACCGGGTAGTTAACTCAGAGGGCAGAATAAGCGCCCCAACGATTCAGTTCCAACCATCGCGGACCATGGCGTCCTTTGCCCGTCTTTCATTCAGAATCGGGTGTCTAATTGATTGTTTTCAGAGCGGCTGTCTTAGGTAAACAGCTGCCCCTGCTCTATAGAAAACAAAGCCGTTTCCAGACTCCCTCGGTTATCAGTCGAAATGCACAGTCGATTGGCTGACGCCGCGCGGTGCGCAGACCATCCCGGAACGCCCGAAGGACGGTTCCCAGAGGAACTGGCCCTGAGAGAACAATAAAGACTTGAGCTCGACGATCTTCATGACTAAAATAACGGCTAAAAAAGTACACTTAGTTTAGGCGGTACAAGCAGGCCTACATCACCAAGATTTGAGGATCAACAATTCAAGTCGTAGAGATTGAATATGTGTACGAAGCTTTATGAACATCGGTTAAGTAAAAGTAGTTAAAAATCAGTCGCAGAATTCGAATGTTATGAAATCGCTTTCAATTAAGGACAGAAGTACTAATTAGAGCTGCGTGGAAGGCATTAAGTTTTCTTCGGTGACTTTTCTTTTTATTTGAACTTGCCGATGTCTCTTAGCATTAGGATGAGTCTGATTCTTGCCGTGTTTTAGTTATATGATATTTTATTTGATGTTTCTTAATTGTATATTGTCATATTTTTATGAATTGCCTAAATAAATAAATAAATAATAAAAATAGCAATCACCATCATCCATTGTGGTCGGAGAAACCGCAGCTCACAGTGCGGCCTCAGTGAAGTAATATTTTAATAATATCAGATCAGTTATCGATGCATTTGCTACTATCAGCGGTAATCCGAGTAGCGAATTTATGATTTAGTTCGTAAGATCAAATGCGGCCTCACAGTAGGAGGATTTTTCTGAATAGTCTACGTTGAAATCACCAGCCAATACAACAGATTAATAATCTGGATACAAATCGTCAAGGGTTACTTCGATAAAATTAAGAAATTGCTAGAATTCCGAGTTTGGTCTTCTATATAAACAGAGAATGCCCACTAAGAGATCTGGAAGATTAACTCAAGGAACGTCGCGTTAAGTGCGTACTTCATAAAGCATTTAAGATAGTTTAAAAATGAAAAGGAGCGGAATTTATTAAGACGGAAGTGTATTTTTCAATATAATTAATTGGTTCTAAGACACAAGAGTGTCCTATGAAGGATTATTTATTTATTATTTATCTAATTGCCACAATATACATAGTTTACATTACATACCATTTCAAACCCGTAATTACTATTATATACTATACTAGCGACCCGCCCCGGCTTCGCACGGGTGCAATGCTGATACTAAATACAGTACAGAAAAACTGTGAACGTTGTATATATAAACATAGCGGCCCGCTCTGGCTTCGCACGGGTATAAAATATATAGCCTATGTGATTAAAATCGATCCAGTAGTTTTGATTTATTCATTACTGCCCGTGGCCCGCACGTGTTAAATTTGGAGTAAAACAATCCCCCTTTCCCTATACCGTGAAGATTTCCTGCTATCTTTGGAATATCTAAATTCATACACTACATTTTTACTTATTTACTTTTTACATTTTTAACTATTTATTTTATTTTTACAACATATTACAGAATGTCTTTATAAACAACGTTCACAGCTTTCTTGTCATTAGACAATACAAACATGTTTTCTCCGGAGGTCACTCTTGAAAGAGCGACATACAGTTGTCCATGTGAAAAACAGTCAACGCTCAAATCTAAGCCTGCAACGTTGAAGGTTTGACCCTGCGATTTATTAATGGTCATTGCAAAAGATGTCTTTACCGGAAACTGTAAACGTTTAAATTGGAAGGGTAAATCCGATGGTATCAGAGGAATCGGGGAATCAATACATCTTCTCCGGTACCACATCCTGTGAGTATTGTGCACTCTATTATGAAAGTTTTCAATGATTTTACCAGCAAACGCGTGCCATTGCAAAGTTTAGGTGGATTAAGGTTTCTTAATAAAATAACAGGACAACCTACTTTCAACACCATTTTGTGAGGAGGGAGTCCAGACGGGTTCAAAGAGTTTAGAAATTCTGTAGGAAAATGAACAGCTTCTTCCAAATCGAGAACAGTATCGACCGAGTAGTATATTTTCGTCGGCGCATCAATCTTTGAAAGAATCAAGTTATTTACTTTATCTACTTGTTCGTTAGTTGGTGACAGAATCGCTCTTTCTTTAAACCAAGATATTGTCTTATAACTTATGTTATCAATGTCAGGATAGACATTGTTGACTAACTCTTGGATGTTGTCTATCAAAACGCAAAGGTTTTCTAGGTCAATCCTTCCCTCACTTTGTGTTAACTCTCCATTGCCAACTTTTAGCAGCATCTCTGGAAATAGCCTGTTCTCACGTCAATGGAAACCATTGAAAAAAAAGAATGATTTGGGTCTGTAACTGGATAAATAAAAGAGAAACCCCTGGAGCAAGAAATGGCTAATTGGTGGAGATGTCAGCGGCTATAACAATCATTTACGTATGCTTCCACAGAAATTTGATGAGTTGCTTTCTAAAATTGAGAGTAAAGACATTATTTCTTGCTATATTATTTTTGTAGAGAGATGACCGGGTATTCCAATGACATTCCATAAGAACTACGCCAACCACCGTATCTATATCCACTCGGATAGCAAGGCAGCTCTTATGGCACTAGCCTCGAATACTATTAATTCAAAGCTAGTGCAAAACTGCGTATCACTACTGAATTCCCTGGGCGAAAAGAACAGGGTAATTCTAAGATGGGTTCCCGGCCATGCAGGAATCGAGGGAAATGAAAAAATCGACGAACTTGCTAAGACGGGAGCAAAGGGAACGTTATATGGCCCTGAACCTTGCTGTGGCGTGCCAAAAAGCCTTGCAAACATAATTCTCAAGCAAATATGTTTAGAACAATCCGTCAACCACTGGAACAATACGCCAGGGTTGAATCAATCCAACGCGCTAATTAAGGCCTACGACCCTAAGACGGCCCGTGAGGCCTTATCGCTAAATACGAACAATCTACGCATACTGGTGAGGGCGCTCACGGGGCATTGTGTAACAAACACATGTTCAACCTCAAGCTCCGAGACACAAAAATGTGCAGGTTCTGCCAGGGGGCAGAGGAAACTCCCCTACACCTCATGTGCGAGTGTGACCCGCTGATGCGTAAAAGATACACCCACTTGGGTGGTCATTACCTCCAACCTGTGGAGGTAAAACAATCTGGCGCCAAAAGCCTGTTGCGGTTTTTAAATGACACGTGGCTTAGCGCTGAACTATAGTAGGTGGCGAACACAATAGATTAGCAATGGTCGCAGTGTTACAAGGCTCATAAAGACCTTAGAAAAGCCTCACACAACAAATAAAAAAAAATAAAAAATATATATTCCAATGACCTTGATGACTCCGATAATGAGTCACGAAAAGCAATGTTTGATTATTGCCCTAACGAGCCATGTGTTTTATTATTTTTTTGTGATGGCACGCGCGCACACCTCTGCCACAGTAAATATATTAATTAGCTAAAGCCGCTGCGAAGAGAGAATTGACACTAGCATACTCATAAGCAAACCTGTTCACAAGTGCTCAAGGGCATACCCCCTTCCACCTGCGCCTCAGGTAGCACGCTCGAAAATCAAACAACTGTTGATTTATAAGCATACTCGAAATGAGCATGCTCTTTACTAGCAATGCTTCGACACACATGCCGTTGTAACAGACCTTAAGTCCATTAAATGCAATCAACAAATGCATCGACTTCCAGTAAAATCCACTGACACAATTCAGCTATTATTTTGACTCGTGTAGCTATGAATCAACACGATGAAACAATACTTTCCCTCGGAATATTTTCGGATTGCATCATTTCACGATCCATTTAAACTGGCGAAAAAGCAACCAAATTATCATTCCCCGAGTGATCACCTTCCCCCAAGGTTATCGGGACGGCATATCCGGTACCCCTCTTACGAGGTCGCTCAATGGATCCGGCTCCTTGGTTTCCTTTCCTTATTCTCCCTGAGTCTCGAAACATCAGTCTGTAGTCCCACAGACTCGAGCCGTGCCCAGTACAAGATACTAGGAGCACACATACGATCCTCATCTATATAATAATATCCTCGTAACCGCATTCGCGCATCTATATACTCGCGTCCACGTAACCTGTTCGGAAAACGTTATAGCTGGCAATATCAAATCTTCGATCAATAAATTCCTTCTACTTCGTTCAAGACCGCCTTTCACGGAGATTCAAGACCGCCTTTTACGGAGATAACTCGTAAGTTGACATCACCACCAAACACCGAATAATTTGGTGTCTTGTGAGGGGTGGTCCCTAACACCGTTAAGTGGCAATTGATCAATAGTAGCATGCTCTTGTGCTATTATTGATCATGTGTGTAGGTACTTTAAGGTATCGACTATAGATTCGGGTCTTAGTTTCCTAGTCACTACTCAGCGATCTAATCTAGGAGCAAAGTCGTTGTTGGTTCGCGCGCGGCGGTCTCAGTGTGTCGCCTCCGCCCGACAATGGCGAGTACAAGTTTTGACAGCGCGCGCGCCGCACTGCGCTGCATTGTCTTGTAACGATATCAATTTCGAGCTGCGAACAACCCAACTTGGCGGAGGAGGGTAGCTCTCGTTCGCAGACTCGGAATGCACTCAACCCTCGCGGGGTGGCTTCCTTCCACCTACTTTACACTCGCTCATGCTGGAGATGTTCAATAATGGAGTGAATAGCTTGAGGGAGAATCGCTCGCGATTTAACATATGCGAATACTAAGTAGAAATCAGAAATGCATCGCTTGAGCATGCGAGAGAAGATTAATTATGCCGTTAATATCAGATACATAACAGAACGACTCTTGCCATTATGTCACCCTGGAACGAGTCGCAAAAACGTTGAATAGAAGATGATCTACTGATTATAACCTCAGTTCAACGTCAAATTTCAACCAGTAGTCTCAGTGGGGCCCTTTTAGTGGTGTTGCGAGCGTGTTTCGGAATGGATGGGGCCTCAACTTTACAGAAGGCTTTATAGTGTCCTTGACTAACACAATAGATTATCTAGCCATGTTACAGCCATAGCGGCGCCATCGACTTTCATATACCGATGATTAATGTATGGCAGACAGCATCTAACAGAAACTGCAAATAATGCTGATATTCACTCTCACCATACACGCGGTAGCTCCCTTTTACGCAAACCCCGAATAAGACTGGCAAACTTACAGAAAAGATACTTAGATTATACCTAAGCATTCAATTCAATTCAATTCAATTCAATTTAGTTCTGCTCCAGTAGGTATACTTTCCTATACTTTGATGTGTCATTGCGTCTAAAATTTTAAGTAATGTAATTAATTAAGAAATATTATTACTCTCATGATAGTTGTGACAATATAAATTAATTTTAGTAATTTATAATCGGTTTGAAAGTTATTAATAAATAGAAAAAATCTAATAATGAAAATTACTGATCAAATATAGAGCACAGTGTATGTAGCCATAATTATAAAGGCAATAGTATGATTGTCATGAAAATAGATAATCGTATAATAAAAATATCAACATTTAAATTATTTTTCAAATATAGCAATATAACCGTCGTCGATAAAAATAAAAATTACATTCTATAACCTACTACATTAAATTCTATAAACTACCACCTACCGCAATTAAACAGCTGGAGGACGTAAACTTTAAAAAATACATTAAAGACATGCTGATAGTCCACTCTATCTATGATCTAAACGAATTCGAGGGCCATGACTTCCAAACACTGTACCAATTTATTTTTTTGTCATATCAATGCTAGAAAGATATATTCAAAAGTTTTTCTAGAAAACTAGAGTAATGTTTTAAAAAGTATAAACTGTGACTGTATAAATGATACAAATAGTAATCACGAGTAGCGTCCAACTTTTATATGAAACTAAATAGCATACTAACATACTAAACCATACAAACTGCTAAAAAATAATTAATCATGTACATGTGAATAGTTTTATATTTTTTCCCATTTATCTATCGTGTAAAGCCAACTTTAGTCGACGTCACTCTCGCTTTCACATTTATGTAACTTGCCTGTTGACAGTGTTATTTGTGATCATATCAACTTTACTATCTCCTGTTGTTTGTGGTTGCATTCTACTAGAAATTTTGTTTTAATGATATCTAATGTTCATAGTTATAAAATAAAATAAATGTCCCCTTTGTTTCATTTTAATAAAACATATTTTCAACAACTTACGAATTAATACACGGATTAGTGCAATATGATTTTTGTTATAAATTTTGAATGGAATAAATTGATTTTAATTTTACATTTACATTTTCGTCGTGTACAATTGACGGCTGAATTCTGCTCTTGGACGTTTCGAAATAACTGTGTTAGGTGGTAAGTCTCGTTACTACTCCTTACTTGACGCTTCGGCTACGTAACGACCAAATTTGGTTGCACATCAGAACACCGTTGACTACGTAAAGACCAATATTGGCGGCATGCTCCCGGAGCGCACAGTAATATTATTTTCTAATTCAAACGCATCCTAAAATCCATACCAAATATCTCAAATATACCAATACCACAGATATATAGACGGCCGCTAGAATAATTTCGCGCGTCATTTCGCAGATACTTTTAGTAAAATTCCATTGCCAAACATCATTTTTTTTTTCGAGAAATCATCAAAATTTTTATTGATTTTTAAGAGCTAATATCTAAATATTTTTGTATGTAAATAAGCAAAACGAAATATTATTTTTGATAAAGAATCTAATAAAGATCACGATAGTATATACAATTTCTATATAATATGCTTCCGTATTTTCCGTAAGATAAGTACAAGTTAGAAATGCCGATTTTTTTTCACTTTTTCGACATTCTCATATTTATTCATAATTATTTTATTATGTTACAAAATGGGATTTCAATACTCTATATACGACATTTCAATGCGATCATTGCACAGTTATTGTTTTATGATTGCTGTAGTAGTACTTTATAGTTATAGTATAGTATAGTACTTTATAGTATAGTATAGTACTCCATAGTTATAGTACTTTTTGTCGAGCGCGGCGATATTGCAAGAAATTCGAATAAATTGCCGCGGTCTGCCATGAAATTATGCCGCTACTCGAATAGTTAACGTACATACATAGGTTGTCAAGACTTTAACTCCTAGATTATCGAAATATAAAAACAAATATAAATAGAAGCCTAATATTTGAAATAGTCAATAATTTGTACAGATACGTAGTAAAAGTTATTCATCGTAATATTCAAGTGTCAATAAAATGATAAATAATTAAAATAAAGCTACGCCATGTATTTAAATACAAAGTACATATATAAGACTAAATAAAATGACCAGGCAATTAAGGCTTAAATTTTTTAATTCATTCAAATGGGCTAGAAATTGGAAAAGTCATGGCCCCTTAATTCGGCCAGATCATAGAAAAGGTGGCCTATCCTTTATGTTTTTTATTATTTTACGTCCTCCAGCTGTTTAACAGTGGTAGGAAGTAAGTTACAGATTTTAATGCTAAGGTATAAGTACCTTTTCTGTACTTTTGCCAGTCGTATTCAGGGTACGCATAAAAGGGAGATACCGCGGTATGGTGCGAGTGAATGTCAACATTAATTGCAGTCTCTGCGTGGTGCTTTCTAGCATACATTGAACACTAGTATATGAATGCTGCATATATCTTAACCTTACTGAAATATTCATTACATGAGGCCCTGTTCGTTACCTGATACATGGTGTGCAGTACTCTCTTTGCAAAAGAAATATTGTTTACTGGTTGCGGCATTTCCCCAACATAGTAGTCCATAAGTAATTAATGACTTAACATACGCAAAATATACTGATTTGGCTGCCACAAAACTACAAATTCTGATGATTCTTCGATGTCATTTTGCCAAGTTGACTAAACTCGAGTAACCGTGTTTTGCATTCGGTTTGAATGCAAAACCAGAGTAATATTTAAATATTCTAAATTGACTTACCCGGCGACGACCTCTCCTCTGCGGTTCGGGTACAGCTCAGGATGCTGGCCATAACGAAGGTAAACTTCAAACTGCTGCTCGGCTCTGCGAACAAAAAGAAAGCAGTCAGCGGACACTGAACGGCACCGCACGCAAAGAAACCAACCGAGGGGCTTCGCATCTAAAATAGTCGGGTAGCTAGTGATTTTTTTCGGTATTAATTTTCCTAGTCACGAAAGGTCGATATGATTATACAGTGACTAATTCTAAGTAGCGGACGTGTATTTTGTGTGGTGGTTTTCCGGTGGGTTGAGCTGGAAAATGCGTTTGAATATACAAACGCACTGCACTTATTTTAGTACTAATGAAAATCGCTTTACTGTAAATTCGAATGCATCATTGATTAGAAAAAAATCTAGCTGATTTATGGGTATGGCAAAGGTATCCTGCACTTGAGAAACCTAACAAAATAGTGGTACTCTTTTTTGCAGCCTGAAAATTTGGCCTCAAAATATCATACTTAACATTATTTTTATTTTATTTTATTTTTGTTAAAAACATACAGCATAAAAAATGCTGTTATATATATAAGCATAATATATATAACAGTAGTAAAGCCAATGATGTTTTAAATTATTTGCTATATAAGGATTAAAAAATATGTTAAACAATACAATACAAAGAAAACCAAAAAGAATTTAAAATTAACAGTTAAAATCGCTATGTGCGAGTGTATGGGTGTTGGTGTGTGTTTGTGTGATGGAGAGCGTGTATGTATGTGTGTGTGTGTGTGTTTGTGTGTGCGTGAGGGTTTATGTATGTGTGTGTGGCTGTGTATATCTGTAGTGCGAATGTGCTTGTGAGTGCTTGTATGTGCATGCTAATTCAATCCGATCTGCTAATCAGCTTTTCACGTACCTCCTTAACAAAGGATCGACTATTTTGATGGTTAAATATGTCAATATCGTTAAAGCATACATCGTATGCATGCATAACGCGCGGCAATAAATTGGAACCATAGTTAGTGTTGAACCTTGGTACGTAAAAAGTTGAGTGAGCGCGTGCGAGTCGGGAAGTCGCTCGTATGTTTACCCTACTCAGGAGGTATGGACTGTCCAACCCAGTATGAACAATTTTATGTAGAAACGACATATCCGATACTACTCGCCGGTCCTCTAATGTCTCTGGCGTTGCAGACCTTCAGCGTACGACAAGCCGTTGGAAAATAATCGGAAATTTAGATGACGTATAAAACGTTTTTGAATACGCTCAATCCTCAGCTTGTATGTGGCATACTGCGGAGACCAAATATTAGAAGCAAATACAAGCAGGCTGCATACATATGCAACATAAATATTGTAAATATTATAATGACAGCTTAGGATAACGTCTGGCTGTGATGTGCGATCGCCAAAGCCTAGCCAGACTCGATTTATGTACGTCAGAGTGAACCGTTTTGAGCGCGTACTGCTGAACGCAGTGGTCTGCTTTCGGTGAGCTTCCCGTCACGAAAACGGTATACTATGATGACGCATCTATTTACGCTATTCGCGCATCCCGGTAAATTTCCATAAGTATTCCGTGAATATTATCCGTGAGAGAGAATATTTCTCGATAATGAATACAGAAGTCGAAGGGAAACGTATCGAGCGCTTACTGCGATACACTTCAGTGGAGTCTGGCGAGGGTTTAGTTATTATGAACATCAGGCACATGTATTTTTTTCATGGAATTATAGGATGAATTATTCTGTACAAAACTCTCAAGACTGTGAAACTATCAAAACTGTGAAATCCCGCCAGACGCACCTGCGACTCTTTGAAGTAGGCAGACTTATTTCAAATGATAATCTATGATAATATAGATTTGTATTATAAGTTTTAAACGTGAAAAAATAAGGAAGACGTATCCGTAAGACAGATAGATTTTGAAATACTCTTGCCAGACTATCTTCGTGCCACTTCGTCCCAGATTGCTATTTTTGGGCATTTAATGGTAAACTCTAGTAAGATTCATAACTGAGAAAATAAGTGCAATTCAATTCCACCCCCGCCCTCCCACCCGCCGAATAATCCTTGCCAGACTCAGAATTTCTTGATAAGCATCAATAATAGACCAGATTCAATTACTTTCATAAACTGGGAAAATAAGTCCTGAAAATATTCACTAACTCCACGACTAAAATAAAGCGACATAGCATAAATATACAGACTGCTTCGCCGGCGTTGTCATTTCCTCTCGAGAGCAATTCCCCTTCATTTGCGATTCCTAACAAAATAAGCGACGGGATTCTTTGAAGTCGATGGTGGAAGTTGCTGACGTATCCGAGTATACATAAATACACATTCAGAGAAGTCGAGTTAATGATTAGGCGTCGATGTTAAATTACTGTAATAAAGACCCAATTGAATAGGTAAAGCTTTTGAATTAAATGAAGAAGGTGATATCTTGAAGTAAATAGATGACATACTAAGAAGTGTGACGTGCCATTATTACTATTGGATTTTACAGACAGGTGGTTTTACGGACCATTTTAGATTTCCAACATTTTAGATTTGTGAAAACTAATAAGTGGACCTAAATACACACCTAAAACTAGATAAGTGGAGATATTGAGTTCTTGCGCTACGATAGCAGACAGTGCTGCGAACTTTCAGCTAGATACATAAGTCTACATATCGATTTTTAGTATTATAGCTGGAGCCGATTTTCAACTTATTAACCACCGTTAACTCCTAAGGGCGGTAGAGTTTCAGTTATCTGGTTTTAAGGGGATATAGAGTTGATATTTTTACATCTTCTGGCATACTTATATCAAAAATGCCAATTTTCGAGTTAACAAGTTATAATTGTAAGGCGACGATTTATGAGATTTACAGTATTTTGTATAAAAATATATGTCTAGTCTAATTGAATTTCCGTAATACCAACCAAAGAAGAGGGAAATTATTGTCAATGCACATTTTTTTTCGATATTAAGAAGAAAATATATATTTTGGGCCCCCTTACAACGATTAATATCATTTCCAGATGAAGGTATGCATGGCTGTCTGTGTATATCCACGATAGCGCCCAAGCGCCTAATCCGATTAAGATGTGGCATGCAGGCATCATTTGGTAATAGCAAGAGTTGAAAAGGTTCTGGTTGAAATCGGTCCACCAGAGGGCGTTATAGTCATATTTCAATCTCGAAATATTGGACTACAGGGGAAGGGAGTCCAGATCGGGCCGCTTAAGAGCAAGGTACTATTATATTTCATAGGAATAACATACAGAAACGTATTTCCTATCTTGAGAAGCTTGATTTAAGGCTTTCGAATAATGTTTGATAAACATGCCAAAACACTAATAAACAAAAAATATAAGTCAAATTAACGAACTCACACGAATGCCCGCTTTGCCCGCGGGGGAAGGAGTGGAAGGGGGGGGGGGGGGCTAAAGCAGTCACGTTTTTTTTCGACATTGAGTAGTTGCCATCAAGAACTCACCTCAAAGGTTTGATACAATAAATGTAAATACTTTACCATCGCGGTATGCCATTTTTTTAAATGACTATATACACGAGGGTGCCCGCTTTAGGACCTATGCCTGATTTAGGCCCCATTCCCCTATAGACTTGAAATTTGGTACAAAGATAATTTTGTCGGAATATTTTTGCGTAAACGATTAAATCTAATGTGTTGTATTCTCAGAATCCGCGCTCGTCGCCTACTAGCCATTTCAATAAGGTCAACCTTTTTTCCGAATGGACTGGATGATTTACATAAACTCCTCGATTAGTTAGATATGAAAAATAAAATTAAAAATAGGTTAACCTGTCGGAAGCCAGTCGTGCTATAAATAAATTTTACAGATTTTAAATAAATACCAGATAATTCGTCCAATAAAGACACTTCAAACGGCGTGGAGGCCACCCCGAGATTAAAATATGGTTAATATATGACATACTCGAATGGGGCAAGGCCGGGGTTCTGAGAAAGGGATGAGGTTCAGAAATTACGACGGCCGAGGGTCTAACAGTGGCATAATAACAATAGACCAAGGAAGCCATACATCAGCTGGTAAACTGTCTCGTCCGCCTGGAAAAAGAAAAAAAAAAAAGGTCCGTCTAGAAACAAGAGCCGTAAATTATTGGCGGCAGCGGAGGGGTAGGTGCTCTGGGGTGGTCTTTAAAAGGGGCATAATCAAAAACCAAAATATGCGATTGAAGCGCTATAAAGGTATTGTGTCTCCCACTCGAGTACTTGAGAAAGCGACCGACCCTTCATATAACATATTTTATAAATAAAATTAACGCTAGAATAAGTCTATGTTAAAACTTGCCTGTACAATTTAAATTAAAACGTTTCTCGCTCGTTATATGTAGCTGATATTATCTTTATAGTTATTTTAGACAGTTGATAGAACCTAGCATATTATGTTTGAATTTGAAATATTAAGATTTTCTGAAAACACATTTAAGCCTAAGTTTCACACGCCCTCATGTCTTCGAAGGGGCGTGGTATGTATTTTTTTGTTGCTAGCCGGTGCCGAGTATAGCCAATCCCGGACCAGGGGGCATAGACGAGTTGGTCAGCTGTATTTTGACGCTGAACTCGTCAGTCAGTCAGTAAGATTTTGAGAGCGCCGCAAATAGGTGGCCGATCGGAAAACGGTCTTAGCTCGTATAAAATAGACATTCATATTAACTCTGGGCAATAATGCAGGAAATGTGTTCAGTCGTGTATCGAGATTGATGTGTACGTGTACCTTGAATCAAATAAAGACATTAAAGTTCAGTGCAAGGTTTCGTCATTCACCTGCTCTCCTAATCTCCATCATCGTCATCTACAAGGGAAAATCGCAGTTTCGACTCAGGATATCGAAGAAGAACAAGGCGTGAGTAATTGTACAGTCCACTAATTATTAATCAAAGGAGTCTCACGCCCTCTCCGCAACGAGCGGAGATGAAATAATGGTCGTTCCGGTCATTCAGCGAGAGGTCTGATCGGATCTGACCATAAGTGGTCATTCGCAGCCGAATGTGACGAAGAGATATTACAATAGATCCTGTTTCGAAAAAAAAAAAAATTACTCAAAAAATCCAAGATGAGTTCTATAAACGGATCTCATGCAGCATCGAGAAGCAGCCAAAGGAGCGATAGGATGCAGGAGATAAAAGATGCCTCAGAGGAATTGAGAAGAGTGACACGGCAGCGGGCTAAGGTTGCAGCGGAAAAGAAGAAGATGGAAGCTCAGCGCGCGGCGGAAGAGGCTGACCTCAACGCAGAATTGGAAAAGCAGAGGTCACAGGAGGCGGCGGAGAGGAGGAAACGAGAGGCGCGACACGCCGTCGGACAAGCGGACATCGATGCGGAAATGGAGATGCTAGAAGCCGATAGCCAGCACGCGCTGCGAATGCTAGAAGTGGTATCTGAAGCATTTGGGAGCACTGAGGGAGGTAGCGCATGGGGAAGAGAGAGGAGCCTCGCCGAAGACGGAGATGCAGCCGAACGCACGACGCAGTGGGCAGACTACCATACGCCTACGGCAGAGGGAGGAAACGCAGCGTCGGAAGCCGCAGCGCGCGCGTCGGCAGGAGCGGCAGAGGGAGACGCCGCGCGCGCGGTCGAACGGGAGCAAGCGGAAGGCGCAAGGCGAGACAGGGCGGTGAGTCCGGCGGCGGGAGCCGCCGCACTTATCGCACCTGAGAAGACGTCGAGCGATCAACGGGGGGCGGCCAGCTCAAAGGCTGGCGCAACTACGGAGACCGGGGAAGAATTTATCGAAAGGGTAAGTCGCTTAATCTCAGTCGCTTCTTTAAAACCGCAATTTAATAAAGAATTACCAACCTTCTCGGGAGACCCGTTACACTTTATAGCGTTTAAATCCATATTTTTTCAATCAACAGAGATATTAAAATTAAGTGATGAACAGAATTTATTAAGATTACAAACCGCTCTTAAAGGTAGGGCTCGCGACAGTGTATCAGGATTATTGATGGCTCCCCAAAATGTAGGAGAAATCATGAAGTCATTAGAATTGCTTTTCGGTAATGGGAACGTAATATTACAACGCACTTTAGCCGAGATAAGGAAAATAAGAGAACTTAGAGAAGGTTTAGATGCTGAAGAACTCTTAAGATTCGCATGTCAGGTAAAAAACTTGGTGGCGACAGTACGTTCTTTGGATAAAACCGAGCATTTGTGTAACCCGGAGTTGCTTACGACATTAGTATCAAAGTTGCCAAGGAACTTAGTTATACATTGGGTAGGAGATAGAAACAAATCAGGATTATCTGACCCAGCATTAGTTCAATTCGCGAGGTGGCTAGAAGAGATGGCGGTAAGGGCACTAGACGCCGGAATCAGCGCCGGGGACTCGGGAAGGAGAGAGGAAAGACCGCGAGAGAAGAGAGGCAAAGAGGTCCCTCGAAAAAATTACGTAATGCACGTTCATAACAAAAACTCCCCAAAATGTGCTTATTGTAAAGGCGAACATTATATCAGCCGTTGCGAAGGGCTGAAAGCACTTTCACTTACCGAACGCTGGGACGCTGCAAAAAAAGCAAGGGTATGTTTTAAGTGTCTAGCGACCGCGCATAGCCGCCATAATTGCCCGCTGTATAAAAAATATCCAAAAAACAAGTTTCACTTTCTGTTGACGGGCAGCGCAGAGGCGACGAACGACAACGGAAGTACGGTAAATGCAGACGGGCAACGGGATATTGTCGCAAATACCGTAGCTTATAACGGAGTACTTTTACAAGTATTACCTATTAAAATAATAGGACCTTGCGGGGAAAAGAGTATATACGCCCTTCTTGATAGCGGCTCCACGATCACGCTATTAGATCAGGAAATAGCAAAAGAATTAGGAATCGGGGGTTTGAGAAGCTCGATAGAAGTTGCCGGAGTGAAAGGGATGAGAGTCACTACGCAAGATGCAGAGGCTGTAAACTTTACAATTAAGGGCGCATTGAGTAATCGGCCTTTTGAGGTGAGAGGATATAGCGTGAAAAATTTGGACCTTCCGACGTTAAAGTGTTTTTCAGGCAAAGGAACACGGCGGGCGGTCGTTGCCGCGTACGAGGCAAAACAGCTGATCGGCGTGCAACCTAAATTATTACTAGGAGCGGACTGCGGAGACCTGATGGTTTCGCGTAATGTTTCGGGCATAAACAACGAGTTACACCTATCACAAACAAAGTTAGGTTGGGTACCGATCGGGGGAAGTTCGTTTAATAGCCCGAAAGAGACGGTTTATAATTTCTGCATTAATGGAAACAGCGATGATTCGTTACTAAACGCTTTGCTAGAAGAAAATATTAATCTAGAGCAAATGTGGCCCGCTAAACAAAGGAAAACGGCGGCCGTAAATAGGGCAGAAGAATTACTGGAAGCAACCACTTCTCTAAAAGACGGTGTTTGGACAACTGGTTTATTATGGAACGATGACCGAAGACGACTACCTGATAGTAGACCGCTCGCGCTCGCGAGGTTGAACTCAGTGGAAAAGAAAATGGAAAAAGACCCGGAATATGAAAAAGCATATTGCCTAAGAATGAGTCAATATATAAAGGCGGGCTACGCCGAAGAAGTACCTCCGGACGGTTTGACGGGGCGTGAAAATATTTGGTTTCTCCCTCACCTTGGGGTGAGCCATGCCGCCAAGCCGGGGAAGGTGCGAATTGTTCACGACGCCGCTGCACGAGTGCACGGGGTGTCCTTAAATACACAACTACTGCCCGGCCCGGATTATTTCAATAATATAGTAGGAATAATAGGCAGGTTTCGCGAACCCGCGATCGGGTTTACCGCAGACATCGCCGATATGTTTTTACGGATACGGATAAAGGAAGACGATAGCTACCGACAACTATTTCTTTGGAGAGGTAACCGTAAAGACATCGAACCCATAACCTTTCGGATGAGAACCCTAATATTCGGGTCTCGTTCCTCCCCCGCCTCAGCCCAATTTGTGCGTATTAAAAACGCAGAGAGATACCGAGATCAATATCCGGAGGCTGCAGCAGCTATAATTAATAATTTTTATATGGACGACCTTATTCATGGAGCAGAAACGGCGACAGAGGCACGGAAATTAATCAAAGATATTAATTGGATCAATGAGCAAGGTAACTTTAAATTGACCGGCTGGGCGAGCAATGATCCCGAAGTACTGGATGTTTTGCAGCGGGAAGAATGCGGCAACAAGACGATTGCGCTAGAGAAAAACGAACTTGGTGCTCAGCGTTTACTTGGTTTAGTGTGGATGCCGGCGACCGATGAGCTGGCTTTTAACCTTCGTATGGAAAAACTGGGCGATAATTTAAAGACAGGAATCGGGGTTCCCACTAAGAGAGAGGCGTTAAGACTCATTATGTCATTATGGGACCCTTTAGGTTTGCTGAGCCCCATAACTTTGAGGGCAAAGGTCATAATGCAGTCAATATGGGCGAGTGGCGTGACCTGGGACCAACCGGTTCCACCAGAAGTACTCCATAGCTGGAGAGACTGGCTGAAAACACTGCAAATGGCTCAAAATAAGCGGATTCCGAGGCATCTGGGCACAACCCGCGATCCTACCGAAAAAAGAGAATTACACGTGTTTTGTGATGCGTCAAAACAAGCGATGTGTGGCGTTGCTTATTTACGAATTGAGCGAGGAAACGGAGAAGTAATCGTGTCATTCGTAGCGAGTAAAACTCGAGTAGGACCGCTAAAGAGACTGACTATACCTAGAATGGAGCTGACTGCGGCGCTATTGGGGGCGCAGCTAGCAGACAAAATTATAAAGGAACAAGCTATAGGTATTCATGAAAAGATCCTGTGGACAGATGCCACTAACGTCTTGTGGTGGATAAGATCTCAGAGTGAAAACCATCAACAGTTTGTGGCAAATCGACTAGGGGCCCTAGACGATTTAACGCAACCATCTGAATGGCGATGGCTCGATGGGAAAAGCAATGCGGCAGATGGCGCGACTCGCGTCGTAACAACAATCGATATGTCTTCGAACAGCCGTTGGCTGAACGGGCCAAATTTTTTACGCGGCCGGCGGGACCAGTGGCCAGCTGAAATACCGCCACAGCCAAACGAAAGTGAAAAGAAAGCGTTAGAGTTTAAACCAATAGCCGTCCTCGCGCTGAGAACCGAACCGACTAGCCTTATAAACGTGGGTAGATTCTCACAACATCGTAGAATCGTACGTACGATGGCCTATGTAATGAAATTTTGTCAAAAACATAAGAAAGAGGCGGAACTGGGCGGTTTGGACGGGCTAGATATCGGCCGCGCTGAACTCGCTCTCATAAAAGAATCTCAAGTGAGGTGTTTTAACAGGGAAATTGATATGATAAAAAAGGAAAGGATCTTGTCGAAAGATAGCAGGCTGCACGGTCTCAATTTGCATGTCGACCAACGGGGTATAATTCGAATCAGCGGGAGAATTGATAACGCTCCCGGGGTATCGTACGATACCAAACACCCTATGGTACTCGACGGCCGAGATTTATATACTCAATTATTGATTAAAAGAACGCACGAAGAGACTGCGCACGGCGGAATAGAGCTAGTACTTTCTGTCCTACGTCAGAGATTCTGGTTAATAAGCGCGCGAGCCACGATAAAAAAACTTATATTTCAATGCGTACCTTGCACTATGCGAAAATCTAAACCAATGACCGCGATAATGGGTCAGCTACCAGCTGAACGTATCAATGCACATTCTAGGTGTTTCGCGTCGGTTGGCGTTGATTTTTGGGGTCCTATGTATGTCACGGTGCGCAGGAGGCCTGAAAAGCGCTATGGTTTATTATTCTCTTGTTTAAGTAGCCGCGCGTCTCACATAGAATTGGCACACGACCTGTCCACAAACTCGGCTATGCAAGCAATACGTAGATTCATAGCTAGGCGCGGTAAACCGCAAATCATTATGTCAGACAATGGCGCGAGTTTTAAGAAAGCGAGCGTTGAATTGAAAAAAGCGGTTTCCGAAATCAATAACGAAGAAATTCGAGATCGCCTCAGTAATGAACAAATTACGTGGAAGTTCATCCCGCCTGTTTCACCGAGTCATGGAGGCGGTTGGGAATCAATGATTAAATCGACCAAGAGGGCTTTAGAAGCCGTGTTAAAGGAAAGAGCTCCACCGGAGGAGGTTCTGAGAACTTTACTAGCCGAGGTGGAGTTAATTCTGAATATGAGACCGATCTCACACGTCACCGATGATAGTCGAGACGAGGCGCCCCTAACTCCTAATCACTTGCTACTAGGACATGCAGGGGGAACTTCAGCCATGGGGGAATATGAGGTCGATAAGGTAAACAGCAGGAGGCAATGGGTACAGACACAAGCGATGGCAGATTCATTTTGGCACCGGTGGAAGCGCGAGGTATTACCTACGATGGTGCAACGACCTAAGTGGAAGGTCCCGCAAAAATCTCTGGAGGTCGGAGACCTAGTACTATTGCTGGATCCCTCCATGGAGCGGGGTAAATGGACTCGGGGACGAATTGAGGCGATTTACCCAGACAAGCAGAAAGTCGTAAGGAGAGTAGATGTCAGGGCAGGAGGCAAGATTTATCGTAGAACAATAGGTAAATTAGTTAGGCTGACCACGGAAGTGCAGACATAAGAACGTAAAAATAGGTTATTATTGAATAAGTAAGGAAAACAACTTATAGTAATGTAAATAATCTTAAGAAGCTTTTGGCATCGAATCGACAAACAAAGATGCCAAAAGGGGGGAAAATGGATGATTTACATAAACTCCTCGATTAGTTAGATATGAAAAATAAAATTAAAAATAGGTTAACCTGTCGGAAGCCAGTCGTGCTATAAATAAATTTTACAGATTTTAAATAAATACCAGATAATTCGTCCAATAAAGACACTTCAAACGGCGTGGAGGCCACCCCGAGATTAAAATATGGTTAATATATGACATACTCGAATGGGGCAAGGCCGGGGTTCTGAGAAAGGGATGAGGTTCAGAAATTACGACGGCCGAGGGTCTAACAGTGGCATAATAACAATAGACCAAGGAAGCCATACATCAGCTGGTAAACTGTCTCGTCCGCCTGGAAAAAGAAAAAAAAAAAAGGTCCGTCTAGAAACAAGAGCCGTAAATTATTGGCGGCAGCGGAGGGGTAGGTGCTCTGGGGTGGTCTTTAAAAGGGGCATAATCAAAAACCAAAATATGCGATTGAAGCGCTATAAAGGTATTGTGTCTCCCACTCGAGTACTTGAGAAAGCGACCGACCCTTCATATAACATATTTTATAAATAAAATTAACGCTAGAATAAGTCTATGTTAAAACTTGCCTGTACAATTTAAATTAAAACGTTTCTCGCTCGTTATATGTAGCTGATATTATCTTTATAGTTATTTTAGACAGTTGATAGAACCTAGCATATTATGTTTGAATTTGAAATATTAAGATTTTCTGAAAACACATTTAAGCCTAAGTTTCACACGCCCTCATGTCTTCGAAGGGGCGTGGTATGTATTTTTTTGTTGCTAGCCGGTGCCGAGTATAGCCAATCCCGGACCAGGGGGCATAGACGAGTTGGTCAGCTGTATTTTGACGCTGAACTCGTCAGTCAGTCAGTAAGATTTTGAGAGCGCCGCAAATAGGTGGCCGATCGGAAAACGGTCTTAGCTCGTATAAAATAGACATTCATATTAACTCTGGGCAATAATGCAGGAAATGTGTTCAGTCGTGTATCGAGATTGATGTGTACGTGTACCTTGAATCAAATAAAGACATTAAAGTTCAGTGCAAGGTTTCGTCATTCACCTGCTCTCCTAATCTCCATCATCGTCATCTACAAGGGAAAATCGCAGTTTCGACTCAGGATATCGAAGAAGAACAAGGCGTGAGTAATTGTACAGTCCACTAATTATTAATCAAAGGAGTCTCACGCCCTCTCCGCAACGAGCGGAGATGAAATAATGGTCGTTCCGGTCATTCAGCGAGAGGTCTGATCGGATCTGACCATGGACATCATGCTCAAATTCCCTCCATAAGTCATCGGCTACTTGCCGAGTAAGTTTCGCGTTGACACAATCGCTTTCTTTTAAATTGAATTGTATTATTGATATAAAAAATATTTATTTGTAGCTGTTGTTATAAAAAAACATATACAAAAAAACAAGAACACACAGATTAAAAATTAAAACTGTAAATAGACAAAGACTATGTAATAAAGCTACAAACGCTGCAAATTAGGGGTATCCTCAGGATATCTCTTATCCTGGTTTTCAGGACACACCTACAAATACGTTGACAATGCGCGTTTCAACCAGTTCAGCAGATAAATCGTTCCACTGGTTCACAATCGAATTGGTTATGAAATGATCCCTGGGATTGGTGTACTATCGTGTTTTCTCCAGCTCTTAGTCGTGTCCTAGCAGATGATACACGTGGTACCGCATAATAATTGGAAATAACTTAGTGCAACTCAGACATCCGTTGTGTATGTTTGACATCTTACAAATTTCGGTGGGATCATCCCTGAGTTAACGATCTTTGATTGTGTGTTTACAATAAAATATAACAGAACATAACCCGTTGGTTATGAAATGTTTCCTAGGATTGGTGCACTACCGGGTACTCTCCAGTATATAGTCGTATTCTAGCAGAGGATACATGTTGTTCCGCATAATTATTTAAAAAATCTTGCGCAATTAATACATACGTTGTGCATTTTATATATTTCGGTGGGGTTACCACTTAGTCTACGATTGATTGTGGGTAGTACCAATCTACGGAGTCTTTCTGGGTTTTTCAGATTTTAAGACCCGTCGGCATCTTAGTCGCTATGCGTGGGACTTTTTCGTGAAGATCATAAAGCACTGTTAATGAGAAAATAACTACAGCTTATTTATTTATTTAAGAAATAATTACTGTAAAACATTGATTTTGTTTACAATAACAGAAACCGAATGGCTAAACCTCAACCTTATGCTTATTTGATTCGGTCACCCAACTGGGACTAGCCCGTTATAGGGTATACAGGGCTCTAACATTGTTTTATAAAATGCTCATAAAACTAAATTTCCTGTGACAAATAAAATAAACTAAAAACTATGAAAAAAAAATATAGTTATAAAAAAGATAATATGATCTGCTATAATATGCGAATGACAATACCGTAGTGTTATTTTATAGTCTCTTTGGTATACATGCACTTTAATGAAGACATGAAAAATCATCCTAACATAAAAATATTTAAAGCAAACCTTAATAGATGGCTACTTAACAAGGGATATGTAAAATCTGATCAACTTCTTTGCAACGCACGACAATTTATTTAGTATCACTTATCTATTTTTCTTAATTAAATTTTATTAAATTACAACTATAAATGTATATATTTATTACATAGCTATATTTTTTATAAAATTGGTATATTTATGTGTATATACAGGTGGTGGGTTCAAATAATTTATTTTAAAAAAACACTTCATTTCTTAAAATTGCATAAAAATATGCACATCTAGAGACGGGCCAAATTATCGCCTAGTTAGATGTGCTATTGGCAGTAAAGGTCATGTAAGATGTGTTAAACCTCCCTATATTAATTATTAAATAATTTATATAATTATTATAGGATTACATGACCAATGAATGAACTGTATACCTAATCCTATGTACCTAAATAAATAAATAAATAAAATAAATGATATTCGCAACACTTCCGACGAGACTATAAGGTTGAAACTATTTTCGGAGATTTCCCCCTACATACACACTTACAAACTTACAAATATTACTTCTTTATAATATTAGTATAGAGAAGTTGCTTCCTGAATCGATGGCTTCACTCGGCATCAAGACGAAAAGGACGTAAAGTGAGAGCCGCTGTTTAATGTGGGTATGGTTTTTTGGTGCTATTGCCGCTAACGTCAGGTGAGCTGCATACATTTCCCTAGATCTCTCATTCTCTCTTGTCCATCCTGCCTTTTTAACACGCTTTTATTAGGTCGACCTGTATGTAACTATGTATGTAATGGAATCTGATGTAACTAATTTAACCATCTTCCAAGGATCGTAGCGCCATGAAAATTGGCAGCTGTATGTAGTTCTGATGATAATACAATAAAATGGCACTGTCGAACTGATCTGATGGTGGAGTCGGAAGATATGAACTGGAACTTCATGATGGAATATCGTATCATAGCTGTGTTTGGACCTGTTAGAAAAGTCTTAGAATGAACTTTGACCATGATTAGGTTTCAAGGTCTGATGATGAAGCCGGAAGATAGGCACTGGCATTCCATGATGGAATATCGTATCATAGCCGTGTTTGAACTTTTTAGAAAGGTCTTGTAATGAACTTTTACCACGATTAAGTTTCAAGGTCTGATGATGAAGCCGAAAGACAGGAACTGGCATTCCATGATGTAATATCGTATCATAGTCGTGTTTGCACTTGTGAGAAAAATCACGTAATGGACTTTGAACACGATCAGGTTACAAAGTTATAACAAACCTATTATATATCGACTTGTAAATATTGAGTGTAAATAGTGTAAATATTGACATAGGTGCCTGTATCAAGCGTGCTTTTAGTGTTTTTATTTAAATTAATAATTTATTTTATATGTGTTGCTTGTTGGAATAAAACAGCGCCGTCCTTTCGTGCGAACGATGGATACGCCATAACAAATTCAACCACGAAATATATCCTTTAAAAATTCACAATCTATCTATTTAAATTATAACTTTAGAATACGTTTCTATAAGTCTACTGAATCGGTCACCCAAAGTACCAATATCAGTGTAGAAAAAGGAACTTGCCTGGAGTCGAATGAGAAGTACGTTTCATCCGTGAAGTTATCGGTGTGAAAGAGTATTTTGACGAAGCTGGTCTCCGAAATGAAGGTCTGCGGCTGCTCGGTCTCTCCGCAGAAAAGTCCAGGGTCCTTGCGGTTGGAAATATCAGTCTTTGCGTTGCCGTCCACGATCTAAAACAATTACAAACAATCATTTGAGTGTTAATCATTAAATGGCGACATTATCGATGATCTAATGACGAGAGTAGAGGGTTTCAATCGCCGATACAAATATACCAGTTGAAACCGCCTGACTATGGGGTTAGGAGGATACGCACTCTTAATCAGATATATTTCACACTAAAAGTTGATCCAATTATTGCATGAATTTCACAAACAACTCATATATCGTTGTTCTACATATATGTAACACCTCGTACTCGCCAAAATTCTGAATATGCATTTTCTATTGTTATTATTTTTGTTATGATATGATGCCACAAATATACCAGTTGAAACCACATGAATATGGGGTTAGGAAGATACGCATTCTTAATCAGATATATTTCACACAAAAAGTTTAGCCAATTATTGCATGAATTCCACAAACAACTCATATATCGTTGTTCTATATGTAAGACCTCCTCGCCAAAATTCTGAATATGCATTTTCTATTGCTATTATTTTTTTATAATATTCCGCCACAAATATACCAGTTGAAACCGCCTGAATACGGGGTTAAGAAGATACGCACTTTTAATCAGACATATTTCATACTAAAAAGTGAGTCAATTATTGCATGAATGCCACAAACAACTGACATATCGTTGTTCTATAAGTAAGACCTCGTACTCGATAAAATTCTGAATATGCATTTTCTATTGTTATTATTTTTGTTATGTTATTATGATTTGGATTTATTCAGCAAATTATTTTCGACTAATTTTATTAATGAGTATTATTTTTTTTCAGGCGCATGATTGGTGATATATTTTATTTTATTTATTTTTATTTTTATTTATTTTATTTTATTTCTGGAAACATACAGCGCATACAATTGACATACCTGGGCATAAACATAATGTAGAAAAAAACAAAAACATTACGCCTATAGTCGTTTCCTGCAAAAGTAACATATTTCCGCATATTACACATTATTTGGATTTCATCATATTACACTTAAAAAATAATTGTTATTAAACTAAGTCCATATTAAATATAAAATTAATATAGAAAACCGATGGGAGAGGTAGGGAAGTGGAATGTGATTATGAAGAAGGAGTTAGACGATAGTATGTGTATATGTATATATACACTTTAGGGTTTTTGGTTAGTAAAAGGGATAGAGTTGAGTACCTTAGCCGAACGTTTCGGAGCCCGTGGCTCCTTCCTCAGCGGCGAGAATAATACTGGCATCCGCTGCTGTCACCAACGGCTACCCGCTTTTCTTCTGTGGTACTAGGAGAATGGTGATTTGGCGGGATGATAATGTGAATTTAAATTAAAATGGTTTAATTTTGAATAAAAAATAAATATATAAAAAATAGTTGTAGTGCATGTGTGTTAAAAGTGTTTGAACTACATATGTGTGAGGAGGTGAGTGTGTGTGATTATGTGTGTTGGATTGTGTGGGTGTGTGTATGCGATGAATATGTTAATTTCGTTTTGATATGTGTTAATAATGGAACACTCAGTGTTGGACGTTTAGTCCGCACCCCTGGCAAGCCCCTAGTACCCATATATGTCCAAGTTCCCACGTTTTAAGTTTTATTTCCGGTGTATTTTCCGGGAATGCCCTAATAACTTTCACAGTGAAACACTCATCGAAGCTTTTGCCATGCGATCGCGCGTGGGTGGGGATTGGAAGACTTGATACGCCTCCTTTGGCATGAATAATCATCGTTGCTCAGCCAAAGGAGGCGTATCAAGTCTTCCAATCCCCACCCACGCGCGATCGCATGGCAAAAGCTTCGATGAGTGTTTCACTGTGAAAGTTATTAGGGCATTCCCGGAAAATACACCGGAAATAAAACTTAAAACGTGGGAACTTGGACATATATGGGTACTAGGGGCTTGCCAGGGGTGCGGACTAAACGTCCAACACTGAGTGTTCCATTATTAACACATATCAAAACGAAATTAACATATTCATCGCATACACACACCCACACAATCCAACACACATAATCACACACACTCACCTCCTCACACATATGTAGTTCAAACACTTTTAACACACATGCACTACAACTATTTTTTATATATTTCTTATTAAAATTTTAAAAAATATGTATTTTTTAATTCAAAATTAAACCATTTTAATTTAAATTCACATTATCATCCCGCCAAATCACCATTCTCCCAGTACCACAGAAGAAAAGCGGGTAGCCGTTGGTGACAGCAGCGGATGCCAGTATTATTCTCGCCGCTGAGGAAGGAGCCACGGGCTCCGAAACGTTCGGCTAAGGTACTCAACTCTATCCCTTTTACTAACCAAAAACCCTAAAGTGTATAAAAATACAAAATTTTCATTAAAAAAGTCAATAATTATATGTATATATATATATATATATATATATATATATATATATATATATATATATATATATATATATATATATATATATATATATATATATATATATATATATATATATATATATATATATATATATATATATATATATATATATATATATATAAATATATAGATAGGTCGTATAGTGGATATATAAATACAGATATTTATTGATGTTTATAGATATTTATATATATATTTACGTCGCTTATATACAATATATCCCAACCAAATTTCATAACAGTTCTTCCCAGTTCCCACCTGTCCCTATGAGTGTTAGTTAATTCTTCAATAAAAAAATATTGTTGTGTTTAAATTATGAATGTTTAAGTGGAAACATGTAATTAGCTTTATTTTTTTAACCTAATAATTCTGTAACAAATTTATTGTAACAGCTGTATGTTTCCTTAAAAATAATAAAATAAAAAAATAAAATAACGTGATTTCGGTCTAAGAAGGCATCTGGGTACCGATTTTCAGGTCTCTAACTGCAGTATTTCGAGATTAAAGTATGAATAGCGCACCCTCTAATATTCCTCTAATCGATTTCAGCCATATTTTTTCCAACTCTTGCCATGACCAAATGATGCCTGCATCACAGACTTACCTCAGAATGGAAATGGTCTTAATCGTCTCGTGAGGGTAAGGGTGGGAGGGTATGTTTGCATCCAGAAAAAAATGCGCGTTGACAATACTTTCCCTTTGCCTGGAAAGTAAAACATCTTGTTATTAATTAAGTTTTTCAGTTTGTTTCATGCTCTGAAAAGTTTGCTTGTTGGCATGTACGAGGTCTTACATCGATAGAGCGATGCTGTTTGAAACTGTAGCATTATTGTTTTACATAAGCACTCAGATATACGCCTGATTTCATGGTCCCAACCTCCCTATCGTACTCGCCCCCGCTGGAAATGAGAAAGTATCGCATTGGCAGTCCTATTGTGCGACAACTCCAATTACTGGTCGTAAAAGTGGCGACGTCGTCGGGGCGATGGGTCGCATTACGTCGATCGGTCCACGCCCGGCGCGAAGCGACGTCGTAACGCAGAGCGAATCGACTCGAAATCGCTCCGCGCGCAGAGCGCTTTTATCGCACGATACGACAAAAATATTGAACGGTGATTTTCAACACTATTGCTTCAATTTATCCGGATCCCCCCTTCCGAAGGCGGGCGACGTGACTTTCTTTTTCACCGCTACATTTCCAACCCCGCACAATTCACCGCTGGGGATGTACTTTATACGATAAAATGGAACATCGATACATAAATAATAGAGGAGAGCCAGGAAGAATGACATGGCAGGCAAAATGACATATTTGCAACATTTCCCTCATTTTAGCTTAAATACACAATCTGTATGTGGCGACACTTAAGCGTGATTGATAAACGTCAAAGTAAGACAGTGACAGCTGTCAAATAAGGCGCCACGCGTGTTGGAGGTTATCCATGTGGATTTTCTTCCGTAAAAATCAAGGTAAGCTCAATTTCTCTTCTAATTTTAAGTCCTTTTTTGTATTTAGCGTTATTTCTTTGTACTTTCATGTTTTCAATACATATTCAGCTGTCTTAATTAGGTCAGATTGCCGATGTAAATTTTGAAATTTTCAAAGAAAATTTATTTTTGTACAAACGTCCCAAAATGGCAAAATGGCATAGCGGGTAGATATGTCATTATGCCTGTAGTACTTGCTCTTCAAATTTCAAATTATTTATTGAGTTCAAATTATGAATACATTCAATATACAAAATTCTTAACCTAACTAGGCTGCCGCCTGACAATTTATTTTACTTATCCTAAGAAATCTATAATATTATATTTATATAAATAAACAAAATCATACTTAATGTAACAGAAATATCTTAATTACCTAATAAAAATTCGTAAGAAAATGTCATGAAAATTGTTAATATTATTTTATTTTAAAACATGATTAAAATTTATATATGTTTATATATGTAAGTATTAAATAATGTGTATTAATAATATACAAAATAAATTCACAAAAATTAATTCATAGTGGTAGTTAATTAATAATTAATTAATAAAATTAATTCACTTCATAATGGTAGTTTTCAAATGCTTTTTCCTATATTATTTCACATAGATTTAAGTACTCACACATTGTCATTTAGGACTTTAATAACACAATTAAATGTATTTTGAGTTTTATTTACTTAACATACCTTCTTCAGTACTGGTATGTCATTTTGATTGTATGAAAATTCATTATGTTATGTTGCCTTACACCTGCAAGACAAAATAACACCTTAGAATGTTTGTAAAACATTATTTATTTTTTTAAATCCGCTTTATCAAATTGAACTATTAAATTCATGCAGTCAATTATCCAAGGTTGAAATCTGTGTAAGTTTTATTTTCGTAATACTATTCCTTATAACTCCTATTCCACTTACAAATATTGTATGTCATATTGCTTTGCCCTCCCCTATATTATCTTACAGTGTAGTTAAATCAATGATAAAATACAACAACAAAAAAATCATAAAGAGTTATTCAACTTTTGCAAGTTTGGCACTAATTATGCACAAAACTGCTGAATTTGGATAATTTTGTATATTGTAATCACGTGAACGACTTAAATTGTAAGCAATATTAAATGTACCTAATACCTATTTTTAGGTTTCTACAATTTGTAATGATGTTTTAAAAATAAATAAATTAATAGTAAAAAAAAAAAAACTAAAAACATGCTTTGCGGCCAACTATACGTCGACGCGGCCAACTATACGCGCCAATTATACGACACCATTACTTGTAGTACTTTCCACGACTTTCGCGGCCAACTATACGACACCATTACTTGTAGTACTTTCCACGCACCATTACATCTACATTACTTGGTATGCGCGCCATTCCTTCGCACCAACCAAAGTTCATTCCAAGACTTTTCTAACAAGTCTAAACACAGCTATGATACGATGTTCCATCAGGAAGTTCCAGTTCATATCTTCCGACTCCATCATCAGATCAGTTCGACAGTACCATATTATTGTATTGTCATCAGAACTACGTACAGCTGCCAATTTTCATGACGCTACGATGTTTGGAAGATGGTTAAATTAGTTACCTTAGATTCTATTACCTACATAGTTACATACAGGTCGACCTAATAAAAGCGTGTTAAATAGTTATATTTATAGGTTAAGTAAAATTTGAAATAAGCAGCTCGGCGATATTGACGATATTGAAAGCATGAATAAAGCAATGCTGGTGATATTGAAAGCAATGATTAATGACGGTGTTGAAATGTCAGTGTAATTGCAAGATAATAATATGTATTCAAGATTATATGTAAATAACATATATGTATGACTGTATAACGCGTATTTACATTCAATTTATTTACTTATTATGACTTCTACCTTCCCACCTTCTCCTAAGTGTCTGCAGGACGGGTTCGCAGCTTTGCTGGAAGGTAGATTTGTATTGTCTCAAAGTTTTCTACGCTCACCTCACGGGAGACAGAACGACCACTATCGTTAAAGCTTCTTGAGGTGACGAGTTCGCCCGTTAGCTTTACCGGGTTTCTAATGGTTCCATGCATCTTGGGTGGCGTTGGCCAAACTCTCTATTATCTGGCCAGCCTAACTCGCGGTTCGACTTTTATCTTGCGGCCTCCTCGAAGAGGGCTCAGCCTATCAGAGCCGCTGTGAGCTTCTGCCACGGCTGTTATCCTGTAGTCAGAGGCGGTTAGGAATAGAAGATCGTGGATTTTGGGGAATACTACGGGCGGAACTGGGCTGTTAGAACACTATCTGCATTTGCGGAAAAATTCTTAATCGGCGAATAAGTAGAGGGATCTGGAGACGTATGTTTCCTATGACAGCGGAGGGTAGTTATCGACCTGACGTCTTCAACCCTTGAATCGATCCGTCAGCTACTCAATCCCGAGTGACCATGCGGTCAAACCGCATTGCTATCCGCAAAATATTGAACTGAATAATCGATAACGTCAGGTATAACTAGAGTTGTCGACAACAGCGTTCGAGCCCGTCACCCCAGGAAGTCTTCCTGAAGTGAGCGCAGAAGACTTAGGACAAAAACAGTCCACCGTCTAGCTCCGCCACAAACCCGTAAGAGTCCAACGTCTTAACCGCGAGATAGCCAGGACAGTGGCGGTCTCTTCAGATAAGCCGAAAATACCGGCTTGCCTATTCTTCATAATTAACAATTAAATAAATTAATAACACAATTCGTAAAAAAAAACAATTAAATTAATTAATTTGCTATCTAACGAGTGCTATCTAGCGGACGCAGCTCGCTCCACGCGACGAAATTTATAGACAGAACTGCGACAGCTTGCTATCGTAATCAGCAAGCTGGCCGCGGCGTCGATAAAGCAGCGCGCGATTGCAGCTGTGTACCGACGGGTCATCTCGCTCGCTCGCACATGTGGGCTTTCAATGTGGCTTTCAAAATCAGTGTACCTCTCACTCTAACCAGTGGCAAATTACGCAAAACAATTATAAGTACAGGTCACGCGATAAGAGCTGGCACGTTCACAGTACTCACACTAATGCAAACGCAATAAGCTTGACCGCGAGCGAGAGAGACGGAAAGACTTTTTATGATGCGCATCAAGTAAAAGTCACGTCGCGCGTCACGACATTGCATTAGTGTGAGTACTGTGAACGTGCCAGCTCTCGTTGCGGGACCTGTATATAGAGGATTTTACTATACAAGCCAAAGCCGTGCTTGCCCATGAAGGTGAAAGCGAACGTGTCAAATGTCGCAACGTGAGACGGTTAGCGCGAACTTCACTTCACTGTAGTTAGTGAAGGTTTGTGCGACTGACGTCCAGGTATTTTTTTATTGTGTAATTTCAATTCATTTGTGGTTTTTAGTGCCTGATAAACAATGGAGGAAATTGTCCCTTGTGGTGAGTTATGTGTACGACTTTTAATCGGCGAAGACAAAGTAAAATCTTTGAGTTTTGAACGAAAGAAGTTACTAATTTCTGGACCTAAACCTACACCCGATTTGTGTATTTCTCAGACAAGTAAATCGCATAAAAGACAATTTAATAGATCAGTGTACAAAACTCACTGGGTAGTTGGATGCTCCCATGTCAATAAATTGTTTTGTTACTGCTGTATTTTTTTTCCAAACGACTTAAATGTTTGGAATTAGTCCGGTTATGATGATCTAAATAATTTAGTTGGCGCGATAAAAAGACACATGAATTCGCAAAAACACATGAATGCGGTTATTTCGTTTAGTAATTTTGGTAAACAACGAATTGAGACATCTTTATCTCGGCAGTTAAATGATGAAATTTTGAAGCACAATATTCGCGTTGATCAAAATCGTAGTGTTTTTCAGAGATTAGTGGATATTGTTTGTCATTTAGCTCAAAATGAACTTCCATTCAGAGGTCACGATGAGTCCAAAACTCCGTTGAATAAGGGAAATTTTTTAGAACTCGTGTCAATTCTTTCGAAATACGATATCGTTTTAGAAAAACACATGCAGCTACAACAGTCCGATAAGCGAGGACCGAGTTATTTGTCTAATAAAATTCAAAATGATATTATTCATTCCGTAGCGGTTGTTATGAAAACTCGCATTGAATTTGAAATCAAAACAACAAAATTTGTTTCAATTATTATTGACGAAACTCCCGATATCAGTCACAAAGAACAATTATGCCTGATTCTTGGATATTATTTTGGAAACGACATTCATGACCGTTTTTTGGGGTTCGTTAATGTATCTGAAAATCGTACAGCAGACACACTGTGTAATATTATTTTAGAATTGCTAAATAAACAGGAGTGTACCGCAAAATTAGTAGCACAGAGCTATGATGGCGCTAGTGTTATGTCGGGTGTTATAAACGGAGTACAATCAAAAATAAAAGATGTTTTTCGACAAGAAATTTACATTTGGTGCAATGCACACATTTTAGCCCTGGTGTTGCCTAAATCATGCAACAGAATTGGAGAAATCAGTTTCATTTTTTCAACACTACAGTCTTTGTGTAATTTTTTTAGCCACAGTACAAAACGATCTGCCTTTTACGATACTCATTGCAGCAAAAAATTACCTCTTGCCCCCGCTACGCGTTGGGCGTATATCTCGCGAACTGTAAACACAGTTTTTGTGCAAAAAAGTAATCTTATTACATTGTTTTCTGATATATATGACAACCCTCAGGACTGTGACGGGGATACGGTTTTAGCAGCGGAGAATTTTGAAAACTCGTTGCGATCATTCCATTTAAATTTTTTTCTCCTTGTTTTCCACCGAATTTTTGAAAAAACTGATAGCTTGTACAATATCCTTCAAAAATCACAAGTCGATGTAGGTTATTGTAGCAATAAAATAAAGGAATTTCAGACTTGGTTACGTGTTGAATTTCAATCAGAATTTGATCTCCTTTATGAAAACATTCTGCAAAATAACTCAGCTCCTCGTTTGAGACGTAACGTACGCTGTGCTTATACTGAATATAAGCGACTTTTTGTCCAGGTAATTGACAACATATTCTGCGAGATTGAGGATCGATATTCGGAAATTTTCAAATTGAAATTTTTCCAACTCTTCAACAACAAACTGTACGAGAAATACCGCTTGTCATAACTATTCCTGCTACAAGTGCTTCCGCGGAACGTGCATTCTCATCTCTTAAGCGTATTCATACTTACCTAAGAAATACACAGGGTCAGGAACGTCTATCTGAGTTATCAATGGTTGCTATTGAAAAACAGTTGTTAATAGAATTAAAGCGTTCGCCATCATTTTACTCAGGCGTAATAAACTCATTTTTGAAAAAAGGTAGACGCTTCGATTTAGAATATAAATAAGCTAGTTAAAGCTATGTACCTAGCACCTAATTACTTTTTGTTCCCTTTTTTTATAAAAAAGTCTTATAGCTCATACAAGCAAGGGTCAACTTCTTAACTCGATGTCACTCGCTCAAGCAATTAAAACGGGTTTTCTTAAAGCCACCGGAGGTATTCGACTGCTGATAAGTGTATGTTAAATTCTGTCTAGCAGTAGTATGCCTTCAGTGTGCTTTATTGAATCTACGACACAAGCAGTACATTTCAAATTGAATATTGAAGTGGAAAGAGGTACTACTTTTTGTTACTATAAAAAAAACACAAAAAGGTATGTCGGGCTTGCCCCATTCACCAACCTCGGGCACGCCACTGAGCTAGGAGTATTAGCCAGCGGGCTAACACTCACGTCCTTACTTTCAATTGCGATCAGATTACTCCAGTCTCTCGATTGGTTACGAGTTCGAGGTCGCTTGCGCGATCCTCTCCCTTGCGAAGCGGTGAAACGGTGTATACCGAATCTATCGCGGATTACGGCATCCTTTGCCCGGCTGTTTTTCACCCAGGATCGGGTAGCCGATGGTCGTTTCAAGAGCAGTCGCCGTAAGGTCCGCAACCACCCCCACTCTATAGGAAATAGCACTGCTTCCAAACTCCCCCGTCTGTTAGTCAGAGTGCGCAATCGATTGGTTTATGCCGCACGGGGCGCAGACCGTCCAGGAGCGAAACTAACCCTAAGGCCAGAGTCCTAACCAGGCTCGCACTTCATGCGTGGATGCCGTCGGATGGGTGTTGACCCGTGAGTGTGACCAACCCTGAACAGAATGGGTCTTCGTGGCCAACTCAGCAAAGGCCCCTAGGTAGCGGACTGTGTTGTTTCTAAGTTCCTGTGTAATCACCTGACGGCTGAAAGAACGACCTATATCTTCGAACTTTCCTGAGGTATAGGGTTCGCCCATTGAAGATGACAGCTCCAAAACGTAAGCTGTACAGGTACAGTAGCGTGACTGAACCATAACATTACCATATCGATAATATTATCATTGTCTACAACATATTACACATAAATGTGGCACAGAAAAGATTACTTGCACAAATCAAAAATTTATCAAATGAAGTAGCAAATCAACAACATTTTAAAAAATATATCGCTAGTAGCTACTCGGACAGTTGATAAAATATTCTGAATGTATAAACAGTGTCGTTAATTAGGCCTTCAGAATACGAGGACATGTCGGTGTCCCCACAAGCACGCGTTTCTTCATGCATACCTTCTGTTCTTCTGCGTCGGCGATATCCAAGTGGCTATGATAGCATTGTTTGTTGAAACTGATAGCATTTTATTTGGCTATCTATTATAATATTGTCAATGAATGTTATTTTATAAATAAGTGATTATTTATCAAACCGATTAAATAACCAATGGTAACAAGCAATAACATTCAATTATTAGTGCCATTTATCGCATTTTATATAAGAAAATTACATAACAGAAATAATACCGATAGTTTAGAATCTATTAGTCAAATTATAGTTTAAAGCGCGGAAAAACCCTGTCTACTTATAAACTCGAAGACTATCGCTATTGTTTAACATTATAAATACGATAGAAAACAAATTTACCGCGTAAAATTTGTAGCACGCGACGTTTCGGTGACGTTGCAGCCGCCGAATATCTGCAACGTCACCGAAACGTCGGGTGCTACAAATTTCACGCGGTAAATTCGTTTTCTGTCCTATTTATTATGTCAAACAACCGCGATAGTCTTCGATTTTATATTACGAGCCTCTACGGAGAGGAAATTTCGTATACAGTGCGTCAGTTCGAACGCTTGCGGAAAAAATGCGCGCGAATTTCGTCGCCTGTATACCTAATTAAAATTTGACATATAAAAAATAATAAAATAAGAATTGAATTCAAAAATGAATTTAAAAATTTGTTTCATTATTATATAATTATTTTATATTGAGATAGGATACCGTAACGGCGTGTTTCGAACATCGTCTAGTGGGTCACTATTAGAGAAGATTAATCGATCTTTAAAACTATGAGTTCTATCTACACGTTGCGTTTCGTAGTCACATCCTAGCTGTTTAAACGTAGTACAGTATTGAGCAGTCTAATATACTATATAATCAATGATGTAACGTTTCGCTAAGAGCGACGCCAACGGCAGATAGTAGTAACGGTAATTTATATAGAACTCTTATATTTTCCTAACATTCGTATAACGTAACTACTGTCTACTCTAGTATTTCTATAATTTGTGATCCCCTATGCAAACAATAAAAAATAAAGATAAATTTAGATTGCTCAATGCCACCTCCTTATTTCGTCTGCCTCTTTATATTCCGTGTGCAACGCGAGTAGGAAATCGTCGGTTTTTCAAAGGGCCCGCGAAGTTCAATCTATTCCCACCCCGAAGCAAAATTGCTTAACATTAAAACCTTGCCAATGTTACTTTTTACTCATTTCGAATGCGGTACAAAACACGTACGATTGTAAATATTAATAGATATGCTTTTCTATTTGAGTTTACTTATAGTCGAGTCAGTGAGGGTTTTGGCCAAACAAAAGTGATGCATATTTTTTATAGGATAAAAATAATATGTTGCTTTGTTATAACGAATAAAATATTATTTTTATCATTTACAAAATATGCATCACTTTTATATGGCCGAAACCCTTACTGAGACTAAAAGTAATCTCAAATAAAAAAGCCTATCGATTAATAATTGACAATGGTACGTGTTTTGTACCGCAATCGACATGAGTAAAAAATTACTATGTCAAGATTTTAATGGCAGGGTTTTAATGTCAAGGTTTGTCAAGGTTTTAATGTCAAAGTTTTTATAAAATCCTAAATTTGTCATTAGGGACTATAGTCTCTCATGGAAAATTCAAGATTTTAAGTTCAAAGTATGCATATGGAAACCGCCATATTGGATAAAGGTATAAAAAAGCGTTATTTTTTAGTGAAAGTTCTTTCTCAATCATCTCAAAGACTTATAAGAAAATATGTTAACCTGATGCCATAAATTTGTTTTTTAATTAAAATACACCGTATTTTTTTATAAACTTGCCAAAGCTTCTGATGGTGATTTATTGTAAAATATGTTAGATTGACAAAGGAATCTATTTCGAACCTTAGTTAGTCGGACTTTGAATCGACGCAAGTCGTCTTTCTGTCGAGTATTATCCGAATTAATATTCGAGTAAGTTTAAGTTAAAAGCGATATTTTTTCTTGTATACTTGATGTTTTACTACATCACATTACATTTTCGTCGTGTCCAATTGACGGCTAAAGACCGCTCTTGGACGTGTCAAAATAATTGTGCTAGGTAGTAAGTCTCGTTACTACTCTTTACTGAACATACATAGGTACTCAAGAATTAACTACTAGATTGTCAAACTATAAATATAAATAATAAAAACAGAAACCTAATATTTGAAGTAGTTAGTAATTTGAAAAGATACGTAGTAAGATTATTCATCGTAATATTCAAATTGTCAGTAAAATGTTAAATAATCAAATCAAATCTACGTTATGCATTTTAAACCAAAAGTACATGTATAAGACCATATAAAATAATCAGACAATAAGGCTCTACTTTTGAAAAATCATGGCCCTCAAATTCGGCCACATTATAGACAGGGTGGCCTATCAGCATCTCCTTGATGTTTTTTTGAATTTTATGTCCTCCAGCTGTTCAAATTTTGTAGGGAGTAGATTATAAAATTTAATGCTAAGATACAAGTAGTTTTTCTGTACTTTTGCCAGTCGTATTCGGGGTACGCATAAAAGGGAGCTACCGCGGGTATGATGCGAGTGAATGTCTGAATTAATTGCAGTTTTTGCGAGGTGCTGTTTAGCATACATTAAACACTGGTATATGAACGCCGAATACATAATCATTACCCTTGCCTTGCTGAAATATTCTTTGCATGAGTCTAGTCGTTACCTGATACATGCTGCGCAGTGCTCTCTTTTGCAAAAGAAAGATTCTTTTACTGGTTGCGGCATTTCCCCAAAACAGTAGTCCATAAGTCATTAATACATACGCGGCCTATATATTCATGATACCAGATTCGATGAAGTACTGCTTGTATGATGTTAGCGAAGATATTCTAACACATTATTAAGTGATCGTTTTTGTAAGGGCAATATCCTCACAATATTTTCTGCTTTTCTAAAAAACAGAGGTCATAGAAAATATAATTAGGCAAAGTAAATAGATTGGTCAGCTTCTGAGCCGCATAATAATTCAATTTATTTGATGGCAAATGTGACGCAACCCAATTTTTTGCTCAGTTCTTCTAGGTGAGTTAACCATTGTAGATTGCTATCAACTTGGGTTGTCGACTACAGCGGCGAGCCCGTCACCTCAGGAAGTTTTAACGATTAGTCGTTCTATCTGCCTGGAATTGAGCGCAGAAGACTTGGGGACAAAACAATCCACCGTCTAGCTACGCCACGAGCCCGTAAGAGACCAACGCCTTAACCGCGAGATAGCCAGGAGTGTTACCCGGCGGGCCGACACTAGCGCTCTTACTTCCAATTACTTACGCAGATTGCTATCATATTGAGATGTCAACCACAACGGGCGAACCCGTCACCGCAGGACGTTTTAACGATTCATCGTTCTATCGACCGTGCAGTGAGCGTAGAAGACTTTGGACATTACAAATCCGACGTCTAGCTACGCCACAACCCGCAAGAGACCAACGCCTTTACCGCGAGATAGCCAGTAATGTTACCTGGCGAGCCGACACTCGCGCCCTTGCTTCCAATTGTGACCAGATTTCTCCGGTCTCTCGATTGGTTCCGAGTTCGAAGTCGCTTGCGCGGTCCTCTCCCTTACGAAGCGGTGAAACGGTGTGCACCGAATCTATCGCGGACCAAGGCGTCCTTTGCCCGACTCTGAACCGGGATCGGATGGCCAATGGTCATTTCAAGAGCAGTCGCCGTAAGGTAGGCAACCACCCCCGCTCTATAGGAAACAATACAGTTCCCAGACTCCCCCGATTGTTAGTCGGAGAGCACAGTCGATTGGCTTGCGCCGCTCGGTGCGCAGACCGTCCAGGAGTACCAGAGGTTTGATTCCCAGGGGAAACTGACCATAAGGCTGGTTGACCCAGTGTCCTACCCAGGCTCGCACCCCATGCGTGGAGGCCATCGTATGGGTGTTGACCCGTGAGTGTGACCGACCCTGAACACATGGGTCATCGTGGCCACCTCATCATGGGCCCATTAGCTCCCTAAGATTGCTATCAATATGAATTCCTAGAAATTTAATATGATTTACATTTTCTAACACGTTATTACTATAGTAACTGCTGTCGACATTATTTTGGGACGACCGAAGAGACAAATTTTTGGAGTTTTAGGAGTGATAAAACCAAGTAAGTAGCTTTTCCACGGTAAGATCAATTCGATTAACTAGGTTTGCCTGATCCTGAAACCGATCTCTATCTAGTAGCTTATATTTTGATTTGCCTCAGAATGTTCATTTCGTCTTATATTTAACAATTTAGTTTCAAGTGAAAAGGCAGTAAAAGTCGTTGGTCCTCCGAAATTGCCTTTTTAATAAAAAATTAACACAAAGTTCGTGGTAGGCTGTATGGCGGTAGAGACGATGGTGATTGTTAATAAATGCCGTCGCTGTGACGTGAATATGTGGAAAGAGGGGAAAGATAACGAGCTGGCCATGTCAAGTAGGCCGTCCATGATGGGCATACGTGCCGTTGTCATGACGACCGATGCACACTTCGCCCCATGACGTCACCGTTCAACTGTCAAATGCTGTGTGATTTTCAAGCTGATTGAAGGGATTTATGAGAGAGTGAATTTTGGATGTACTTATGTCGAGAGTTTGTGCCAAATACACTAAATATTTGAAGAGTATTAGGTCTTTGCATATTGTTTTTTTAAACTAGCGACTTAGAACAAATAACTAAGATTTAGTAGTTTCTATGTTGAAATGAATTTTAATGCATCGTTATTCCTCTGTTTTCAAAAATCAATTATTCACTTTCAGTTGTTTATTTACATATAGTGGGATGTTTTTTATACAATTTTATTTATTTCTATGATTTTATTTATCAATAAGAATCCCTACTCTTGGTTTTATCAATCGATTTTACATGATTTACCTTTCTTGTTTTATTAGTATAATTTATTTGTGTAAATTGTGACTATTTTAAACATTATAATAGAAGTGACTATTTTAAAAATTTGAGCTAAAAAAATAAAAAAACAATTAAAATATAAAATCGAATAGTCAGTAACATTAGAAAATTTACAAATACAAAATTGCAATAATTAAAATGTAACAATAGAAATATTCAAGACAAATTTTAATATAATATTCCATTTCCGATCAAAAGAAATGACCGGATTTAATATTATAAATAGTAATAAGTAATAAATAATATTAATAAAAATATGCACGAAAGATCAGAGAATTCAATAATGCCAATCTTTAATACAATAATTTGGTTCTTAATAAGAACATCCACATCTCCATTACTACTTACGAACAATGGAATCTTATTGTAAGTGTTGGGTTTAAGTTTATATATATATAGTGGACTGTGAGGAAGGTTGGTTATTTTAAAGGGATTATAGGCATCATTGTGGAGAGGAGAAGGAATCAAATTTACGCACCTTTCTATTTTTCGCGTAAATTCCTTGCTGCAATTTCACTCCAAAATGTCTCCAAATCTTCGGCTGGCCAGCTCACGAACGCGATAATTACTATCACAGCCCGATAACGAGAACACTCAAACAGAGCACGTCTGGTTCGGCAGGCGCGTAAATTCTCACTGATTGGGAAGGTAGGTAGGATATAAATATATATTATATGGTATAATTGAAAATGGCCTAACCAGTAAGAAATGTTGGACTGATACAGGTTTTATTTCTAACTATGAGGTAAGTCTAGTTCGTACCGCGTGTTATGCGAATAAATATCTGAATTTATTAGAGTTGCTATGATGTTTTTATTTGCATACACACCCTGGTATATAAAAGCAGCATATATTTTCATTATTACAGATTCGATGAAATACGGCCTGCAACAAATGTTAGCTTTTGAATCGTAAACAAATTGATCAGTATTACTCTCACACTGTTTATATTTGAAGCAGAACTGACAAAAATAGGAATCTCTGAATAAATACGTCGATGAATTGGTCGTCATCCACACCGTCACACGTCCCGCAAGTCGTGTTAGCGTTGATATTGAAACAAATTGATCAATATTGCTATCACACTGATATGGTTTTATTAATATCGTTAAAATAATATTATCAATATTGCAATATATTGTACTACCCAATATTACTATGCAAAACTGACAAAAATAAGAAAATCTAAATAAATGAGTTTTTTCTACCTAGTTTAATGCTAGATTACCTAGCGTAATCTACTGATAAAAAATAAAAAACTTGGTATATTCTGACAACATAGATATTTAGTATTTTTCAATCTCGTATAAGAATGAAAATTAATCCAATACGTATCAACAGCGAGATACCATGATCTTTGGTGGTAAATAAGCTATATGGAGTTTTGCCTTGTACACACTCGACCGCGCTCTTGCATGGTCTTAAAAACAAAATCTAATACTGTTACTTTATGAAAAGAATGTAAATATTTTAGAAACGGTAACTTTAAAAACAAATATAATAAAGACAAGAACTTGGTTTACGCCATGTCGAACTGAACATGTAGAATGCCTAAAGAAAAATAGGACTCAATTTTAAACGAACTACTAGATTGATTGATTTATGGTTAATTTGTTGGGATATTTTTTTTTTTACTAATATGTTAGGGTTAATTTTATGTTAGAGTAGTTTAAAGTAACAGATAAATACTATTACGTGTGTAAACAGAAATGCGTATATGCAAGGACTGCTTACATTATTAATAATACAATTGAAATATTCTATAACGATTATTTAATTTTATACACAAAATAAAGGTTCGATGTTTAAAAAGATAACAGTAAGAGAACCATACATGTTATTCTTTCGGGTAAGTCTAAATATAAAAGAATTATAAAATGAGTGTTTGCAAAACAATTTTCATAATTTAAGTATTTATTCGCTATTTTTATACGACTGCCCAACAAAAAAAAAATGAGTGTAATGTGTTCAGGGTTCATTTATGTATGATTTTCATTTCTTTATTCCATCACAACTTCTAAACGCCTGAACCGATTTAGAAGTGTGTGCTATTGTTAGAATTGTTATGTCATTCCAACTGTCTTAGGGTACCTTAACTGTCAACATATTAAGTAAGCAGTTGTGTAAATATCCAGATGTCCAAATGTCAATAAATTACATTAATATATTATGTATGTATAGGGTGTTATTGCAACAGAAAAGCCTTAAGTACCATGTTTTTACCAAACATCAAAATTCGAATATCTCAGTTTCGTGTTTTTGACATACGGGGTTCTTTCTTATACCATAATACTTTTTATATTTGATGCAAAAATTTAAAAAATAAGAAACTCTAAATAAATACATCGATGGTCATCATCCATACTGACTCACGAACTGCAAGAGATGTTAGCATTGATATTGATACAAATTGATCAATATTACTATCCCACTGTTAATGTATACTAATATCGTTATGTTATTAATATCAATATTACAATATACTAACCAATATTACTCCCCTTATATTACTATGCAAAATTACAAAAAATAAGAAACTAAATAAATACATGGATGAGTGGTTCGTCATCCACACGGACTCACACGGCCTGCGAGATATGTTAGCGTTGATATTAAAACAAATTGATCAAAATTACTATCGCCCTGTTATTTTATATTAATAACGTTATGTTATTAATACCAATGTTACAATATACCCACCAATAGTGTTATAACAATATTACTTTGATAAACTGACAAAAATAAAGAAGCTCTAAGCGAATACATCGATGAGTAGGCATCCACACCGTCACACGGTCTGCAAGAGGTGTTAGCGTTGATATTAAATCAAATTGATCAATATTACTATCCCACTATTATTAAATATTAAATTCACTATATTACGAATATCAATATTACAATATACCATAAAATATTGCTATCTCAATATTACTGTGCAAAAATTTCAAAAAATAAGAAGCTCTAAATAAATACATCGATAAGTGGATCGTCATCTATCAGTGGATGAGTGTATCGGGACACTCGGATGTCGTGAGTTAAGCGATGATCAGAGTTCCCAGTTCGTGTCGGCTTGATGTTCCTCGGCGATTACATGCAGTAGATAAACACAGTGTTTTAATATTTTTACGATTTAACCCCTCACGTTGCGAGGTAAAAACACCTATCACTTTTGCGCGCGACATATTCGCGCGCAAAAAATCGACGCGAGTCAACGGCCTTGAGAAAAACGATCATAACTTATAAACCACTAAACGGAATAAAAAAAGATAAAGAGAAAAATGATCGCATTGAAATTTGACATATAAAACATTATAACCTTATCTCGTAAAACAATTAAGATAATAATGAATAAATATTACAAAATTGGCAAACTGAAAAAAACTCGCCTATAAAATCATTTCGATTTTTTTGTAAATACAGTTTTTGTAAATATCAAAAATTGTAAATACAGTTATGTTCTTTATTAAATGCTTTACCAAAACGATATTTTTTTTTTACTTATTTGCATACAAAAATACGGAAAAAATATTTACTTATTCAGCCAAGAAAAATTTTATTTATTCTCGTAAAAAAAAAATTTTTTAATTTTTAATTTGTGACTACTTATGGTATTTTTTTATATGAAATTCTTTCAAAATAACTTTATTACTACATCACTTCTTCTTAGAAATCACACCAGAACTTTGACCTTTGTCTGATATTATAGAAAAATCTAAAGTTTTGAGAGTTTCCGCGTTCGAACCTAATAATAAACTTTGAATGCCCATAATATAAAATTCGTTAGATTTTTTCAATTATATTGTCTTATCATAGACTTATTATATGTCTAATAACTAATTACTATACTCCAAAGAGTCACATTTCATCGAAAAACTATGGAAAATCGCACTTTTTTCTCTCATAGTAATTATCAAAACAAGTTTCATTTTCGCGAGCCATATTAGAAAAACAACATATAATGTTCAAAACACGCCTAATTATGTGATAACTTAGGATGTAAATGAAGCAATACCTATTTTATTAGTAAATTAAAGCGACATTACGTCATGTTTCGCGATATATAGGGATATTTCACAAACATTACAAAATAAAAACGGCCATTTTTTCACATTGTTGGCCATTGTTGACAAAGTGTTTTCTTCGAAAATTCGTGAAAAACAGCAAATTGATTGTGGAAATTGAATAATCCTAATGGCTAAACTACTTAAAAAGGGAAATTACTTACTTTTATCCGGTATACACTGCACTTATATCCACAAAACACTTCACAAAACAAACACTTCGCGGAACCTATACGCCGCCGCGGGGGGGCCGATCGACACTGCTGTTTTGACGTCTAATGCTGAGTTTTTAAATCGGCGGTCGATGTTATCGTCGTTGGCCGGCGAATGAAAGATTATTTGGCCATGTCGTCCCGCGGTCAGAAAGCATTAAAGTACGACGATTCGAATCGTAAATTGCATTTTTCGCAGCGGCGAGCGCGATATCCAAAATCGGATGTTACGGATTGTTAGGCGGCCGCCATACATGTCCCCAAATGGATGTTACGTGCTTGAGGGGTTAATTATCAAAGAAAGTTTTAGAAGAGATGGCTTACCAGTTAGAGCATTGACGAAGATAGTGTGACAATCATTATGACAGTGAATAATTACGTTAATATACCAGTGAAAATGCTAACAGTGGGGTAAACTTCCTTTGAATAAAAACTGAGTATTGTGAAAGAGGCTGTTTTCTATACAATGATAAAAATTAATCGTTTGAAAGACGAAATTATGATTTCTTTGAATCATATTAGTCGTTATTCGAATCGACAGTTTTTCGTTTTATTTGACGTCAATTGAACCTCAGAAATAGAAATGTTTGTTGATTAAAAATGTGACATGGTTCATAATCATAAGTCACTACAAGTAAAATCGGTGTGACGTCATTCAGACCGTCATACCGATTTTAAGTAGATACGTATTGTAAACAAATTAATCAGTATTATCATCACAATATTCATATTTGGCGCAAAACTTACAAAAAATGAGAAACTCTAAATAATTACACCGATGATCATTTTCAACACCGTCACACGCCATCAATTTGACCATAAAGGTAAGCCGACGGCGATCCCCTCCCCCCTCCACCCCCCTATCCCCTATCCAGCAACCTCTCTATTTTAGCCAAGGCTTCGTTGCGCTCGTCGGGTATTTCCCCGGTTTTCACGCTTCTTCAGCCGCCAATGTGGCGTGAATTAAGTTGATGCTAAGCCTGGCAGAGCTTACGTGTACACAAACCGCCGGCCTCAGGCTAACATCAAAAGGGCTGAGCGTGATTCTCGCGGTTGATTGGCCATCGGCACCCCTCTCGCGATACCTCGACACACAGATTGGTCAAACAGTTGAGGTTAACCGAAATAGATGCGACACGAACATAACCAATTTCAATTTATAATAAATTAATAGTAAAAACACAATTTTAAAAACATGCTTTTAATAAAATTATTTGTCCCAAGCCAACCCTGGGTTCAGCAGCCATGTCATAGTTGAACTTGGAACTGGCTATCATAATTGAATGCTATACAGAATTTCGTGTTTGTGCTGTTGTACGTTGAGGAGCTCCTCGTTGGATGCCCACCCTGGGTGCAGCAGCCCTATCGCGGTAAAACTTAGAACGGGCTATCATAATTATTTGCGTACACAAAATTTGTGTGTCTGTGCTGTTGACCGTGGAAGAGTAGCCTTATCGGGAGCCAATCCTGGTTGTAGAATCAGGTCATGCTCACCATAAAAATGCATTTTTATCGCAACTGAAAAAACTTGTAAAATGTCAACTTCATAGGATAAGAGGAAGTGGTGCTAATTTATCTTGCAAGATTTGACCTAAACAAACATACTGACATATATTGGAAGGTAAATAAAGCTTTTAAAATATACCACAATTTTGTAATTAATAGATAAAATATTGTAATATTTGATATCAATATAAATCATTTTTATTGATTCAGAATAACGTTTAAAGAGATATTTTTACACCTCGAGAACATTAATTGCAATGCGGTCGCCATTATGCCCATAAAATCCCTAATGGAGTTTAATAATATCAACATATGTAACCGTAAAGAACTAATGCTTCCTTTTTTAGTTAAACCTACTCAAATAATTATTTCACCAACAGAAAAATACGTATATTATGAGTAGTTTATTAGATGACATTACGGAGACTACATTTGTCTCTAATATAAGGTTAAAATCGCCGTTTAGGTGCAGCAACACTTTTGATAAGACCTATTTACTAAAAATGATAGCTATAAGAAGTATCCGGAATAATTTTGATGAACTCTGATCTCTCTCCCCTGCAATCGCGAAGTAAAAATTCAGCTGTCACTTACGCCGGCGACATTTTTGGGCGTAAATTCGGCGCAAGTCAATGACCTTGAGTAAAACGACTATAACTTGTAAACCACTATACGGATCATAAAAAGAATAACTGTAAAATGATCGTATTGAAATTTGACATATAAAACATTATAACCTTATCGGTTCTAATCTATCTATCTATCTAGAAACGCGTTCTATTTTTTAAATGGATTTTTTGCAAGGTGACCGTTAGCTAACCAAAATTGATTAGCTCAAATCTTAGCATTTGTAAGCGTCAAACCAAGAATGGTTAACTCAAGTAGAAGGGGTTAAGTCTACATAATATTATCAGTCATCCGAGTGTAGGTTACAAAATAATGAGCAGATACCGAATATTCTTGGGTAACGAATGTTTCAAAACAGTAAACAATAAAATAAATCTGATGGTATTGTTGTGTATACCAAGAGTGGGGTTAATGCAACTGCACATGAATTGAACATCGAGGAAGCAATTGGCTTATGAATACCATTTAGAAATTTCAACATCTTTGCTCTTTACAGGTCGCCATCCAGGCAAAATACTACTGGCCTTTGGACTCACTGTACACGACGGGAGCTAACGGGCCCATGATGAGTTGGCCATGATGACCCATGTGTAGGGTCGGTCACACTCACGGGTCAACACCCATCCGATGGCCTCCACGTACGGGGTGCGAACCTGGGTAGGACACTGGGTCAACCAGTCTCCCCTGGGAATCAAACCTCTGGCGCTCCTGGACGGTCTGCGCACCGAGTGGCGCAAGCCAATCGATTGTGCTCTCCGACTAACAGTCGGGGGAGTCGGGGAACTGTATTGTTTCCTATAGAGCGGGGGTGGTTGTGTACCTTATGGCGACTGCTCTTGAATTGACCATTGGCCATCTGATCCTGGGTGAACAGCCGGGCAAAGGACGTCTTGGTCCGCGATAGATTCGGTTTACTCCGTTTCACCGCTTCATAAGGGAGAGGACCGCGCAAGCGACTTCGAACTCAGAACCAATCGAGAGACCGGAGAAATCTGGTCACAATTGGAAGTAAGGGCGCGAGTACCTCGAGCCGCTGGGAAGTAATTCCTGGCTATCTCGCGGTAAGGAGTTGGTCTCTTACGGGTTGTGGCATAGCTAGACGTCGGATTTGTAATGTCCAAAGTCTTCTACGCTCACTGTATGGTCGATAGAACGATGAATCGTTAAAACGTCCTGCGGTGACGGGTTCGCCTGTTGTGGTTGACATCTCAATATGTACACGACGATACATGACTACATAGCTTCCAATATTCATACAAAAAACTACATCTTGGCAGGTGATATTAACATATCAACTATGGGACACAAACACTTACAATCCGATGATTACAAAACGCTTTTTTTAATTATAATTTTTATTTTTTTTTTACATGTGGGGTCCTTTTCTATCCTCGTCTAGTTGCGCATGCGCGTTTATCCATAGCATAGCAGACTTATGGCGTCGAAGCGTTGCCATGGTGATATATAAGCGTTACCCTAGTGTTATATGTACTTGTCTCCGTGCATGCGCAACTAAGCAAGGATGAAGGGGGTACTATATTTATTTATTTATTTCTCAAGAAAACATACAACGTTGCTTCAAACGATTTTACAAAGGTGATGGTAACAATGAATTTAAGACCGTTTACTTGATTTAAACGTTTTACAATAAATGATTAACAATTTTAATTAATTTTATCTAAAAGTGGAGGATCGGGAGGAGTAGGGATTGAAGGGAAATGGCTTGTATTTTATACATACATACATGAACAAACATACAGAAATACATATATCATTAAAATACGTACGTAAAAAATAATTATTTTATGTAAATCGCAGTTTTCAATTCAGTGGACTCTCAAAAGCATAAAGGACTTATTCAATAAAAGACCAAAGTCTAGTAGGCAAAATATATGGATTTACGACCTAGCATCGCCTAGTAGGTAAGATACGAAAGTTTCTAGATAACGGTGCCCTACTTAATTCAGTCTATTTCTATATATTTAGATTCTTGACGCATCTGCTATGGTAAAGCACGCCTAATTCATAATCTGTGTTTTGGTTAAGAGAGGAGGCACGGACGGGTTGCAAGGGTGGGGACGTGGGCGGAGGGAGAGGAGGAGGGGGGAGGGGTGATAGCCGACGGCGGTCGACTTTCATCCGATCCATGGATTAATCATACGGGCTAGTGCTAACTACACGCGTAATGATATATGAAGGGTGAAGTTTCTATTCCAAGACCTTTCGTTAGAAGCCCCTCAATAGGTAATATACTGATTGATATATGATCACGATAGCTTCGGAGGTAAGCCCTGATATGGGTGCTTCTTAGTTGATGTTTGTTTTCGAATTGTTAATCTTTAGGCTATTTTTGACCTCCTTAAGTCTCTTTTCATAAATACAGGGATTCTTACTTTTGTGCGGGATTATAGGGTATAAATTTTTCAAGAAACAATAAATCTAGTAAGTACCTGTACTCGAGAAAATACTTGAAATACATTATTTCACCCATTTTTTGTAAAACTTATTTTATATGTGTATACAACGCAGTAGTAATTATATTATAACAGCACTACACACTTACTATATACATTTATTATTATTATACCACCAACTGGTAATGGGATATATATATAAATACTCTCCTTGAGAGAAATTACCAATTGCTTAATTTCCTTCTAGAAATACCAAAATGCTATCAAATAAAAATCAAATAAAAAAATAAAAAAATAAAAATCATCAAATAAAAAAATTAAAATATAAAAATAATCTAAAAATATATAAAAAATATCAAATAAAAAATAAAAACATATTTCTATGAAAATATACCTATTAGGAATTACAAATAGGATAAAACGAATTTACCCCGTGAAGTTTGTAGCACCCGAAGTTTCGGCGACATTGCAGCCGCCGTTGTCCAAGGTGTCTACCCTGGACAATGGCAGCTGTAACGTCGCCGAACCGTCGGCTGCTACAAGCTTTACTCGGTAAATTCGTTTTAACCTATTTATAATGTCAAACAATCGCGATATTCTTCGATTTAAAATATTAGGAAATCAGTATCTGTAGGAATTGGTTTTAATAATATGTAGTAGTTTTTATATATTGATAGTTTTTCAATAAACCATACATTAATTTAGCATGCGGAGTACACATATAGACCATTATGATCTAATAATATCAAATATACAATTGGCAATTATGACATCTTGCATGTAGACCGTGATCTAGGAATTCTCCGTGATCTTAGAAGTCCGCGATCTTAGTTTGTTGGAGAAGCACATAGTGATCATAGTTTTTTATTGGAGAAGCACATAGATTCAGTGGACAAAAGGGCTCCCTCGGCTTTATTATGAGAGTTTTTAGACCTGTTGAAAATATACATTCTTTGGGGGCGGTTTATGACGCATGTACGTAGCCTACTTGAATTTGCTTCTAACATTTGGTTTCCGCAGTGTTCCGCATACAAGCTGAGGATTAAGATTATTATTATCCTCCGGTTTTTCATACGCTGAAGTACTGCAACGCTATGGTTTATAGACATTGGAAGGCCGATTAGTAGCACCAGATATGTCGCTCTTACATAAAATAGGTCACTCTGGCAGTGGCGTAGCGTGTCTTGGCGGGGCCCCGTATGAAAATTTTTTTGGGGGCCCTTTGAAAAGGTAAAGATTTCTCACAAAAGAAAAATTTTTTTTTGCATAAAATTAAAAGAAATATTTATTCATCATAATTATCTATCTGTCACTTTTTCCGATTTTTTTTACAAACAATTCAAATTAAATATACACTCTCCTTGCCTTTTTTCGGCAAACTGATTTATTAAATCATATAGCTGACTAATCATGATAGACTTTAGTTTTCCTAAAGTTTCTGCCTCTATGGACAATAGTGACAGGTCTGAAAAGCGTTCATCTGTACCGCTTTTATTTATCGCCTTCTTAAACTGCGCCGCAAAAGCAGAAAAAAACCCCGCGAAAAAAAAAACTAATCCGCATCGAGTTGGTCGTGCTGTGTGAGACATTTTCGAAGATACTTGCATGAGAAATCCACCAGCAGGCACCTCGAGGGTCCTGTAACGTTGCCCGTTTGACGTTTCGTATTCCTAAATAAGTAATATTGAAAAATCTGAAAAAGAGTGTGTCTGGAACGCCGAGAAAAAGATGACAGTTGTAATTTTGATACTATAAATAAGTGGGCGCCATCCCGGCTCCAGGAAGTGGCTATTCGGGGCGTTATCAGAACGCAGAACCAGGACGCCGTCTATCCTGGGAACGCAGAGGGGAGTGCAGACGCGGGCCAGGGCGCACCGTGCTAGACTCAGCGCTGGGCGTGGGTCATACCCTGATTTCGCCTCGCGCGCAGAAGTGAGGGCTTTCCCGTGGGAAAGGACGACCTTGAATTTACCGTGGACTGTTTCTAGATTAATTTAAATATATAACCTGTTACCTATCTTACCGAAATGCAGGAGGATCTCAGCGGAAGCAGCAATCTCGCAGCGGTGGATTTTACCGCCCGCTTCACGTCGGAGGAGTACCTATCTCTCTCAGATGAGCAGGGGAATCTTATCCCTCTGTTTTTTATCAGAATTTACCATGGGCCCCGCCCTTGAATCCCGAGTTCTTTTATTTATGATTGAAATGATGTACTGCGCTACTTACATGATATTTATTCGGATATTATATGTTTACAAATGAGTATTCTAGAGTATTTTATTTATATTACTTGGAGGATAACTCGCTGTAACGGTCGTTCAGGAGGAAAATGGGGATTCTGACCTGCGGGTAATTGTTAGGTAGGTAGGAATGGATGGGGTGAAGGAACGATTCCCTTTTTGGGGGTCGTCCCTGTAAATGCCGCTACCGAACCTTGACTAATGGGTTTTTATATCCCTAGTTATGCTAAGGGGTGATTATAGGGAATTGTCCAACGAGCCCGGCGTGCTCGCGCGGGTGGCGCGCGATCTACCTGACGCTTCAGGCGTGCGATGAAATATTCATTTTATTCCGATTCTAGTGGTTTTCGGGATGGAAAATATTCGCTGAACCCTGGAGGCGTGTACAGTGATCACGGGGAACAGAAATTAACTATAGGTTGAATCTACGATTTATAGTTATCGCCTTCGCACGAGACGGTCGCCTTCAGGAGGCGATACGTTGGATATAAAAATAGGATGACTTTAGAAACTTTATAATTTACATAAGAATTACTGGGAGAGAGACTCGCCTGGTAAGGTTTTATCGACGTCCCGGGATACTGGGTTTCCGGATCTGGGCGGCGCGAATCCCACTGGCTTTATTGTCGTTTGGTGGCGACGGATATATTTTACTATAGTTCAAGACTTTATAAGATGTGGTTTGCTGGTGTGTTTTAGCGGGTAGCAGATCTAATGGCGACCTCGGCCTTTCGGCCGAGGTGCCGTCGCTCGTCCGCCTCCGTCGGAATCCACCCGAAGCTGAATATATTTTATTCGACTGGCAATCGATGTCGTTCCGGTCGATTCTTAACTAAGGATGCCTTTTACAATCGACTTAATATCGTGCTATAACGTACGATTGATGATGGCTTAGGTGAGAGCTTGTTTGAAATTACAGTTTTATTATTAATTATATGGTGTTTTAGGGTTTGCATATTATAAACCTAAATACGTGACGACTAGTTCGTCACAGTCCGTAGCAGTGCTGGGACTTCCAGATAGGCGAGGATCATCATCACAGGTCAGTCGGTGTTTTACAGACATATATCTGATCACGTTTTGATGTTTGAGGAATTTGCGCGCATCGATTTCGTCATTTTGTAAAGTACCCACATATTAGAATCTATGTATCTATTTATTTATTTTAGTATAATTTATTCACGGTTATGATCCCGCTGTTTTTCAACTATTTACACGTTGAACAACCAGCATTTATTAATTGTTTCTGTAACAATTATTCTAAATAAATAAAATACTGACATAATTTACATTTTTAAAAATGATTTTTTACCAAAGCAAACTCTTGAGAAAAAAATCTAGAAAGTTGGTAGGTTGGTAACCGGTGACCCTGTGCCTCTGAAAGGGTTAATTGTTTTTAAAGAATTAATGGGTTTTAACACTAACAACTGAATCAAGAGTCCTTGATCAAACAATGTTCATATATTGCAATTATATTCTCCACCTCTATTAACAAAATACTAAATATAATCGCTCCTAATTGCCTGTGTTCCCTTAGACGTATACGTTCTATAGTGACGTCAAAAAAGCAAAGAGCTATGTCGACTCGATTAGCGAGACATATTCAACAATAAACATGAAGTATGCGTTGAGGTTCGCCGCGGGGCTTACATCAGTGCGACGACAAAGAGTTGTCGCGACGACTCCCCTTTCTCCGACCTCCTTCCCTCCCCTTCTCCTCCTTGAACCGAAGAAAGTCGTCTACTCGCACTGGAGTCGCATCAAAGTCAAAGAAACAGCCGCGGGGTTTACGAAGCGACAATCGAATGAAAGGTGTCGTGGATTGGATTTAAAGAATAGTAATAATACCGCAGACATTATATAATTTAAATAAAAACCGCTATCTAACGAAACAGTATTGTTATTTGTTTGCTTGTTTCTTCTGTTTTTGACATTTCACAATGCGCGGGTTTTTTACCATTAGACAATCTCTTACAACCAACCCTACTATTGAAGAGTTTATATGTATATGTGATTGCAACATGCGTATCATTGCATGTCTTGTTATTGCATTCAACCGACAGAATTGAAATGTAATTCCGGTTATTTTATCTCAAAGGAAAATATTGAAAATCGAACCCGGAACCTTACAATTTAAGATCAGGCGATCTAACCACTATGTCATCGGGCCGTCATATTGTGTATCATTACAATAAGCATAATTTTAATTTATGATCAATTAAATGTAAAGAAGTTAAATTTATAAATTTGTTATCAAGATTACGCATTTTAATTATATACATTTTTATATGCGGATTTAGTTTATTTATGTTATTAGTAACGTTATTGGTATGTTATTGTCCATTAGGCAAGATTTAAAACAAAATATTTTTTCAAATTCAGGATATTTTAATAGAAATATGATTATATTGTTGTAATTTTGATTGTTTATTTTCAGACAGATTTTCAGAATTTTCAGATGGATATTTGTTAAAAAATTGGTCACCCCAAGATTTTCCGGGCAAGTAGCCATGGATATGGATATAATGGAGCTGTCGGCAAAAGTTAGAAAACTCACGTATGTTTTCAAAGACCTTAGAGGCATCCTGGACCAAAGAATCCTACATAAGATATTATACCATGCCCTGTGCCAACCCATCCTAATCTATGGGATCATAGGGTGGGGAGGTGCAGCGAAAATGCACATGGAGTCCTTTATTAAAGCTCAGAAGCTACATAGTACTAAAAATTATAAAAAGAAAGCCTTGGAGATACTCTTCAGATGATCTCTACAGAGAATATAACGTGCTTGACGTACCACAACTATACGTGAAATCGGCGCTCAGTGAGTATCAAACTAATTTAGAGTCCGCAATAAGAACTCAACAAACAATCTGCACGCGGCAATCTCGAACTATACATTTCGACGTCCCTCGAATGCAGACCACTTTTGGGTAGAGGCATTTTGTATACATAGCCCCCAGGATCTTTAATATGCTAGACGAAGATTTAAAAATGTATGTGCCTAAGTCTTTTTCTTCTTTTAAAGCCAAGATTGATTCCTGGCTAAAACATGGCGCCCGGCAAAATATTCACAAATTAATATACCGAGACACTTCCCATCATAAAATCCTATCCTTGACAATTCTTATTATTATTTTCGCTGACTTTTTTTATTACTATTATTTATTCATTAATTTTGGTGACTATTGTTTGGATATTATTTGACAATTTATTTTATTTTATTAAAACGATGATTTAGTTTCTTTGTTTTATTTTAAATATTACCTATTGTGATCATTATTTAGTGATAATTAGTTATAATTTGTAATGGTGACGGTGATATATATATTTCATTTCCTTTTTATTTAATTTTTTTTCAAATCACCGAATATATGTGAATTAAAAACTAGAGAGCTCGCTGCCCTGGAACAAGTCCTGGCACTTAGTTGGGCAGCAGCATTACATACCTGCTAATGCTCATATCGGCCATGTTGAATTTTAATATTAATTTTTTATTATATTTTTTTATTGATATGATTGTTAGTGAGACATATGCATTGTAAATGAATTGTTAAATTAATTAAATAAATAAATACATAAATAAATATATTCCAGCTGAATATATATATATATATATATATATATATATATATATATATATATATATATATATATATATATATATATATATATATATATATATATATATATATATATATATATATATATATATATATATATATATATATATATATATATATATATATATATATATATATATATATATATATATATATATATATATATATATATCCTAAATAAAGTCGTTGAACAATTGGCGAATATTCCTATAATATGCGAAAAAACGCAAATAAATTGAATTGCGAACGTCATTTTATTAAATTGCAAATGCAGGTCTTCGAATTTAAATTTCGAACGATTCATGCATCGCAAGCATCGGCGTTTTTAAAGGCCTTACTGTTTATTTAATATATGGCGGACTTACAGTATTATTTGCGTCGCTTGTATAAAATATATTCCTACCAAAATGACCCAATATGGTTTAGGCCCAAAAAGGCACTGGTGTACCTACCGAATTTTGAGTCTTTAAGTCCAATACATCAAGATTGAAGTATGACTAGCGCGCCCTCTGGTGAACCGATTTAAACCACAACCTGTGCATACCTGCATGCTAAATTCGGGGAATCAGTCGGATAAAGCTTTTGGGTGCTATTGTGGAGGAATTCACATACACAGACAGACAAAGACACACAGACAGACTTCAGTCTGGAAATAGTCTATATCGCCTCGGGGGGGGGGGGGGGGGGGAGCGTCTTCATCAAAATTTTAAGCGCGCTCACAATACTTTACCTCCTCGTCGGTTGGTAGGCCGGTAAGATAAATTCCGGCCTGTATCGAGCCTTTCAAAACTGGAATAAACGATTGTGTGGCATCGCTACGGTCATATTTATATAGTCCATTTATAAACATTTTCACATCCCTTTATATCAATATTTTATTATGGAGGAAAAAGAAAGCAGTGGTGGGTAGTATCGTGGCCAGTGAGTCGATACAACTACAGAAAAGACGACAGAATGCTAGATTTGGATAATAACGACGACCTTTTGTCGGCGACGCGATCAAAGACGACATCCCAGTAATGGGAAAAATACTTACTCCTCTGTTTCTGCACAGCTATTGAGCCACGTTTTATATATTTTCCTGGTCCAATGTCTCGCGCGATGTCGCTTTGATGTGATTCGATGACGCGTAATGTACGCCTGAGATATGTTATCTCCTCAGAACGAAATACAAATGTTTTGTTAGCAGACTCAAAGATATACTAGAATGATATTTTTATATGGGGAAACTAGGTTGAATTTATATTTCGATACGAGATAACATTTTATTAAATATCTGGATATATTGAAGTATTCAACAACACCCGCTTTGACGCATTCGCATAGAATAATAAAAAAAACATTCCTATGGAGGGATGAAAAATGTGTTTGCCCACAAAAAATCTATACGTCGACATTTTTATTTGAACAACGTGCGAGGCCTTTTCCGGTTTTTTGTCTGTTTCGCCTGAATTAATAAAGAATATTTGGACTGGATAATTTTCAACCGTACCTTCGGTGAACACAATATTCCCATGAATAATTGGACAATGGATTGAAAATTTAATCATTTCTGTTTCTTTTTATTGTTATAGTGACACATGATGATGAACAGTGCATCACTGAACTCAGAAAACATGTTTAATTCCATGATTTAATTATTATTGACGTCATATCACCGGAAAAATTGTTTGTTTGTTTGTTTGAGAAGTTTTATTGCGCACACATAAGAGTACAATGTCATGGGCTTATTGCCAAGTGGCAATATCTTACGGCCATACCGCCAGGGTTATTTTGACTACAGGTGTATGTGGGCAAATTGATTCATAAGTAATAAATGAATACACTTACATAATAGTCATCATAGGATAAAATGTAAAACAGTGATGAGTAACGTATGCCAACTCGATATTGAAGGGAGGAGTGGAATATAAGGACAAGCAAAGGAGGCGGAAGGGGAAGGGGGTACTCATGAGTTGAGTAAATGTCTCTTTAACGATTTTTTAAACCCGCTCAGGTTTTCAAGTTGTCTTATCGGTAAAGGCATGGAATTCCAGGGTCGGGCCGCCTGCATTGCGAAAGACCTAGACATGAAAGTTTATGAATGCTGAGGTATAGCCAGTAATAGATTGTCTAATTGTCTAATTGCCTAATTGCCTGATGCCTGATAAAAATTGTCTAATTGCCTGGTGACTAATAGCATTCAAAGAATTGATAATTTCGGTTTAAATATGCCTTTATTACGATGCAAATAATTAATGTATGAAAAAAACGTTTTCCAAGTTTGTCTTTCACAGTTGCAAAAATTAATTCACACTAATAACCCCTTAGTTACCATAAAAAACCATCAGATTTACGGATATATAAGCGCGTACATTTAGTTTATTACTCACTCTCGTTGACATAACCAACGGTAAGCCATCTCTTTTCTATTAGCTTCTTTTAGATAATTAAATGGTCTAAGTAATAACACTGTGTTTATTCTACCATATGTACGCCGAGAAAATAAGACTTCCACAACCGTTGGGCTCTGACCATATCGACAACGCACGACGTCAGATATCCCATATTGTCATTCTTTTTACCGCCACGAATGGTTCGCTCTCCTCGAACGTTTGAAGTCCCTCGTGTAAGCTAGTTACGCCCAAATCTCTATCATGTACCGCTTGATGACCACATACAACAAACGTTTTAAATATCTCAACATACTTCACATGAGCCAACCTAAATTCAGCGAGGCTCTACGTAACCAACTTGGCGACTATGAAATAGGTATACACTAATAATATACTACTTTTTTCGGAAAATACGTATAAAAGTTTAACAATAACTTTATTTTACAATTATTCAGGTATTTCAAAATGGTCTCCTTCAAAGTATTCCCCCTGAGACAAGATGCACTTCTGCCAACGCCGTTTCCACCGTTGATAAGATCGCTGAAAGTCTTCAGTTGTGAGGCTTTTCATTTGCAGTGTCGTTGATGCCTTGATGGCTTCCACATCCCCCAAGTGCCGCCCCCGAAGCACCATTTTGGATTTTGGGAACAGGAAGAAGTCGCATGGGGCTAAATCGGGTGTATAAGGCAGGTGTTCTGTCACGGTGATTACGCTTCGCGCCAAAAACTCACGCACAACGAGAGACGTGTGAGCAGGCGCGTTGTCGTGATGAAGGATCCACCTGCCCCCTTGTGCCAAATCCGGTGGAGCTCGGGCCAGACGAGCTCTGAGACGACTTTAAACTTCAACGTAGAACTTTTCGTTCACTGTCTGGCCGGAAGGGACAAATTCCTGGTGAACAATGCCCCGAGAATCCAAGAGAACTCGATGTGGAGGGGCGTCCTGAGCGTTGGTCACCTTTCACCTCTTCTCGGCCTTTCCGGAACCGTTTTAACCACTTGTTGATGGTTGGTTCCTTCAGAGTATTGTCTCCGTAAACTTATTTCAAACACTCAAAAATCTCACGGCCATTCTTGCCTAGCTTTGCGAGAAACTTTGATGCGCTGTTCCTCAATCAGAGAGAGCTCCATGCCGACGGCGGGTAAAAAAAGGGTTACTTTCAACAAGCACACGTAAACTCCTACTTACTCGCAGAGCGCTCTGGCTCGAACTGAGGGTTGAGGGGATCGGATAGAGAGGGGGAACCCCCGAGCCGCCCCTCCACAACGCATAAACACGTCGCCCCGATTTTTTTATACGTATTTTCCGGGCAAACCTCGTACATATATGAAGAGTTCGAAAACTTAATGACATTCGAATTTAATGACATTAGTATATTCTAATTATTTGTAAGTAGGTAATATTAAGTATAATATTACAGCAATAACAACTATCATGATAGTTATGTTTTTAATAATTAAATTTTAAGCATTTAATTTTGTGACACATCCAAGTGTAGGAATGCCTATCTACTGGAGTAGTTGATTGTGTAGCGACGCTACAACCCCAACTATAAAGTTTATTTTTATTTTGATTTAATGGCTGGCTGAGAACGAGCCCAGCAATATTATTTCGTTCTATTAAAAAGTGGATACATTCAAATTTTAAAAACAAATTTTCGAACTGTCATTCTGTACCTTGACAAGAGACGATTCAACTGAAAGAAATTACGCTCGCGTTATCACGTATTATTGTACCTTTTTGTAAAGAGAAAAAATATATTTTACACAACAGTTTATCGCGGTTTTTTACTATCACGTTCTTCGACACACGAAAGAGTCGCGAAATTGGTGACCCTGTACGAGGACGCAAGATCGACGGCGCGCCTGAATCGGACTAACGAGCAAGGTCTACAACTCGTCAGACACTCAACGGACCAACAGGACAACCTAAAGATCTTCGCAACCTAAAGAAAATGAATACGGAAGACATTCCTAGCGGCACGGCCGAAAGCAGCAGGCAAGTGCAGGATATCGCTCCGCTGAGCATCAACTCGAGGATACCGACGTTCTGGCATCAGGAACCACGGCTATGGTTCGCACACGTGGAGATCCTGCTCGCAACACAGAAATGCAGCGACGCAGATAAATTCAGCTGTGTAATCACACAGTTAGACAGGACGGCGCTGCGGGAGGTAGGAGACTTACTGCTACAACCGCCTACCCACAACAAGTTCGAAGCGATCAAGACCCGATTAATCAGCGTTTTTGGGGAATCAGAGACACAACAGCTACAAAAATTACTCCATGAGACTGAGCTGGGAAGTGACAAGCCGTCGCAGTTAATGAGACGAATGAAAGGGCTCAACAGAGGGAAGATACCCGATGAGACCATTAAAGCGATGTGGCTCGGTCATCTACCTACGACGATCAGGACGTTTTTGTCGATAAATACTGAGAGCAACCTGGACGTCCTAGCGGATTTAGCTGATCGAATGATGGAATCAACGGCGAGGGAGACGCAAGAAGTGAACCGAGTCGACACGCGGGCGGAAGCACATGACCACATGACCACAATAAAAAAACAGCTCAAGGATCTGGCGGAGCAAATAGCAAAGTTGCAGCGGAACAACGCGGGAAACAGCTCGGCAGGGCAAAATGAACAAACCATCTGCTACTTCCACAGACGCTTCGGGGACGCCGCAAGGAGGTGTCAACAGCCGTGCAACTATAAGAAGCAGAGGAATCAGGCGGAAAACTACTAGAGGCGCCGGGAGTAGATCAACTCGGCGCCGACGACACCAACCGCTTATACGTTCGAGACCGCAGCACCAACGCACTCTTCTTGGTTGATACTGGCGCAAATGTCAGCGTCCTTCCAAGAAGGAAATCCGACAACGGCAGAAGAGCGGACCTCAGGCTTCGAGCGGCTAACGGTACTACCATCGCCACATACGGAAGAAAGGAGATGACACTAAACATCGGCCTAGAAAACCCATTGGCGGCCATCTTCATAATTGCGGATGTACAGCAGCCCATCATAGGAGCAGATTTTTTGGCGAAGCACCGACTATTAGTTGACCTATTTCAAAAAAAAATTAATCTCGCCAAACTCACGCACGACAGAAGCACGGGCACTATCCATCCAGGCCATCAAACAATCGCCGAATTACCTAAGAATATTCGACGAGTTTCAGAATATTACATCAGCAACATCTCAACCGAGACAACCGAAACACCAGGTGGAACACCACATTGAAACGGAAGGTCCACCGGTGTTCGCCAGACCGCGGCCACTTAATCCAGAAAGGTACGCAGCGGCAAAGAAGATATTCGACGAAATGATCGCAGCCGGAGTCTGCCGACCGTCGAAGAGCCAATGGGCGAGCCCGCTGCATTTGGTCCCCAAAGCAAATGGAGAATTCCGACCATGTGGAGACTATAGGAGGCTCAACAGTATCACCGTACCAGATCGATATACTATCCCGAGACTACAGGATTTCACGCACTCGCTGGAAAATAGCACCATTTTCACATCGTTAGATTTGGTAAAGGCATACACACAAATACCGGTAAGAAAAGAAGATATGGAAAAGACAGCCATCACCACTCCCTTCGGCCTTTTTGAGATGTGCAGAATGAGCTTCGGACTACGAAACGGAGCACAGACGATGCAGCGTTTTATGGACGAAGTACTGAGGGGCTTACCGTTCATATTCGTGTATATCGACGACATTTTAATAGCCTCAGAAAACGAGGAAGCTCACGCAAGACACTTAAGAGAAACGCTCGGGAGATTAGACGCGCATGGAATCACGATCAACATAGACAAATGCCACGTAGGAAGAACCGAGCTAGACTTCCTAGGATACACCGTGAATGCTACTGGAATACGACCGAAGGCGGACAAGGTAGAGGCGATAAAAAAATACCCGAAACCAGCAGACGTTCAGCAGTTACGGAGATTCCTAGGAATGATCAATTTCTATAGAAATAGCATCCCAAGAGCCGCGCAATATCAAGAAAAATTAAACAAGTTCCTACAAGGAGCAAAAAAGAATGATCGCACGCCAATTCCATGGACAACAGAAACCACAGAAGCATTCGAGAAATGCCGGGACAGCGTTGAAGAAGCGGTAATTTTAGCGCACCCGTCGGCGCATGCACCATTGGCAATAATGACAGATGCATCAAATACCTGCGTAGGAGCGGCATTACATCAAAAGAAAGGTGGAGAATGGGCGCCGTTAGGATTTTATTCGAAGGCAATGTCGCATGCGCAACAAAATTACGCAACTTACGATAGGGAGTTGTTGGCAATCTACCTATCGGTGAGACACTTTCGGAAGATGGTAGAAGGGCGTGAGCTGACGATATTCACGGATCACAAGCCACTAATTCACGCTCTCAAGAAATTGGACGACTCTATCACGGAAACGCCCATGAGAATTCGTCATACGTCATATATTTCGCAATTTGCAAGCACGATAGAGTACCTGCCGGGAAAAGCAAACGTCGTGGCCGACGCGCTCTCGAGGATAGCAGAAATCGACTGCCCAAACACGTTCGACTACGAAGAATTGGCGGCACAACAGGCAGAAGATCCCGAGCTAAAAATGATAAGGCAACAAGAAAATTTAAAATTTGAAAAGAAAGGCGACAAACCAGTATGGTGCGAAGTGTCCACCAAGAAAGCAAGGCCATACATCACGCCAGCACTGCGGATAAAAGCAATAAAATTGGTACACGACATCAGTCATCCCGGTATCCGAGCGACAAGAAAAATGGTAGCGGAACGTTATTTTTGGCCAAGGATGAATAAGGAGAGCGCGGAATATGCAAAAACATGCATCGCTTGTCAGCGCGCAAAAATACATAGACATACACGCGCGCCCATAAGGACATTCATGGAGGCAGGACGTTTGGAACACGTACATATAGACATCGTCGGACCATTAGGAATAGCAGAAGAGTACCGATACCTCGTAACCATGATCGACAGGGCAACGAAGTGGGTCGAATGTATCCCGGTCAAAGATATAAGCGCAGAAACGGTAGCGCAGGTCTTCTACGAAGGATGGATTGCGCGATTCGGAGCACCGATTCGGATTACCACTGACCAGGGAAGGCAGTTCGAGTCCACATTATTCACAGCTTTGACACAGATACTGGGAGTAAAAAAGATACATACCACAGCGTATCACCCCCAGGCAAATGGGATGATAGAAAGATGGCATAGATCCCTAAAAGCAGCATTAAGAGCGCGACTAAAAACAGCGAATTGGGTGAGAGAATTACCCACCGTATTAATGGGATTACGAGCAGCTATTAAAGAAGACTACGGGATCAGCCCGGCTGAAATACTGTACGGGACAACACTCAGGCTCCCAGGAGATTTTTTTTGAAAAACAAACTACAAAAACGATACCAGAAACTGTGCAGCAAATGAGAGAGACATTCGAGGCGCACAGACCGCGAAGAGAACGAGAACACCACAATAACATTTTCGTACATCGGGATCTAAAGGAGGCGACGCACGTATTTGTGAGAGACGACACGGTGAAGAGACCACTGCAAAACCCGTATAGAGGGCCATATAAGGTTTTGAGGCGGCGAGATAAGACATTCGACATTGAACAGGACAGAGCCAAAGTTACCATCTCGATTGATCGTTTAAAACCCTGCTACGGCGTGGCAAGCAGTAACGAGAACGAGCAGGAGACAGACAAGGAGGAGCCCAGGTGGGCAGCGTCCGCGAACAACAACCAACAAGGACCACAGCAATACAAGACCAGATACGGAAGAACGGTTCGACCTCCCGGGCAGTGGCACACGACGACCTGTCGTCCTCCCAAAGGGGGGAATGATGTAGCGACGCTACAACCCCAACTATAAAGTTTATTTTTATTTTGATTTAATGGCTGGCTGAGAACGAGCCCAGCAATATTATTTCGTTCTATTAAAAAGTGGATACATTCAAATTTTAAAAACAAATTTTCGAACTGTCATTCTGTACCTTGACAAGAGACGATTCAACTGAAAGAAATTACGCTCGCGTTATCACGTATTATTGTACCTTTTTGTAAAGAGAAAAAATATATTTTACACAACAGTTTATCGCGGTTTTTTACTATCACGTTCTTCGACACACGAAAGAGTCGCGAAAATTGTATTGTATTGTATAGTATTGTATAAAAAAAATAATTATAAATATAATTATAGATGGCCAAATAAATTGCTATTAATTTGGCCGTCAATGCTATCAACACCACCTGCATTTCGCCGTTTCAGAAGGATTGTTAAATTGTACTATGGAGATAATCATTTTCGAACCACATATAATTAATGGTATTTTATATGAATACACGTCAGTTATGATAACGAATAATCGTCGGGGGAGTCTGGAAGCTGTACTGTTACCTATAGAGCGGGGGTGGTTGCGGACCTTACGGCGACTGCTCTTGAAATGACCATCGGCCATCCGATCCTAGGTGAAAGCCGGGCAAAGGACGCCGTGGTCCGCGATAGATTCGGTATACACCGTTTCACCGCTTCGCAAGGGAGAGGACCGCGCAAGCGACCTCAAACTCGGAACCAATCGAGAGACCGGAGAAATCTGGTCACAATTGGTAGTTAGGTCGCCCGCCAGGCAACATTACTGGCTATCTCGCGGTAAGGCGTTGGTCTCTAACGGGTTGTGGCGTATCTAGATGGTGGACTGTTTTGTCCCAAGTCTTCTACGCTCACTCCAGGGAGATAGAACGATTAATCGTTAAAACTTCATGTGGTGACGGGCTCGCCCGCTGTAGTCGACAAACCAAATTGTTAGTCAGAGTGCACAGTCGATTGCATGGGCCCATTAACTCCCACCTACCACTAGATAGCGCATCGTGCTTATAGCTTTTAATATTACGAAAAAAAAACAAGAAAGAGTAGCAAAAAGTTTTTTAGTTCGTCGTACTGATTCATCCACTACAACTCATCCTGTCATATATAAGCAGAGAGTGAACATATGGAAAGTAACACATGCTTGGTTCAGGGGGTTCGAGAAAGTCAAGACAGTCCATCATCCTATCGCCGCACACCCATATCAGAGTACATCGTGTTAATCTAATTCACTTGATTAGCAGTCCCGGTCCGCTGACAGGCCGCGAGTGGCATATAACAAATTGCGTATGAGTTTGCTCCTTTCATTGCTGTTCCGGCGAACAAATGGTGGGTCATCCCGCGCGTAACTGCCGTTGTTTAGCGGCTCCAATAGAGTGGGCATCAATCAGGGTGGGTGTTTGCCCCTCCATTTTGTCGATGGCTCGCCGGCCATGATTAACGATCGTCGGCGTTATTATTATTCATGGCGTCGCCTAGCGTTTTGACATTTGACACAGGTCGGCATGGAGGGCGACGTGCGGGAGGAGTTAGGCGGGGGCGGGGCTGCAAAAAGGTGATTAGGATGTAACGCGCGATGGCGTGCTGGCCATTAAGGCGACCTCGGCATGAACGGGGCGGGTTATTGGACACACATCATGTATATTAATTAATGTCCACATGTGCGATGCGATGACATTACATTTTACAAAGATAAAAAAATAAAATTTTAACAAAATTTTAACTTTGGAAACTACCAACATAGCCCAGTCAAATATGGAATTTTAGGTGAAATAATTGGTAATATCTTGAAACTTGGCAACTAGAGCTGTCAACTTCAAAGGGCGAACCCGTCGCCTAAGAAAGTTTTAACGGAATTTATTTGTTTATTTATTTATTATTATTGGAATTATCAAATTAACCATTAACCAACTATCAAATTAACCAACTTTCCTATTTCATTCACTGGCTAGTCCTGCCCAACTAGGATATACCCGTTCCAGGGCAAGCAATTTATATTTTTACATTTAAAACGAGGGTCGATGAACCAAACAATCACAACAATAATAATAATAATTGAAAAATATAAATATAATAATAATAAATATATATAATATTAAAAATTTAATAAAAATTACAATATTATATAGGAAATAGAAATACTAAATACATTAGAATACACAAATACACACATACATACATATAAACACAATATATGTTAAGTCAACTTCAACTTATTCTACTACATCGATCATGGCATAGATAGATAAACGCTCTTCTTGCAACAGCCATTTATATATTTTGCTTTTAAACAAATGACAATTGGGGCTGGTTTTTATGTCACTGCTTAATTTATTATAGAGTCTTGTACCTATGAAAGAGTAGTGTCGCTGTTCGAAAGTCGTCTTCATCCTAGTGTGATGATCCAGTCATCACCAAATAACTCTTCATATTCAAATAACTATAAAAAATAAAACTCTCAACTAAAATAAAATTTCAATCTATCGTACAAGTGCGATAACAACGCACGATAGTCTAATTGACTCCGCTAGCAGATGGCAAGGAGCGATATTACCATCGCCATTAATTTTTGACACTTTTGCGGCGACTTCCGGGGCGAAGAGACGTCGGGTCGGCGAGGAGGCGGACGGCGTGGCCGTCCGACCCCCATTTCATTTCATTCGCCGCACCATCCGAGCAACCAGCATTTTTCAAATAAGTTCAAAGTAACCATATGTAGAATCATTCGTGCGACACCCGCACCTTAAACTCAGTGAGGACGAGCAGCGTTTCCTTCCACGCCCAGTCACCAAAAGTAGAACCCGTCTAAGGCGAGTACCACGTTTTGACTTTTATTGCGATCCGTCCCTCATAGTAATCTTTTTTTTTTGGCCTTCAGCCTCACACGTACATTAAACCGGAGAATACGCGAGTGCCTTAGCGTTATTCCAAAATTCTCAGATAGAAATAATACCTAGGGCGAGAACCCGCACGCGATCCGAGGATTCGGTGGCGGTTCTCATGAGTTTGGCAACCCTTCATTTCGTAACGCATAAATCCCAATCAAATTCCACGCTCCGATTAACAGATTCCGACGAGCGCCCTTAGGCCGAGGGTCTAGGTTCGTTTATATAAAAAGCGAATCCCTAGATAAAAACCAAGGAAAGAAGTAGAGATTAGCGTTTTCCGAAACCCTTACCCACGAAAAAACCGAATACCTCATTCCTAATCCGATCAAGTACCCGCGTGAAAAATCGCGAATCCATTGTTTCATTCCCCGAGAGAACGGCGGTCATCACCCGTGAGAACCCTCCATGTAAAATAAATTAATTATCATTTTATAAGAATTCTAAAAGTCGGAAAATAAAACATCTATTTATGTCTATCATTTATTTTTATTGGATAAAGTGGAGCGAATTATACTGGGTTCTAGTTGCCGTAAATTTAAATTTTCAGGAATTAACCATCATACGTTTAGGATACAGTCGAATATTTATTCTTCGAGTTTTTCTTTATCACATAGTAAATCGAATCAAATCTGTAAGTCGTTCTCTAAATCAAGCATATCAGCTGGGACATTCGACAGCATTTTCCATAGTCTCATAATTTCAAGTTTCATAATTTTAAAAATCACGCGATAAGGGAAATAAAAGCATAACCGCATAATACGTAAAGCCGTTATCAGGCGTTAATTAATTTCGCTAGGTTTTTCTGCGCGATTAGAATCGGCAAGCCATAGCGGCCAGCCGCCATTAAAAAAGGTGTCAAGGAAGCCACTAACGCCCTCGGTGGCAGGACGGCGAACTGCCACGTTAAGGACAGTTCCTCGTTTCGCCGCTAGAGTGCGGAAAGGGCTCGCCCGACGGCGCGAAGCAGCGAAGCAGCGGGCCGCCGCGCGCAAGGCCACCAACAGTAAGCGAGGGAGCAACGCTGCCAATAGCAGAATATTATTTTTATTCTTATTTCTTTTAATAAATTCGTTTATTTTAAATTAATTCACTAACGCCAAGGCCGCCCCTTCTGAGGAAGGCACTCCCATTCACGCGCGTCTCGCATGAGGATTTACCCACACCCGGAGCTGAGTTAGTCGGCGCATCCTCGAAGACGCAGCGTATCCCCTCGGCGTACCTCGACTAGGCGGTGGTCGGATACTGCACAACTGATGACGCCCGGATCCTTTCCCAGCAGGCCCGGGATGGCGCCCGCCTTTTAATAAGGAGAAACTTATAACAAATATTTCCATAATTTTTTTCCCGGGACCTGAAATCTTTCGCAGTATATTTACTAATCATATAGAAATCAAATTCTCACAGGATTCGGGGCACGTTACACTAGGCACATTCAAATTATCACTCAGGAGTTGGACTATCAAACAAAATAAAAGATTTATTTTGTTTGGCCACGAAAACCCAGCGTAGTGCAGTTTTAATAAATAATAATAAATTTATCGTTCTGTCTCCCGTGAAGTAAATCCAAAAGACTTGGGACGAAAAACAATCCAACAGTCTACGCCACCTGCCCGTCAGAAGCCAACGTCTTACAGCGAGGCACCGGGAAAGGTACCCAGCGGGCAGCCTAGCCCCCTGACTTCCAGTTTGGAAAGATATCTCCATCTGGAATTAACCTTCAGGATACCTCTTACCTCCTGAATGGTTACAGGATCAGGTCGCTTGCTCAAACCTCTCCATAAAGCAGCGGTGATACGGTGTCAACCGAATCTATCGTGGAACACGGCATCCGGCATGCGCGGCTTATTCACCCGGGATCGGGTGGCCGAATGGTCATTTCAAGAGCAGTTGCCCTAAGATTAACAACCACCCACGCTCTATAGGAAACATTACTGTTTCCAGACACCCTCGGATGCTAGTCGGAGTGCACAGCCGATTGGCTGACGCAGCACGGTGCGCAAGGCGTCCAGGGGCACCCAAATGTTGACAGCTAAGGGACACTGGCCCGCAGGCCTGCGTCCTATCCTGGCTCTCCAGCGTGGAGGCCGCCGGATGGTTGTTGACCGGTGAGTGTGACCGACCCTGAACGAATGGGTCTTCGTGGCCAACTCTAACAGGGCCCATTAGCTCCCCTTGAAACTTGGCATAGATGTTGTTTGAGGCGTACTCTTTACATACTAAAAGTCCTCTATCTGTTGCGCTCGAGCTGCCATCTTGGAAAAATGGCTTGCCGATTCAGTTTTTCGCTTGTATCGCTAACTGTTAGCGATATCGGAATTATGCTAGATATAAACTACAAAAAAATCCATTACTTTTTTTCTAATCATCATCTATTTATTAAGATAATTATACAATTTAAAAAGATAATTATACATAATTTGGTAAGAAACCTAATTTATGGTATAAGGGAGTGTGAAAATTCTGAGTTTATTTTCCATGTTGATGATTAATGAAATGCGTAAAGTTTTAAACATAATGGTATTATGATAGCTGACATTCTTATTTTCATATAATTTATTATACATCTATTCATTTAAAAAAAAATACCAAGGCATATTGCTGAATTGACAATAAAATAAGTATTTTTTGATTACTCTACATAGAATTTGCATTTCTATTTTAATATATTATTCTCCCTGACTCTTAAATCACATTATTATATTTTGATTATTTGTATGTAGGTAATATTGAATAAAATATTACAGCCATGACAACTATCACGATAGTTATGTTTTTAATAATTAAATTTTTTGCATTTAATTTTGTGACGCATCCAAGTGTAGGAATGCCTATCTACTGGAGTAGTTGATTGTATTGTATTGTATTGTATTATTATTATGGAAATAATGTACTCAACTGACAATTTAAAATCCAGCTGGGGATTTAGTAATTATTTTGTATGGCAACCCTACATTTTGTGATAAAAGGCTCATATTTAGTACAATTATTTCGTAGGTGATCCTGAGTGGATTTAGCCCGGGAGCTATCGGTTACCACTGTGTGGGTGGCGGGGGGTGATATCGTGCGGTTTTATAACAAAACCGCACGATATCGCCGAGTCTAAGGTTTTACTTGGGTATATTTAGAGCCAACCCTTCTTGCTTGATTTTGCGTTTTCTAGTATCTTTTAGATATTATATTTTATAAATACGAATTTATTACAAATTTATATAAACTTAAATGCTGTCCGTTGGTATATTTGGTTAAACGGCTGAACCGATTAAGCTAATATTGTTTTAAAATGTTCGTAATAATCCAACTAAGGTCCTAACGGAAAGGAAAATGGGTAAAGTGCCTGGAAAATTGGAAAAAAGCTGAAAGTGCTTTTTACTCCTCACGATTCAAACGATGGATATCGGTAATTCTTTTTTTTTTAATAGAAACGACATGTTAGGTTTACTCTTTTTTTGTTTTGATTGCTATACTCCGAAATGCCAAGATATCTTACTTGGAATCAACTGTAGAAAAAAAGAAGGGTTTAGGAGGGGGGAGGGGGGTAAGGTTAGGTGGAGTTTTAGGGAAAAGGGTTGGGCGCGGGAGAGGTCTTGGGGTGATAAAATTGATTTTCTGCCTTGTTTATATATTTCAATATCTTTCCACAAATTTACAAAACGATCACAAAGAAATTTATTGAAATTTTGACAGAACAATTAGTACATAATAATAATTATTTAAATTGATATTATCAATAATTTGTGATGGTAACAAAATGTGAAAATAAATATTTTATGAATATTCTGTTTCGATGGCAAGCAAGATTCGCAAGCGTCCTTGTAGTTGGAACATTGACAAACGGCCAACGTATCATGAAATCAGTTACCTATTAATTAATTAAGCTCATACTGGAGCTACCTATGTTTATCTTAGCTCAGAAGACCGTCGGATTAATATATAAACTCTCTTTCTTGCTTTACTTTGAAAACCTGAAGGAAATTATTCGAAACCTAGTTCTTTCAGCCTGTGACCTTGAAAACATACAGACACGGATCATTAACGGCGACTTCAACTTATATTTTAGACAATGTATTTCAACAATAAAACTTGTATTTTAGAATGTAGTGAATTCTAGGGCTTTCAAACAAACTTTATACTTTAAAATAATGCGTAATATACATCCGCCTTTAGCCGACAGCGAGGCAAACCGACCGGGCATATTCAGTATCAAATGAATAACTCGTGCATACAGAAAACTACAGTGGTTCATTTCCGCGTTCTCGCGCCCGTGCCAGAACTAAGTGATAACAAAATTGGAATATAGAACCAGGTCCATATATCCAGATCAGTATTTCAACAGAATAAATGCATCCTGAATTACGCATCTTATATAGGGGTGAGTTTTTAATAAGTGACATCCTTGAAGTAGGTGAATCAGTAAGAGCAACTAAGCATTCGTAGCAGCGTTGAGACCGGTTCCCCTCGTTATTACCGAAGTTAAGCAGCGTTGGACACGGTCAATACTTTGATGGGTGTCCATTTCAGTGTTTGACTGCGTAATGCTATAAATGCCCACCTAGAAGATATTTCCGATAGGCCACAAAGCGGGTTCCACAAAAAGACACCAGCCAAAAAGAAAAAGCAATGTTGATTAAAAAAAATATGTTTTTTAAATAATTTTAACGATTTGACTGTTAAATAAAAGTTTGACAAGCGTTAAGCGCGCTGTGCCATCTAGCGGTAGGTATCGCGAATATTGTTTTTCGCGATATTAGACCTACTGCTTAATGGCGCAGCGCGCTGTACTTTTTTATATTTTTTTTGAGAATCTTTTTTTCGAATTTAGAAAACAAAAATGTTTATTGTCGAAAAAACAGTTTTATTTCTGGTTTTTCCCAAACCCTTTTTTTGTTAGAAGTTGCTTACTTGCTCATACTGATTCTCCCACTACAAAAGATGTCACTTGATAATAAACTCACCATGTAAGTAGTATGCCCATCCATCTCGTTCCATTTGTTCATCTCCTGTCAGGATTCATCCGCACGCCACCGTACAAGTATTTTACGGCTCATTTCCTTCCCGCGAGGCAGCGGCGCGACTCATTAAAACGAAGTCTTCCGCAACTTCCGGCAGATATTCATAACAATGGTCTTTGCGCTCGACGCGCGGACGCTCCGCGAGTCACCTGCAGCCGTAAATCAGCCCTCAGCTGTAGTCAGCCCCGCGCAAGACAGCCTGGTAGAAGGCAGCCCGCCAAAACGGAAGCTAATTTACATTAGAGCTTTGTTACAGGTCGCCCCCCCCCTTTCAGGATTACAAGGCGGGTAATATTTTTCATTATAAAAATGTCTCCGCTGTGCGCAAAGCCGTCGCAAAGAAACCGCGACAGCTGAGTGTATTTCGTTAATTATTTATCCCGGGATTTCAAAAGAGATTAATACTTCAAGAAAAATAAGTAAATATAGAAAAAAAAACAATAAACACGCGATTTCCGTCACAGAAAGGGAACTATTGTATTTATAATAATTTTTAACACGCTTTTATTAGGTCGACCTGTATGTAACTATGTAATGGAATCTAAGGTAACTAATTTAACCATCTTCCAAGGATCGTATCGTCATGAAAATTGGCAGCTGTATGTAGTTCTGACAACAATACAATAATATGGTACTGTCGAACTGATCTGACGATGGAGTCGGAAGATATGAATTGGAACTTCATGATGGAACATCGTATCATAGCTGTATTTGTACTTGTTAGAAAAGTATTGGAATGAACTTTGACCACGATTAGGTTTCAAGGTCTGATGATGTGGTTTTTACGTGCATTTATAAAAGCGTATTTTTAGTGTTTTTTTTAGACAATTAATTTAATATTGATGTTTTTTTCTTATGAAATATTTGTGGCTTATGTATATATTCATATAGATATAGATACCTACATGTATACTTACGGAATGAACTCAATTCGACCTTTCATTTTATACTAAACACGATATATTTATGTTAATTTTCCAACATTTGGACAGTTATGGTAACCTACGACACTCAAGATATAGCAATTCTAACAATAGCACACACTTTCAAATCGGTTGAAGCGTTTAGAAGTTATGTTAGAATGAAGAAACGGAAAACATACATAGATGTACCCTGAACACATTACACTCCTTTTTAGTTCGGGAGTCGTTTAATAACTGACACATAAACAACTGAATTGGCAATTTGGGAACGTAGTTTAATTGTGCGTCGTTTGCAACTCGATTGCTTACATGATTCAATAGAAATTTATCGAGAGGTCGAGTTTTGGGATGAAGCCGCAGCGTCCTCAACAAAATCCATAAAGCGAACACGCATCGATGTAACTAATCGAGTTTGACCGGCGCAATTCGGAAACCACTCTTATTTCCAGTACAGTCACCGATGCCACAATATCTGTGCAAACTGTACCGTAGATAACGGATCCGTGCAGCTTGGGCCATATGACAGCTCGTTATATTGGATCGGCACAACTCACGGTTTAACTCCTATCCGATAACCTGGAAAGGACTCTTACAAGGAGCCTGTTACGATTGTGTCATGGACATGGGTTCGAATCCTCTGTGGGAAGATCTTTGGGCGCCGCTGGGCGGTTTTCGCATCGTGCGGCGTCAGCCAATTGACTTTTCACTCCGGCGAATAACCGGAGGGGGAGGGGTCGTAGATTATAATCTTATACGTTTTATAAGAAGCATGGGTGATAATCAATCACCTCCGCTTCTCCACTACTTCTACTGTTGTCAGCTCTTGAAACGACCCGTTGGCCAGCCGATCTCGTATGAAAGACGACCAAAGGGCGCCACATTCCGCGATACAGTTGAACTTAAAAACCTCTAACATCAGGTAGATGCAGCGCATGCGATTTCTAACCTGCGACCAGACGCGAGGCCAGAGAAATCCGGCCAATTCTGGCAGTGAGGGCTTGAGGCTTCCCGCTGGCGCGATGTCCTAGTGCCTCGCAGTAAGGCGTTGGTCTCTCGCGGGTATTTTGTCGTAGTTAGACGGTGGACTGTGTCGTTCCTTAATCTCTGAGTTCACAAATTGAAAGAATGATTAATATATTTATGACTTCATGGGGTGGGGGGTTCGCATGTAGTAGCTGATAACTCCAAAGTTTATATTATCAAAGATATTTTTTAAATTCGTACTGGTAATGTTTCTTTTTTAATAGGTTTTCTTTTTAAGGTTTTTTAATAATTCGGCTCAAAGGACGATTAGCCGCCGTTAGAGTATCAAAAATAAATAAAACATCAGGTAAATCGAAATCCTTAGGCTTTGCTCTTATAGTGCTATTTTCTATGGAAGATTAAATGTCATCATAGCTATTATCCGTCCCAAAGCTACTGCATGAAAGATATGTACTATACTTTGTCCATACCACTAGTGACCTTAGGTTTTGAAGCCAGGTTCTTTAACGACACTCTATTCTCACATTAATTATTTAATGAAAAAAATGTATTTATTTTATTTATTTATTTTTTTAAGAATTAATTACTATAAAACATTGATTTGCTTACAGGAACCGAATGGTAAAACCTTAACCTTTTGCTTATTTGATTCTGTCACCCAACTGGGACTAGCCCGTTCTAGGGTGGACAGGACTCTAATATTACAATCAAGTTTGCTTGATTGCTTGATTGCTTACAGATGTACAAGTTTTAGTAAAAAGCTAATAACACTAAATTGCCCTAAGATTTGGTCTTCAAAAAAAAAGAAGTAAAAAAAAATATATAATAAAAAATATATTAAAAGATAGTATAATAAATAAAATGCAATTCCATTATATAATCAGCAATAATATCAAATTCGATTAAATAATATAAGTAAAATTATATGTGAGATAAAATTATATTATATGTATATTGAGACTCTCATCATGTGTTTGAAAAATTAAAGTGTATATTAATGGCTTTTACGGATATTTCTTCGGTGGCTTGAAATTAAATCTGCCATAAATTACAAATGGACTAATGGTTCTAATTAACAAAAAATCTAACCTATCGTGTACAAGGCGTAAATGAGCATGTTTTTGTGTAAGAATCTATCCGTGGAGTGCGATCCCGTATTATGATGTTTACTATTGCGTTTACTTAAAATCTAAATCTTATTCCCTGCTCATAATATTTTGCTTTTTAGATGCAGCGGTGTCTCCGGCATCGCTAAATAAACCACTGAATTTCGCAGATATATGCCTCTCTGTTTAGCTCGTTTTTAACTCGCTTTTATTAGGTCGACCTGTAACTAACTATGTAATGGAATCTAAGGTAACTAATTTAACCATCTTCCAAGGATCGTAGCGTCATGAAAATTGGCAGCTGTGTGTAGTTCTGTTAACAATACAATAATATGGTATTGTCAAACTGATCTGATGATGGAGTCGGAAGATATGAACTGGAACTTCATGATGGAACATCGTATCATAGCTGTGTTTGGACTTGTTAGAAAAGTCTTGGAATGAACTTTGACCACCATTAGGTTTCAAGGTCTGATGATGAAGCCGGAAGATAGGCACTGGCATTCCATGATTGAATATCGTATCATAGCAGTGTTTGGACTTGAAAAGCGTGTTTTTAGTGTTTTTTTACACTGTATTAATTTCCGCTGGCGTTCCGTTGCCATTTAAATGTGTTATCGCGCCCCAGCCGCCAGTTGACGACTGAACGCGAAAAAATGCTGTATTTTTTTAAAAACTCGCTACCTGTGCGTCGTGGATTCCTAAAATTAATGATGGCAGATAATGATGGACAACGATCGGCGGCCCCACTGCCTTATTACCATATTTGGAAAACATAAAAAAAATATAAAAAGAAATGTTGAATGATCCACTAATTAAATTTCAACATAATTTGGAAATAATACCGTTTCAATAGTCAACTTAACAACTAAAACATGATTCCAATGTGTGGATGCCAATTTTCTTTTTATAAAACTCTCGAATACTTTTAAGTCCAGGAGTCTAGTTTGGAGGGGAAGGCAGTTTAAAAGCTTGAAACTAATGTAATTAAATGATTTTTGTGCCTCTGTTAGATGCACTCTGGGAAGAGCAATATTTAACCGGTGGCGATCACCATTTAGATCACGTTTGGTGACGTTGGTTCTCGCATAAATTAGGCACCGAAGAATATATTCATCTGTGTGTCTCTATAAGAAAATTAAATATATAAAAAATAAAGATAAGCTAAGTCAGTCTCTCCGTGGCGCATATTGTTTATTTTTATTAGGAGTAAAAATTACATTATTTATTCGATTGGGATATTCTCTTGCTATTAATGTCTCGACGTTATGCGATCAATTGTACTCGTTCGTACAGAGGACGGGGTTTGATTACGCAGGGCAGTATTTCACGGGGCGAGTCCGCACAAGCGGCTAAATTATCAAACTTTCCGCCTACTTTGTCCACTGGCCATAGTTTGTCGTTTGAAAATTGCCTCCGCTAGCACGCCAGCCGTCGGGTCGGTCAATTGATTTTTGGTTTAATTTAACATTTTAAACTAATATTGAAATGGAAGTACATCGACAGTAAACGAGGTAAGTAAGATACGAATACACTGGGTTTATTAAAACGTATATATATATATATATATATATATATATATATATATATATATATATATATATATATATATATATATATATATATATATATATATATATATATATATATATATATATATATATATATATATATATATATATATATATATATATATATATATATATATATATATATATATATATATATATATATATATATATATATATATATATATATATATATATATATATATATATATATATATATATAAGCTGGGATTTCCTTCGCTACTTTTTAAGTAGCTTTTACTAATTTTATTATATATATATATATATATATATATATATATATATATATATATATATATATATATATATATATATATATATATATATATATATATATATATATATATATATATATATATATATATATATATATATATATATATATATATATATATATATATATATATATATATATATATATATATATATATATAGAGAAATGTCATATATCTTGACGACGGCTGAGCCGAAATATTGATATACATTTTATAAAAATCATTAATATTTAAGAAACACTAATCGCCTATTATTTTCCAGCATTCATTCTCGTCTTTCGCATTGTTGTGTCGCCGCTGTAGGATAAAGTAGAAAGGTTCGAATACCACAGTAGGAAACCGCAAATACTGAGAGAAGAGAAAACGAAAAAGGCGTGGAGTCACTCCTGGTCACCACAGACCAGATAAGTGCCCTTTCATTATTTTATCATTTCATTTATTTAGTGATAAACATAATTTCAATTTGAAAAAATAATATATATATATATATATATATATATATATATATATATATATATATATATATATATATATATATATATATATATATATATATATATATATATATATATATATATATATATATATATATATATATATATATATATATATATATATATATATATATATATATATATATATATATATATATATATATATATATATATATATATATATATATATATATATATATATATATATATATATATATATATATATATATATATATATATATATATATATATATATATATATATATATATATATATATATATATATATATATATATATATATATATATATATATATATATATATATATATATATATATATATATATATATATATATATATATATATATATATATATATATATATATATATATATATATATATATATATATATATATATATATATATATATATATATATATATATATATATATATATATATATATATATATAGGGTTGTTAACACGTTTTAAAACATTAACTTATTTAACTTGCTCTAGAATTCTCTAGTACGGAGCCAACTGGAGTTTAATTCCATAACTTGGAATTCCCTTTAATTTTTTTTTTTATTTTCTTTTATTCAGGAAAATAACAGTGTATAAAAGTAAGTAGCCAAACAAGATAGATATAAAAATTACACCAGAGACAATTTTCCACTAAATGTTAACATCAAGATTATCTAAATGATAAGAGACAGAAAAAACGAGAAAAGAAAGAGGATAGGAAGGGAGGGACCAGGAAGGGAAGGAGGAACATAGGAAAAAAAAATACATTATGTTGATGGGTGTCCACGTATTTAACAAATTTACTCGTACGATATTTGAAGTTGAGACAGTTAAGTTGGTATGAATAAGTACAAGTGCAAAAAGTAGATAATAAGTAATAAATTTTAAATAATAATAATTATTAAATTTTAAATATTAAGTGTTAAATATCGCCCTCTTTAACAAATTTCTGAATCCAATGTTCGATTCAGCGAAGATATCTATTGATGCGTATCGATCATCGTAAACCCTACACACACGGTTTAAGAAAGAGTTCTTACGGTAGTTGTTATTGCAACGGCTAATGTGAAACAATGAGGACTGTCTTGTCGTTCTTGATGGGGTCCGGAAATGTATTAGTTGGACCAAGTCCATGCAGTTTAATTTGTTGTTCAAGATTTTATGTAGGAAGACTAGATCATGGTACATCCTTCGATTAGCCAAAGAAGTAAAGTTGTACGAGTGGTGAACGTTGATGCCGTAAGAATTGTCAAGTGTCAAGTAAAATCTATAGTTTAAGTATTTCAAGAATTTAGTCTGGATGCGCTCGATTCTGTTATTATGGATGGCATATGAGGGGTTCCACACTTGCGAGCAGTATTCAAGATGCGGGCGGACGTAGGCATAGTAAAGCGTTTTAATAGTGTGTATATTAAAGAGTGATTTAGAAGTCCTTAGAATGAAACCCAACATTCCAAATGCTTTATTCGTTATTGTGTCGATATGATCAATAAACTGCAGTTTGTCGTCCAATAGAATACCTAGGTCTTTGGTTACGGATTTAGAATGGATGTCAATATTAAAGAGTTGGTATTGGTGTTTAATCATATCTCTTTTCCTGGTAAATCGAACCAAGTGGCATTTGTGTACGTTGAGCTGTAGGTGGTTCAGTTTGCAATAGGTAGAAAATCGATTGAGGTCTTCTTGGAAGTTTAAACAATCGTGTATCGAGCTAATACGCATAAAGGCTTTCATATCGTCCGCGAATAGAAGGATTTTAGAATGCTTAAAACATTCGTCGATATCATTTATATATAATGTGTATAATAAAGGCCCAAGAATACTACCTTGCGGCACACCAGAGGTTACTAATTCTCTATTTGACTTGAAGCCTGCTGCTACTACAATTTGACTTCTTTTACTGATATATGATTTCAACCACCTCAGTAAGTCGCCATGTATACCTATCTTTAATAATTTCGATATTAGAGTAGGATGGTTTACTTTATCGAAGGCCTTACTAAAGTCTGTGTAGATGGCGTCTGTCTGGTAACGTTTATCCATATTTGTCAGCAAGGTCTCAGTGAACAGAATCAGGTTGGATGTGGTTGATCGTCCTGATTGGAAGCCGTGTTGGGAGTCGCTGATATATGTTTTCACTGCTGCATGTAACTGAGCATATACCAATTTCTCTAGAATTTTACTGAAGATGCACAGTTTGGAGATAGGCCGATAGTTTTCAATGTCATGCTTAGGACCGGATTTGTAAACCGGAGTGATGTGGGCCGTCTTCCATTCATGCGGAAATATGCCTTCGTCTAATGATCTTTTAAATAAGATGCTCAGAGGGTATGCTAAGCTTTTGCCACAACGATTGACAAAAATGGGTGAGATTCTGTCGGGACCTGCACCTTTCCTTAAGTCCAGTTGTTTGATGATCTGGTGAATAATCTCAGCGTTGATAGTAATAGAAGAGATATCAGCGGGTCCGATTTCATCAGGTAAATCTGAGTCAACCGGTGTTTCAAATACAGATTTGAAATAGGTGGAAAATGAGTTTACGATGTCTTGCTTTGAGTCTGAGACCACGCCGTGATAGGTGGTTCTCTCCGGAAAAGTAGACGAGTTTTTCAACGCTTTAATGAAGGACCAGAATACTTTAGGATTACTTGATATGCTATTTTCAACGCGATATATGTAGTCATTAAAACAGGATTTGTGCATTTTTTTAAATCTGATACGTAACAATTTGTAGGACGATTGATCGAGAGGATTCTTGAAGCGTTTGAATTTGTGGAAATACTTCTCTTTTTCCCGTGCAACCTTGATAAGCGCCGAGGAGTACCATTGCGGATATTTGCTCGCATGTACGAGCTTAGTGGGTATGTGACGATCGATTAGTTCAAAAAGAATGTTATAAAAAATGTCAACAGCGCAATCAATGTCACCTGAGAACAAGATAGAATACCAATTAATTGCCAATAATTCATCCTGAATTAACTTGTAGTTTCCTTCATGAAATTTGTAAACCTTTCTTTTACATAGTTCAGGAGGAGTGGGATGTCTGAGGGATATATCAATTTCGATCGATCTGTGATGGCAGTCTTCTGGAACTAGCGACTCCGATGCCTCGCCAATAGAGAGAGAGCAGTTTGAGAAGGCAAGATCCAAATAGCGTCCGAATGTGTTACAGATCTGATTATATTGGTTTAGTCCGGAGTATGCAATCTCTTCAATGAGGAGAGTACCCATATGTGATGGGCTTTTAAAGGTTGGGGTTAGCCAGTTATCATCCGATACGGACCATGATATATCACCTTGGTTAAAGTCGCCTACCAGGAGGAAATTGTCATTGGGGTTGTCGGTCGTGATAAAAGATAACTGCCGAAGGAAGTCCTCAAGGTGGACAGCGTAGTTAGAGTCTTTGGGGAGATAGACACAACAGACATGAAGAGATTTACCTCTCGAGCCTAGGCTGGCAGGTATGGTTATCCACAGATCCTCCGCACTCGATTGCCAGTCAGTTTGAACATAAGCATTGAGATGGGTTTTGATTGCGATGAGAACACCTCCACCGAGGGTTTGACCTGTCGAATCGTAGTCTCGATCTCTTCGAAAACATGCATAACGAGAGTCGAAAAACTCGTTGTTGTAGATATTTTTCGTCAGCCACGTTTCAGTAATTAATAAGAAGTCATAGTCGTTAATTAGTATGTTATCACGAAACGTTGTGACTTTAGAGCGCAGTCCCCTTGTATTTTGGTAGTAACCTAATAGAGAAGTGTTATGCCTGATCACAGTTGTTATTGAGTTGTTGCAATATGATAATGTACAAGTAAATAGGTGCACCATGAAGAATCACTGAAGTGGTCAATTGATTAGCAACGAGATCATATAGTAGGAAAATGTGTGGATGATAATATGTTAAATAAATTAGGACAAATGGTATAAGAAACATGACTGAAGATATATAATGACGGTATAGATTAGATTTGTAATATTTTTTGGATTGTTTATTACGGGCAAGACAGACACACAAGTAACCCAATGTTGCATACCTTGAATGTGATGAAACGATATGGACACACAGATCGTACTGATTAAAAACGACTGCTTCTGACATGGTGAGACAAACGATAGGTTTGTTTTCCCGTGTACAAATATATCGAAATAAAAATGAGTGAAAGAGGGTGATAGTAATTAGGGCAGGGTGGTAATAGAATATCGGTAGTAAAGAATAAGAAAGATGGGTAGGGTGTTTTAGAGTGACACTATGAGGGATGGTGTGGAGGAGTACTGGTAGAGATAGGTTTGGGAAGCGAAAAGTTAATAAAATGTAATGTATAGTAGTAGAAAGAACCAAGATAAATACGCGGAGATAAGTAGTATAAACGTGATAAACAATAACGATAGAGCGTTGAACGGATGAAATATAGGTCCATGTGTAATTATTTATATAATTTTTTTGAGGTCCGATTCCTTTCCAATAAACAGGGCCGGTGAGGCGTCGTTTTTTCGGACGAAAATTTTTGAGTTTTTTACCCAAGTGTATGAGTAGTTTTTCTGCTTCGCACTGACTTTCGCTTCGTAGAGAAGTCTTTTGTTTTTGGCAGTGAGGTGGTCGTTCACGAAAATTCTTTGCGATTCTCCCGGAAGACCAATGTCTGACGTGCTAAGTGACTTGCGTCGTTTCGCTGCATCCAGGAAGCCATCTTTTACGCGTCGGGTAACCAATCGCAAGACAATCGGTTTAGGTAGACCATTGGTAGTCGGTAACCTTGTTGCAACGCGTGATGCGAATTCCACATCTTCGCTCTTCAAAGGAAATTCGGTAACAATCGCGATTTTCTTGATGAGGTCCAAGATATTTTCCCCGTTCTTCTGTGGTATTCCTTTGATCTCGACATTTTGTTGCCTCGCCCATTGGTCACGTTCATTGGATTCATTTTGGAGCAATGATACTGCTTGGCGCAGTGACATTACTTCCTTCTCCATGTTGTCGACCTTGTCGACCTTGAATTCGACGGCTTTTATTCTTTTCCCAAAATCTTCAACCGTAGTGTTGCAGAAGTCGATTGATCCCTGGATGTTTTGCAGGTTCAATTTTAGGTTTTTTATGTCGTCCCTTAGAATTGCGAGGCCGGCGATTTGACGCTGCATTTTCTTGAGTTCTTCCATGATACTGAACAGATTTATGGGGTCGTTATCAATGGAGGCACTTGCTGGGGGTGTAGCTGCGGGGGAGGCGGTAGGGGTTTTGGCTGCGCGATTTGTTGGCGTTAAAGAACGCGATCTTTCAGCGGAAGATTTCGCGAGAGTGATGCTTCTGGTAGATCTTGGCTCTACTAACTTGCACGGATCGCATCTCCAATTGTTCCTTTGTATGCTCGAGAGGCCCTTGAATCCTTCTGAAGTTATGAATAGGCAGGAGTAATGGAACGCGACGTAGCAGCGGCCGCATTTCAGCGAAGTATCAGCCTTTACGGTATTTTTACATTTATTGCACTTCATTTTCTGAGGCAATGTGGCAGCACCGTTATAATGTGACGTAGTCGTTCAAATAGGCGCGCGGCGAGTCTATTGATATATAAATGCCAGGTTGGTAACACCGGTAAGGAGGCGGGTCCAGTTAGGCTATCAACACGCCTACCTACCACCAACTGTCACAAGTGATTTTCAAATTTCGGAGCAGATTAACTAAGTTTTAAACTGATGATATCTCACCCAATAGTTCACGAGATTTGGAGCGAGAAACACTAGGATGAAGCGCCTAATTCGCGCCACTAAACACTACGCACGAACATTAAAAAATAAGAAAGTATAATTTAAAATTTTAAAAATACATAGGAGTGACAGATAATTGAAGCGATTGCTTGAGTGGCGTTGCCAGATACTATTAAGGTGTATTTAAAACAATAGTCTCTGCTATTGATACTATTAAGGTGTATTTAAAACAATAGTCTCTGCAGAAGAGATATACGCGGATGACGATTTATAAAACCAGTAAAAAACGCACTCTTTACTATTATGAAGAGCGTATTAATTACATTAAGAATGTTACTCTTAAGAATAGGACAGAGTGGAAACCTTAATGTTTCTGCACAAATTTGTAACGGATCTTAAGTCCAGTTAACATACGATCAACAAATGCATCGATTTCCAGTGAATTCCACTGACACAATTCAGCTATTATTTAAACTCGTGCAGCGGTAAATCAGCACGATTAAACAATAGTTTTACTCAGAATATTTCGAATTGCTTCATTTCAAGGCCTATATAAACCGGCCAAAAGGCAACCAAATTATCAGTCCCCGATTGATCACCTTCCCCCAAGGTTGCGACGGCATATCCGGTAACACCTCTATGAGGTCGCTCAACGGATCCCGGCTCCTTGGTTTCCTTTCCTCATTTTCCCTGAGTCTCGAAACATCAGTCTGTAATCCCACAGACTCGAGACATGCCCAGTACAAGATACTAGGAGCACATATATAATCCTCATCCTCTCCTACATAACCTCCGTCGCGCAGCCTCGCGTCTCAATAAAGTGATCCGGGCACTCGTTAATTCGGCAAGCGTTATAACTGGCAAAATTCAAGCGATTCAATCAATAAATATCATCTGCTTCATCAAACCCGCCATTAAATACGGAGATAACTCGCAAGTTGACACCGCCACCTCACATCGAAGAAATTGGAGTCTTGTGAGAGGTGGTCCCTCACAAACTCCTTAAAGGTGTGATAGACTCACTAGCTTTATTACGAGCGTTAAATTTCAACGCACTATCCAGACGACTTACAACTCGTCAAGGGTGTTACAGATCTAATAAGTAAGATGCAAATAACAAGATAAATAAATTCGATATAAAAACCGAACCAAAATATTGCTCTACCTCTGAGGCTTGTATATAATGTAATACCACTGCAAACCCCGGCTGCATATGTAATCGAATGCATATGTGGTTTAGCCCACGTTGGACACACGAAACGGCCCATAGTAAATCGCCTGATAGAATACATCAAACTGTAAAAAACGATCACCGTGAAAAATCGGCGACCTGCAAACCCATATTGGATAGCGGAACTGATAGCGGATGCAGATTTAAAATCCCATTGTGTTATCCAAAGAAAAAAATTGCTCTTCCCGCATGATCCTGGAAGCCAATGAAATAAGAAGAACCCCGAAATTCAATAGAGACGACTTGTACAAACTATCTACTACGCGGAACGCTCTCCTTAAAACGTTCTCAGTACCCATCGCCGAGCGCAAGGACGTAATACAAGATACAGTGAGTGTTGCTTGCACGGCGGAATTTAAAATTCGCTGTACCGAACCCTTTTCCCCATCATCGTTATAATCTCTATCCTGAAGAACGGCGGTTGCAACATCGGCGAAATATTCGATTTTATCCTATTTGTAGTGTTTAGCAACCGCGATAGTGTTTGTTTAGTTATTGTTCATACTTTCTCATCAATATGAAAAAAATCAATAACATGATTGTTCTGTTTATGTTAACTGTCCATCTCAAAATAAAGTATAGAATAGAATAGAATAACTTTATTGTGCTATAAAAACATTACACATAAATATTACACAGGTTTTATAAATGAAAGATAATTTATGCACAAATGGCGGACTTATCGCTATAGCGATATTTTACAGTAAACCATTTGATAAACTAATTCCTAATTGTCACCATACAATACACACAGAAAGAGTAAAGTTAAATTTTAAATAAACCTATACCAATATATACCAATAACTTATGCTAAGGTTACCCAGGAAAGGATAAAGGAGAGGTATTTGGTTAGTGGCTGTGTAAAAATAAATGTTTCTTTAACAGCCTTTTGAAAGTTTGCAACGAAGGTGCATGCCTGATAGAGTGAGGGAGCTGATTCCATAAACTAGCAGAATCGACCGTAAACCAATGCGTGTAAACAGAAGAATGATGTATCGGAACGGCGAGTGTGTTATCGAAGTGGAAGACCGTGGCTTCCCAAAGGGTAGAAATTATCCTTGAGAAAGGAGGGTGCAGTGGGGTTATTAAGTATGTTGTAGAGTAGCGACAACGTATGCAAATTTCTTCGATCGCGAATAGAAAGCCAATGAAGTTGCTCACGAAAGCAGTTAACGTGGTCGAACTTTCACAAGTTAAAAACATATCTGAGGAAGATATTTTTCAAACTCTCAACCTTATTCAAAATAACCTCACTGGCATCTATATAACAAACATCACCGTAGTCAAGTATTGACGTGTATGACAAGTATGACGATCTCGTCATACTTGTATTGAGTGTGAACACAATCATTTCTTTATCTGATATGGGGAAAAATCGCTGAAGCCGCCGGAGACTATGAAAACCATGTAAAATGCGACGACTAGAAGTCGTGGTTATTTATTAATGCAAGGTACAACTCTTATTTGAGATGGTTCGTAGGCAAAGTTCGAAGTTGAAAACTTCTCCGTAGCAAGTTAGAATCACATCATCAAATATGCTATTTATTCTACATATCAGTTATCGCGCGCTACGCTTTGCTAGTTCGTATTTGTTTCGCCCGCGCTGTCTGCTCTATTAAATCGAATCAAATAGCGTGTGTGTTTACCCCACGAACATTGACGAGAAACAAATATTCGTTAAATGCAAACATGACGTTATGTAAATAGAAAGGGGAAGATAATTTGAGAATTCTGTAAATTTCGAGGAAGCATACGTAATTAGATGCGTGTAGTTACGAGGTTCAAATTTGAAATTAAATTAATTTAATTTCTTATATTTATTTTACCTTTGATTAATACTGCCGTAGTAAATAAAAACACAGGAACTTAAAAAAGTTGTTTTGAGAAAAACGCAGTCAAAGTTCAGTTGTTAAATATTTGTTTTCATGAAAAAAGTAATTAATATAGATTATTTATTTAAATTTTTAATATTAAAAAATTGTTAGAACATCAATTCTGCATAAATATATATATATATTAAATTAAAATTGTTTAATTAATTAAATTAGATATTGTGTTTTAAATTAGGAAAATAATTTGATAAATTTTATATTTTACAGCTATAACACCGTAACTGAGTGGTTACTGTGTTATAGGTAAATTTTACCTATTACTGTGTTCTAACCATGTATAATAAATACATATTTTTTTAGGTAATTAAAAAACTGCAGGCACCTTAAACACAGTAATTGAGATACTGTGATTAATTCGTGTATTAATAAATTAACTTTTAACAAAATTTTACCTAAAACCACAGTATCTAAAGAAGCCGTGTTATAACCGAACAAAAATATTTACTAAATGCTTATAAGTATTAAAAACGATCACAGTAAATATTAGGTTACTGTATTATGACCTAAAAATTATACATACTGTGTTTTTTATTAAAAATATTCAGTTTTTTTTTAATACTGTATTTTTTACCTAAGGTATCTCGGTAACTATCCATCGGCAGACAAACCGAAAAAATTGCCTTATAGTACTCCAACTCGTGATTTTAAAGAACCAAACTTGTATAAACACAGTAAATGAAGTTACTGAGTTTTCATTTACGACGGTAGAATATTGCCTGGAATACTAATTTATGAATATAAATATCGCCATTTGACCCGGTGACTCCGTAACATCCCTTGCGGGACCAACGGCCGACTCTCCCAATTTCCAGGTTATAATTTTTTATATATCAAATTTCATTGCGATCATTTTACAGTAATTTTTTTTATGATCCGTATAGTGATTTACAAGTTATGGTCGTTTGTATCAAGGTCGTCGACTCGCGCCGATTTTACGCGCGAAAATGTCGCGCGCAAAAGTGATAGCTGAATTTTTACTTCGCGAGAGGAGGGTTAGTAATAACATTTTGGGTTATCTTAGAATTCCCTTATAATAGTTACAATCGAAATTACATTTTTTTTATTCAGAATAATATTTAATAAGTATACTTATAGGTATATCGTAATTTCAGGAGAGATGGACCAGCGAGTGAGACTTACCATCTTAATTTCTCCCAAACTACAAATATTTTTTTTAAACTAGCAACATTGACGTGGTCCTGTCGAACCAGCTGCAAAGTATATAACATAAAACGGCCGTGTTTTGTTTCGTTTTTTAAAAAACTGTGAGAAAAGTTTACACAGCGTCAGTTTTTTATGGTTGCAGTCATAATAAAGGTTTGTAGCGAATATTGAATTTGTGCGATTAAAATTAGATCACTGTACGCGGATGTTATCAAAGCATCAATATATCCTCAAAGAAATTGTTAAACATTTATGCTTATAGTATGAGTGGGTGAACCGTCTGTCCTCGTGATTTAGGAGGGATAAACCAGATAACTCCCCATCTCAATTCTCCCAAACTACAAATATTTTTTCAAAACTGGCAACACTGAAGTGGTCCTGTCGAACCAGCTGCAAAGTGTAAAAATAAGGTGGCCGTATTTGGTCTTGCTTTTAAAAAAAACTGTGAAAAATATTTATACAGTGTCAGTTTTTATGGTTGCAGTCATAACGAAGGTACGTAGCGAATATTTCAAGGTGTATAATCAGTGCGTGTTACGGGCTATGACGTATGTATGATTTTTTTAGACATGGACACTGACTGCTGGGATGATCCACGAGCTTAAGGTGGTGCAGCGTGACATAGAGCGAGTCATGCTCGGCATATCGTTGCGCGATCGAGTCCGAAATGAGCTCATCAGACAGCGCACGAAGGTGGTCGACGTGGCTCAAAGAGTGGCAAAGCTGAAATGGGCTTGGGCCGGCCACGTGGCCCGACGACACGACGAACGGTGGAGCAAGCGCGTTTTGGAGTGGAGACCCCGGCTAGGCAGAAGAAGTGTGGGCAGACCACCGGACCGATGGTCCGATGACATCAAGGAGACAGCTGGACCTGTCTGGATGACCTGGGAAACGGACAACCGATCCGGATGGAGAGTGATTGGAGAGGCGTATGCCCAACGGTGGGCGAATGCGCGCTGATGGAAAAAAAAGAAGTAATTGCAAGTTCTCAAAGCGGCAATATAGCCTCAAAAAATTTGATAAACGATTATTCCTCTAGTGCGAGGGGGTTGACTGTCTGTCCTCACGATTTAGGAGATATGAACCAGATACGTTGCTATTGAGATGGACGACTTAAATTTTGTTTTTTTTTACATTTTGGTAGTTGTTTCAGGTTTATGTATTTAAGGAGGTTTAATTTTTGCGTTTCCAGAAATGCCTAGCATTTTGCGTTTCAAGCCCCCTTTTTCTCACATATTAATATGTGAGAAAAAGGGGGCTTGAAGAAGAAATGGATTATAAGGTTGATCTAACTAATGCTGTTAAGGCTTCTGCTGACGGATTGGGAATGAATGAAGACGCAAGAACATTTGTAATACCAAAAGCACTTTTAAGCGGAACTTAAAGAATAAAAAGTTATCAAAGCATTATTTATTTTTGCTACATCCATCTCTCTTTAGTGAGTAGTCCAACTTACCCATACAGTATAGGAGAGATGGACCGAGGCTATTTTCTAAAAAATGTTGTTGTTGCTGTGGATTTTGAACGTATATAATGCCTAAATGAGACGTCGAAAATCATTCTTTCTGTTCTTTTATTATGTGAAAAAATAATGTGATTACTGCAAGAATAGTTAATGTGAATTAGCTCTGGCAAACTGAGGAAGAGAATGAAATTAAAAATATAAAATATGAAGCGCAAAATTGTATTGGTGTGCTTAATTGCACTTCCTAAACCGTATAGGTTTGCTTAATTTGTGAAAATATGTATTTACTATTATGTATATAAATAATATCTACTAAATATGTATAAAGGATAAATATCTATCTACTAAGTCGACTATGTTGCGCACGTCGGAAGAGTATTGATATATTTAATTTGTATTTTAAAGTCATCGAGAGAATTAAAGTATCTAGTACTTTACGTATGAAAATGTACATTGATGTTAGCGCATCCGTGCGCATCGTGCGCTTAATCAATGTCAACTGAAAGTCACAACAGTCTGTTTCCTTGTTGTTAATTAGTTTAGCGTCTGTGAGCTTTCGCGGCCGAGCAAGACCGTAAAGTTTTGAGTGACCGTTTAGGGCGAGAGCACACAACATTAAACTGTCGCTCTGCTAAGCTTCGAGTGAACAACAAATGACGCCTGGACGAAACAGATTAAACTCGGCCACTGCTCATAGCATCTATACGAAGTGTAATAACTTTGATGAGTCACAATTTGTTCAATATTTTCGTGACTACGATTACTGAATCTAAACACCGGCTTAGCCACAAGAAAGAGAAGGAGCCAATCGAACATTAAAAGCAAAATAGAAGGCTAGATGAGCCACAAGCCATGAGCTACGGGACGTGTTTTACTTTTCCGGTCATAGGAAAAGTATTGTGAACGCGATAAAAAAAATTGAGATGAAGACGGAAATATCTATTTTGACCTTCTTTAGACGATTAGGACCATTTCCAGACTGAAGTCTGTCTGTGAGTCTCTCTCTCTCTCTCTCTCTCTCTCTCTCTCTCTCTCTCTCTCTCTCTCTCTCTCTCTCTCTCTCTCTCTCTCTCTCTCTCTCTCTCTCTCTCTGTGTGTGTGTGTGTCTCTCTCTCTCTCCCCCTCTCTCTCTCTCTCTCGTTTTCTCGCTTTCCCTCTCTCTCTCTCTCTCTCTCTCTCTCTCTTTTATAATCGAGTGAGAAGAAACTATTGAAACTGAATGATCGATGATTTCTAATGATGTCATCAATATTCATAAAATACTTCTCTCGCTAATTGGCATACCTCGACGTTTTTAAAAGTATATGTAGGTTTTTAATGGTATATGACGATTTAAGTATATGAAATTTTATCCGAGGACATTTTATTTCAGATCATCTTCAACCTTTATCATCTGAGTAATTTTAAATTATATAATAGGGTCAGTTGTCTTACAATGAACAACATTGTTTTCAAACTATGTTTGGTTTTTAATAGAAATATATATGTATATGTATATATATATATATATATATATATATATATATATATATATATATATATATATATATATATATATATATATATATATATATATATATATATATATATATATATATATATATATATATATATATATATATATATATATATATATATATATATATATATATATATATATATATATATATATATATATATATATATATAATTTTTAATTTCCCTTGATTTGAAACCTAAATACTAAGTTATCAATGTATTTTGAATATTGTGTTTAATTTCATATTGCTTATATGTGCCTATAATATGTTTTTTTAATCATCTTCGGTTCACTGTTAAGCAAAACTGATATACAATGAACCATAGCTAAGTGGAAATTAAAGCACGATATGCTTTGTATTGAATAACAAAAGCAGAAGGCTGTAACCTGCACGATTTAGCAAAGAAAACGCCCTTAGACTAACGCTTCAAATACAACACTACAACTTAATTAAATTGTTCCGCGGTAGGTAAGCGAGAATCACGAACAATATAATCAAAAGTGGATACATAAAATGTTACGGTATAGCTAAGTGCATTTCTCATTATGTCGGCGTTGCGCCTGTACGGGCGTGTATATTGTAGCTAATTAAGTGCTGTCGTGAAACAGTGCCTCAAATTAAAGCTGGGGTTTTACTGGCTGTAGCTGCAGTCTCTAGGGTGCGACACTTAGCGCTGAACGCCGTTAGAAGCGCGTTGCGTCAACTAGGCGCCCATTTAAGCAACTCATACTTACCTGCGAGCTACCAGGCGAATACACGTCTAGTAATGTATAAGTTATGATAATACAGTAAAATCTTTGATTTTATTTATTTATTTTATTTTATTTAACAACGCATTTACAATAAATATGCATCGCTAATATTCATGTCAATATTTAATAAGTATTAAAAATTATTAAAATAAAAATAACAATTGAACACGGCCGACATGAGCATTAGCATGTAAGTGCTGCTGCTGTCCAACTAAGTGCTAGGTTTTGTTCCAGGGTAGCGAGCTCTCTAGATTTATATTGACATATATTCGTCAATTTAAATAAAAAGAAAATAAAATAAACATATAAATATATATTACCATCACTATTACAAAAACTAATAAACAAAACCGGAAATATTAAAAAATAGAATACAGAAAATCAAAAATCGTTTTAAATGAAATAAAATTAAAAAAATTACAAATAATATTAAACAATAATAACCAAAATTAATGGATAATAAATAGTAATTAAAAAGTCAACGAAAATAATAAAAATAATAGTAAGGAGAATTGTCAACGATAAAATTTAATGATTGAAACTGTCTGGGTATATTGATTTATGGATAATTTGTCGGGCGTCATGTTTCAACTAGGAGTCGGAATTATATAGTTTTATTAAAAAAAAACATTTTCTCCATTCTTTTTAATCTTTTTCATCTCCATTAATCAATGACGGATCGACATTCTCATAATTACAATACTAAATATCAACAGTAAAATATTACACCAATGGTATAATTAGAAGAATAAATCAATAAGTGTAAATCAAAAAAATAATCATTTCGAATTTGAACATGCCCATCGAGTCCAATATTATATGAAACATATCCTGCTTCGAATTGCACGAACCAAAGACGTGGTTTCTTATGCCAGAGATCCAAGATTCCAGTGATACAATCATCATACAATCATAAATTGCATGTAAATAAATTTAGAGAACGGGTATGAATCAGACGTCTTAGGTTTAATTTCCATTATATTAATTATATTTAATACGAGTTTAAGTCAGCCGGCCTTCTACTGTACATGCGTTTAAACAATGCCGAAGATCCGACCTTTCGTATGCTAATGGCTTTCACGGTGAGTCCATACTCGCCGTGTAATCCCGGAAGTACGTAAAGACCGTTCGTATAATATATCTATTGTATGTCTACTTTTGTTCTGGGATTTCGTATTGTTCTCGCATTATCGGGTTATCCGGAGTGGGGGTAATGCCGGTACAAATACGTAAAATTGTTTATGAAAGAGATTAATATGGGTGTTGTAGGAGGAGATTGATTTTAATACCAGCGGAGTCATAATAAGGGCTCATCATAGTTAATTATAATTATTGTGGTAAACAAATTTTATAACGTGGTATAAATTAATAATCAAAACTAAAAAATCGTCTGTGTCATCACAAGATTTTACAGGCATTTAGCCAAGGATGGAGAGGCCTCTCTCGCCATTACCTAATTCAATTTTAAAATCGAATTGCAAGCGCGCGTCGCTGTACCTTGGCATTCGCAATGAACATTCAAATTTCGTACGAGCGACGCAGCGCAATTAAGATTTAAATTTCGAACGTACGCCACAACATCAAACGCGACGCCGCAAATTTAAATATTTGTTTCCCCTATACATTTGTATCATAGTTTTAAAATTATTTGTGTCGCATGCATATAGCAAAATTTCACAATGTGATACCTAGTCCAATATTTCGAGATTACAGTATGTCTAGCGCGCCCTCTGGTGGACCGATTTCAACAACAATCTTTCCAACTCGTGCAATGACTAAATATGCCCGCATGCCAAATTTTAACCCATTCGGATGAAGCGTTTTGGCTCTATCGTGAAGTAATATACACACACTGACAGGCATCTGTCTGAACATGGTCCTAATACTCTCGGGGGGAGTAAAATCATATTACCCTAAAAGGGAGTTGGTAACTGCCCGTTTTCGGCCTTCGGGGTTGATTATCTCCGTTATCCATCGAGTTAAGGGCGCGCAAAGTACGGGAACTATCGCACTGCATTAGACGGCGCGTCGAGTGGAAAAATTTATTTTCGTCGATTCGTTCGTTTTATTCGTTTTTTTCGCGCGTAAAGTTCAAAAAGTGCTCTTTTTTTTTCGGCTTTGTACGATTTTTTATTCCTCAATTCGGTCAGTCTTTTTTCGGACCGCCTCGATCTCGACGACGCTCCGTCTATGGAAAAACTCCGAAAAGTTGAAATTTTTTCGATTTTCAAATTCAAAATGGCGTTCGAAAACGCATCGACGAAAACGCGGAAACCGACATAACTCGAGAACGGATAGGAGCGGAGCGTTTCGGTCCGAGGAGCGGTCGAAGGGCTCGGCGAGAGCTGCGAAATGGCATTTTTGAAATTTTGAAATTCCCAAAAAAATCATACAAATTTTCCATTTTTCCACTTTCGATAGGAAATATTTTTTTCGAAAAAAGTGTCATTTTCGGCGTCCCACGCTTTGGGAAGCAGCGGCGGGACCGAAATCGCGCAATAGACACTTCCACCCGAACACCCCCAACTCTATGGGAAAACTCCAAAAAGTAGAAATTTTCTTCGCCCGGCCGCCATATTCGATTTTGAACATGCATTTAGAGAACGTCGAAAAAACGCACATTTTCCACGATAATTCGACGCAATCGAGAACGTCCAAATCGACGGCCGTCTACGGCGAGTCCGAGGACTGCATGTCCTTTACGATATTGCAGAAAAAAAATATTAAGTTTCTCCAAAAATTAGTAATAATTTTCACTTTGAAATTTGGTCAAAAAAACGCCCTCAAAACGAAAAAAGTGTCATTTTCGGCTGAGTAAATTTTTCTCATTTTTTGATTTTTGTTAATTTTTCATCGCCTCTTTCCAACCGGAGAATCGTCTCTCTATGGGAAAATCCCGAAAAGTGGAAATTTCCTTCGGGCGGCGGCCATATTGGATTTTGAAAATGCCACCAAAAAAACACATAAACCTCGATAATTCGACTCACGAACGTCCGAATGGATTCGCGTCTGCGGCAAGACGAAGACCTAGACGTCCTTTACGAGATTGCCAAAAAAAATTTTCAAATTTCTCCAAAAATTCATATAAATTTTCAATTTGAAATTTTTTCAAAAAACGCATTCGAAACGAAAAAAGTTTCATCTTTCGGATCCCACGCTTTGGGAAATAGATGCGGGACCGTAATTCCGCAACTGACATGTCCACCCGAAAACCCTTCTCTCTATGGAAAAACTCCAAAAAGTTGAAATTTCCTTCGCGCCGCCGCCATATTGGATTTTGAAAATACAACGAAAAAACCGCAAAAACCTCGATAATTCGAATCGAAAACGTCGAAATGGATTCGCGTCTGTGACAACTCGAAGTCCAAGAAATCCGTTACGAGACTGCCAAAAAAAAAATTGGAATTTCTCCAAAAATTCATATAAATTTTCCATTTTCCCAATTTTTAAAGGAATTTTTTTACAAAAAAAACGTAATTTTTCGGCTCCCACGCTTTGGGAAGCAGCAGCGGGACCGAAATTGTGCAATGGACATTTCCACCCGAATACCCCCAACTCTATGGAAAAATTCCTAAAAGTTGAAATTTCCTTCAATTTTCTTCGTGCGGCCGCCATCTTTGATTTTGAAACGAGGCTACGAAAAAACCCGATTAGCGCAGAGAGGACGACCTCCCGTCGAGTTGTGTTCTACGGCGAGATGTAGCGCCTCGACCAGCACTACAAAGTGGCATTTTCAGAATTTTGAAATTTTAAAAAAAAATATATAAATTTTGATTTTGAATTTTTCCAACGAGTACAAAAATCACATTTTCCGATATCGATCGAGACAGACCGAACCTACCGCGTTGCGGTCTTAGGCGAGATAGACACCCCGACTGAGGTCTACAAAATGGCATTTTTGAAATTTTGACATTTTGAAATTTTTTATATAAACTTTCATTTTGAACATAGAAATTTTTATGAAAAAATCACATTTTTCACAAAATAACGAGATAGAGTAAACCTACCGCGTTGCGGTGTTCGGGCAGAACGAAGGCCTTTGAAATCTCTACGAAATGGCATTTTCGAAATTTTGACATTTTGAAATTTTTTGATATAAACTTTCATTTTGAACATAGAAATTGTTATGAAAAAATCACATTTTTCACAAAATAACGAGATAGAGTAAACCTACCGCGTTGGGGTGTTCGGACAGAACGAAGGCCTTTGAAATCTCTACGAAATGGCATTTTCGAAATTTTGACATTTTGAAATTTTTTATATAAACTTTCATTTTGAACATAGAAATTTTTATGAAAAAATCACATTTTTCACAAAATAACGAGATAGAGTAAACCTACCGCATTGCGGTGTTCGGACAGAACGAAGGCCTTTGAAATCTCTACGAAATGGCATTTTCGAAATTTTGACATTTTGAAATTTTTTGATATAAACTTTCATTTTGAACATAGAAATTGTTATGAAAAAATCACATTTTTCACAAAAGAACGAGATAGAGTGAACCTACCGCGTTGTGGTCTTTGGCGAGATCGACACCCCGCTTACGCTCTACAAAATGGCATTTTTGAAATTTTGACATTTTGAAAAATTTTATATAAAATTTCATTTTAAACATAGAAATTATTATGAAAAAATCACATTTTTTGAAAAAGATCGTGATAGAGAAAACCTAACGCATTACGGTGTTTGGACAGAATGAGGGCCTCGGTAATCTCTACAAAACGGAATTTTTGAAATTTTGACATTTTGAAAAATTTTATATAAAATTTCATTTTAAACATAGAAATTATTATGAAAAAATCACATTTTTCGAAAAAGATCGTGATAGAGTAAAGCTATAGCGTTACGGCGTTTCGACAGAACGACGGCCTTGATAATCTCTACGAAATGGCTATTTCAAAATTTTGACATTTTGACATTTTTTATATAAACTTTCATTTTGAACATAGAAATTGTTATCAAAAAATCACATTTTTCACAAAAGAACGAGATAGAGTAAACCTACCGCGTTGCGATCTTTGGCGAGATCGACACCCCGCTTAAGCTCTACAAAATGGCATTTTTGAAATTTTGACATTTTGAAAAATTTTATATAAAATTTCATTTTAAACATAGAAATTATTATGAAAAAATCACATTTTTCGAAAAAGATCGTGATAGAGTAAAGCTATAGCGTTACGGCGTTTCGACAGAACGACGGCCTTGATAATCTCTACGAAATGGCTATTTCAAAATTTTGACATTTTGAAATTTTTTATATAAACTTTCATTTTGAACATAGAAATTGTTATCAAAAAATCACATTTTTCACAAAAGAACGAGATAGAGTAAACCTACCGCGTTGCGATCTTTGGCGAGATCGACACCCCGCGTAAGCTCTACAAAATGGCGTTTTTGAAATTTTGAAATTTTGAAAAATTTTATATAAAATTTCATTTTAAACATAGAAATTATTATGAAAAAATCACATTTTTCACAAAATAACGAGATAGAGTAAACCTACCGCGTTGCGGTCTTTGGCGAGATCGACACCCCGCTTAAGCTCTACAAAATGGCATTTTTGAAATTTTGAAATTTTGAAAAATTTTATATAAAATTTCATTTTAAACATAGAAATTATTATGAAAAAATCACATTTTTCGAAAAAGATCGTGACAGAGTAAACCTATAGCGCTACGGTGTTTGGACAGAACGACGGCCTCGGTAAGCTCTAGAAAATGGCATTTTTGAAATTTTGAAATTTTGAAAAATTTTATATAAACTTTCATTTTAAACATAGAAATTATTATGAAAAATCACATTTTTCGTAAAAGATCGTGATAGAGTAAACCTATAGCGCTACGGTGTTTGGACAGAACGACGGCCTGGGTAATCTCTACAAAATGGCATTTTTGAAATTTTGAAATTTTGAAAAATTTTATATAAACTTTCATTTTGAACATAGAAATTGTTATGAAAAAATCACATTTTTCACAAAAGAACGAGATAGAGTAAACCTACCGCGTTGCAGTCTTTGGCGAGATCGACACCCCGCTTAAGCTCTACAAAATCCCATTTTTGAAATTTTGAAATTTTGAAAATTTTTGAAAATTGAACAAGAAAATGAGCGCGTTCTCGACCCGACTCAGTCGCGTTAGCGCGACTAACACTGAATGGGCTCACTCGACCTACCTATTTACTCTACCTATCGAATTATTTCTAAAGGTCTCGATTTCGAAAGAAGAAGATTTCGATTTATTTCGAAAGATCGAAGGTGGCGAGGCACGTAGGGGAAGGCGGGTAAAAAGCAAAAGTCGAACAAGAAAATGAGCGCGTTCTCGACTCGACTCAGTCGCGTTAGCGCGACTAATACCGAATGGGCTCACTCGACCTACCTATTTACTCTACCTATCTAACATAGTTTACGATGAAAGTAGATGTTACGATGTTACGATGAAAGTAGATGTTACGATGAAAGTAGATGAGGTAAAAAGCAAAAGTCGAACAAGAAAATGAGCGCGTTCTCGACTCGACTCAGTCGCGTTAGCGCGACTAACACCGAATGGGCTCACTCGACCTACCTATTTACTCTACCTATCTAACATAATTTACGATGAAAGTAGATGTTCCCCAACCTAACAATGAACGACAACGAAAGTAGATGTGCCCTTTCATACAATGAGTAACAATAAAAGTAGATGTGCAAAAAAAAAAAACTCACTACCACCCCACCCCACTGGGCTCTGTGCCACTCCGATCTGTGCCGCTCCGATCTAGTTATGTAACCTAAAGTAAAGTAAAGTATGATCTGGAACTGGGAGAGTGCAATTTGTAACGTCATGTATTATAATACTGAATATGATTAACTATATAGTATCTTTTTCTATTTTGTGTAATTTTCTGCAAAGATTTCTCGCTTTGAAAGAAGAGAAATTACCGTATAAAAGAAATAATATAAATATGTTAATAAAAATTGAAGTATATATTTTCACAATCATTTATTTAAGGCTTAGAGTAAATAGAAATCGGCAATCATGTTGTCAAAATATCATAGAAAATGTCACCGGTTGTGCCAGGATCAAACCATCTTCACAGTGTATTTTTTTAAAAGAATTTATTACTATAAAACATTGATTTGGCTTACAAAAATAACAGGGACCAAATAGCAAAACCTTAAACATTTGCCTATTCGATTCTGTCACCCACTGAAACTAGCCCGTTCTAGGATGGATAGGACTAGATTACATTAAAATGACTTGAAATTCATACTACTTATTTATTAGAGTAATTAGATTTTTTTTCTCAGTAATAATACTTTGATAAGTGTGTGCACAATACAAAACTTACAAGTAACCTAGTCGAGTCTACATTGGTACGGGCTTCGGCCTAGTTACGCAGACTTTGTAAATTACCTTTTTCAACATTACTTTCGAAAATAAATTTATTCTTATTCTTATTTTATATATGTTAGTAGTAGTAGTAGTAAACGGAGTGGGGTAACGGCTTGTTTCCAGCCCTTGATATCACCTGGATCTATAAGATCTTTTATAACTACCCACTTTGTGGTTGGGTCAGTGGTCAGCTAGTAGCCCAGTACTGCTTAGCAGTCCAAGCAGATCACTGACCTTCAAGTTGGGCAGATCGCTGGGTTCAAGAAAGGCTCGTCCCAGTAAACTGTGTCTTTTTGCGGTGAGGCCTGTGCAGCATCCAACGATGCGTATGCTGTATTCAGGTTCTTCACCACATATTCGGCAGTCCTTGCTCTCGGTCAAGCCAAGGTTGAATAGATGTGCTCTAAGGGTCATGTGTCCGGTGAGGAGACCGATAGTGGTTTTAAGGTTCTTCTTGCTCATGTCAAGTAGGGCCTTGATTTTCTTTTGAAGTGGTTGCTCCATTGTGGCTTTTGCCTGGCAACATCCCTGGCTCTGTTTTCAGGATGCCCGATGTTCCTGGTCCAAGCAGTCCTTGGTGATTTTCTTACCTATACCGAAGGGGATCCCAACAACTGCCACCACCGGGCATTCCAGTGTGCCCAGTTTTACAAGTCTGTCGGCCTCTTCGTTGCCGGGTATGGCTTGATGACCCGGTATCCATATTAGGGTGATTTTGTTGGCTTTTCCCAATTTGTTGAGGTCTTGCATGCAGTCCCAGACCACATAAGATTCTGTGGTGGTTTTAACCAGAGCGTCCAGTGCTGCTCTGCTGTTAGAGCAGTTAAGGGTTTTTTTAATTTCTTACCTCAAGTCGACTTTGGAGTTTTATGCATTCCAATATGGCAAACACTTCAGCTTGGGAAAACGTGGCATACTGTCCAAGGGGATGCTGATTCTGTGGTTGGTTTTGGGTCCGTACACGCCTGCCTCAAAACGTCAACTTGCTCCTGATCCGTCGGTGAACCAGGCATCCGCATTGTGGCCTTGGAGCCACTGCGGATTATTCCATTCTTCCCTGGTGGGGATTAGGATTTTATAGCACTTTCTACCAAAATTTTTTTTAGTAGTCGATCGGGGTCAGAGTGAATGGGCTTTTTTGGAGGGGGTTTAGCTCAGGATGATTGTGCCTTCCTCGCTTCCACTCGCCATAACACTTTAGTCTGTATGCTATAAGTCTGGCGGAGTGAATTATGAGCTTGTCCAGAGGCGGGCAGCAGAGTGCGACCTCTAATCCCTCTGTAGGGATGGTCTTCATAACGCCAGTTGCAGCCCTCACCTTTAAGGCTTTTAAGCATGTTTTTTGTCTCTTGCTATTTCAGCTGGAACACCAGACTTTTGCAGCATAGGTTAGTCTAGGTAGCAATACTGCCCTGTAGAGCCATAAGGCGACCCTAGGTTTGAACCTCCAGGTTTTTCCCGTGGCTCTTTTGCACGTCCACAAAGAGGCATACAAGCTTGTTCTCTTGCGCTCGTGGTGGTGCTTTTAATTAAGCTTTGGGTCTAGATAGACTCCAAGGTATTTGACGATTGTTACGTATTCTATCTCCTTATCCCAGAGCTTGAGACACTCCACGGGTTCGGGTTTGTATTTTCTGGTGAAAATCATGGCCTTGGTCTTGCTTGGATTAGCAGACAGACCTCTAGCCTGGCACCAGTCTTGGGTGGTCTTAAGTGCTTAGTCCATGAGCTACTGTATTGCTAGAAAGTTTTCTCTTACCAATATGGCCACGTCATCAGCGTAGCCGTAGACAGAGAAGCCTTGGTTTTGTAGATCTGTTAGAAGTTCGGCTACAACGATGCTCCACAAGAGTGGGGAGATGACTCCACCTTGGGAACAGCCCTTGGCTGGGATTACCGTGATGGAGGTGTCGCCTTGATAGACGGTCAGATTCCTATTTGATAGCATACTCAATGTCCAGTTAATAATAGTCTCTGGTATTCCACTTTTATTTCGAATTTAATATATGTTAGGTAATATAAAAATACCTAGTAAAAAAATTGCAATGCATTGTCAAAACAATATAATATAACAACAAAGTTACATAATTTTTAGTAGTTAGTTCAATGTTAAAATATAATTAACATACATTTTTAAACATGTATGTTGATTATATTTGTTAATAATTTGTGCACCTAAGTTTTATTCAACTATAATTTCTAACATTTTATGTATGGTTAGTCTGTCATGATTTGATAACCATTTGTTTAATTTATTTTTGATTTCCCTTAATGTCAAATTCAATTTTATTTCCATATTTATCAGATTGTAAAATGTCGGCGTAACGAAAGAGTAATGTTTTTGCACAAATGATGTTTTCATCCTGGGTAATATTAAGCTTCTTTCTAAAATTTGTCTCGTTGGTATTCGGCTGTGAAATATTCCTAAATTCGAATTATTGCCCAATAGCTTTAAGTGGGAAGTTTTTAGAATAAGTTGCCTACAATCAAGGACTTTACTTTCCTTATAAAGTTCATTACTGGGATGGCGATATGGTCTACGTAGAATAATATTTAATATAAATTTCTACGCAACTTGCAATGGCTCTAGCAGGGTTTTACCACATCCGCCCCATTCAATTATGCCGTAAGTAATAAGCGATTCACATAAAGCAGGAACCTAACAGTTTTTAGCGTTTTGGTATCCAGAATATTCTCAGTTCTTTGAAAACATATCCAAGGATTCGCACCTTCGTAGCCACGTTGTATCTATAAGAGTCCCAACAGAGAAAGCAATCTAGAGTGATGCCTAGACATTTTCAAGATATTTCTTTATGACGAAGCTGATAGTTACAAGACTCTACGCTATCGCATTAGTGTACTACAATAGTTTTATAAGTAGTGGGTTGACCTCTGGTGTATACTAAATGGCATGTATTTGGTTTTGCCAACATTAAGCGTTAACATAAAGTTTCCTAGCTAATAAGAACGGTTTTTAAGTATAAGAACGATTTATGTACAGCAGCCTTTAGTCAGCCTGGGAGCAAACAGTCCGCGCACTTTTAGAATTAATAATTAAACCGCACTTGAATACAATGGCGTTTCATTTCTGCGTTCCCGCGAGCAAGCCAGAATAAAGAGATAACCAAATTGGCTGCTAGAACCAGCTCCAGATATCCAGATCGAAAGATCTCAAAGTGTTTCAACCCAATTTGTCATTGTTTTTTGGCGGCTTTATAGCGAATAATAATACATATTTTACATTCGATTTTAATCGAAGAAAGAAGAAGAAATCAAAGAAATTGCGTACTCTATATAAAGCAGTGTTGTAAATTGATAAGGGTATGTGAAATGTTGAGTGGAAGCACATGTCAAAATTTAAAAGTCAATCTTCTTTATTAATTCAAAAATGTGAGTACAGTTAGATATGTCATAATAATAAATGTTTAAAACACAAATATTCAAAATATCAGTGAAATAAATAATAATAAAAAAAAATCAATGGCCTAAGTCTAAGGCAACAAATAATGAATAATAATAACCATTTAGAAAAAGTAAGAGATTTTGAAAGATGCTCAACAACCAAATACGTTGTTGAGCATCTTTCCATACGTTGTATATAATGAATAATCAAATATTTTGAAATTTTTCTCGTTTCTCTAAGATACCTCTATTTTGAATAATAGAGGTATCTTAAAGAGACGATATGATTTTTCATAATAAGTATGTATAATACAGTTATTATAATATTTTTTGAGGTCGCCTACCTTATAAATATCATATGTTATAAGCCAGTGTTTTACAGTATATTCGATCATTTTTAGTTCTAAATTTCATATTGATTATAGAAGGTTATTAAAAAGTTTAAATGCTAAATGCACAAATGACTTTTGGATTGTAGTCAAACGGACTTTGGTAAGGGTTATATTGACTTTGCTTTGGGGTCCTGATCATGAGCATGTGCATGTTAAGCGTACACCCGTGTTTGTTGTTTTTAGCCTTCACTACAACTGAGAATATGCGTCGAAGCCATAGTAAGATATTTATCTTTCTTGAAAATAGGCGTGCAATGTGTGTCCCACCATATACCGGATATCGTCCTCATCACCTGGATTAAAGTAGTATATTTTTCTGGCTAATACTAATATTGTCGCAGTTCGACCTATATTTCGGCTACAGGCGTTTGTCGCACGATCGAGACAAAGATATTTTGTCCGTCCGTGTTGGCTAAACGTCGCCGTGTCGCCGATCGTTAGCTGCTCGTGTTGCGCCGTGGAGCGTACGAAACGGAACAAACTCCAGGTGGAAACGTTGCTACTTTTCCGACTCGGACGTCGAGAAACAAGACGTGCCCCGCGGAAAACAAACAACCCGGCGAAAGATAAATCAAGATTTATTTCACTGTAAAATGGCTACGAGTCGTAGCGGCAGCGATGCGCTCTACGACTCGCACAATACCGTAGCGGACGCATCTACGACCGGCGTGGTGCTACGACCAGCGTAGCGCGGTTTTGGCATTTACAGCAGTAAATTATATTTATATTTATCCACTCAAACTTTTCACGTAGTAATACAAAAAATCGTATTTTTATATGCTACTCAGTAGATACACTAAGTTGAGAATATATATTTACTAAAATACATTTTATTCAATTACATATTAGAATTTCCATATTAAAGGAAATCGGAAGTAGAGTAAGTACTTATATAATACGGTATTTGTTTGGGTATGCGAAACTGTATTTCAGAGAGGATCGCGACCACTATGAATAACAAAAGACACTACATCTTCTTTTTGAGATGTTAAAGCTCTGAAATGTGCTACCTTGCTTGGTCCCAATCAAGGTCAATTTGTGTGCATTGCATATGGTCGCGGGCGAGTTGGCCTAGGCCAAGCGACTGCCTGGTATGTATGCATTGGCATACTATGTATATAAAATCGGTTTTAATTCAAATATAATGTGACACCTCACTGTTCGTCAAACCGGACATTATAAGTCCGTAGGCAGCGAATGGTTTCGTGCAGCTTGGGCTATACGATCTATTTTGTTCTCGGATCGGCTCAACTCGCGATTCAACTCCTAGTCAGAAGCCTCCTCGTGTGGTAGGCTACCCCGGGTAAGACTCCCCGTCTCAGACCTTACGGCTAATGGATCGGTTTCTCCTGGTGAGATTACCTCCCGGTGCTACTGGACGGTTTGCGCACCGTTCGGTGACGCCAATGGTCTGTGCACTCTGACTAATTGCTGAAGGAGTTTGAAGACTATGTAAATATCACCATGACAAGGCTGCTGCACTTTCTTTTTTGTTAAAATTTTGTATTATAGTAACAGCCATATACGGAGAGCGATAAATGTAAATTATAGGCAGTTTTCAAATCCGCCTTAGATCAGTATATAGCTTAATTAGGTAACATTAAATTAGATAACTGGCAACAGTTTTTTGACCTTTCAGTATACCAATTTTTTGTTGTTAGTTATTTCTAAGATATCTTAATTTTATATATTGTCTATTTTACTGTAACATACTGTGGGAGTTAATGGGCCCTTGCTGAGTTGGCCACTATCCGACGGCCATGAAGTGCGAGCATGGGTAGGACTCTGACCTGGTTAGTTTCCCTTGGGAATCAACCTTCTGGCGCTCCTGGACGGTCTGCACACCGTGCGGTATAAGCCAATCGATTGCGCACTCTGACTAACAACTTGCGGTGTCAACTACAAGTTGTTGTCAACTACAAGAAAATCGTTAAAACGTCACCACAGGACGTCCTGTGGTGACGTTTTAACGATTTTCTCGTTCTGTCGCCCTGCAGTGAACGTAGAAGACTTTGGACAGAACAAATCCAACGTCCAGCTACGTCATAACCCGCAAGAAGCCAACGCCTTTACCGCGAGATAGCCAGTAATGTTACCTGGCGGGCCGACCCTCGCGCCCTTGCTTCCAATTGTGACCAGATTTCTCCGGTCTCTCGATTGGTTCCGAGTTCGAGGTCGCTTGCGCGGTCCTCTCCCTTACGAAGCGGTGAAACGGTGTGCACCGAATCTATCGCGGACCAAGGCGTCCTTTGCCCGACTCTGAACCGGGATCGGCCAATGGTCATTTCAAGAGCAGTCGCCGTAAGGTAGGCAACCACCCCCGCTCTATAGGAAACAATACAGTTCCCAGACTCCCCCGACTGTTAGTCGGAGAGCACAATCGATTGGCTTGCGCCGCTCGGTGCGCAGACCGTCCAGGAGCGCCAGAGGTTTGATTCCCAGGGGAGACTGGTTGACCCAGTGTCCTACCCAGGATTCGCACCCCATGCGGGGAGGCCGTCGGATGGGTGTTGACCCGTGAGTGTGACCGACCCTGAACACATGGGTCATCGTGGCCAACTCATCATGGGCCCGTTAGCCCCCTAACAGTCCGGGGAGTCTGGAAGCAGTACTGTTTCTTATAGAGTGGGGGTGGTTACGGACCTTACGGCGACTGCTCTTGAAACGACCATCGGCTACCCGATCCTGGGTGATCAGCCGGGCAAAGGATGCCGTGGTCCGCGATAGATTCGGTATACACCGTTTCACCGCTTCGTAAGGGAGAGGACCGCGCAAGCGAACTCGAACTCGTAACCAATAGAGAGACTGGAGTAATCTGGTCGCAATTGGAAGTAAGGGCGTGAGTATAAGCCCGCTGGACAACACTCCTGGCTATCTCGCGGTTAAGGCGTTGGCCTCTTACGGGTTTGTGGCGGAGCTAGACGGTACACTGTTTTTGTCCTATGTCTTCTGCGCTCACTCCAAGGAGATAGACTAATCGTTAAAACTTTCTGAGGTGGCGGGTTCGCCCGCTGTAGTCGACAACTCTAGTTGTAAAATACTGTGAATTACAAATAAATAAAAAAATACTCTCGAGCGATGATTCCAGAAAAAAACTATATATATTCTTACACATATACGCTACTTTGAATTACCATATATTATTGGTTACCGCTCAACTATCCTATCAATGGATAATTCTGCATGAGAAATTAAATAAGATTTCTTAAATGTTGATTTAGGATATTTCTTTTAGAAGAAATTATTTAAAATATTTTTGTACGGAAGATTATTTGATATGAAAAACTGAGTTGAAAGTTGCTTTCGACTTTTTAAATTTAATTTTGATTAGCGAGGAAAATCGTTTTTGTGTTCAATATCCGGATTATTCAGTTTTTCTTAGTAACACAGGCCATAAGGCAAATTTTCTTAGTAAAAAAAAAATCAACTAAGTTTTTTTAAATATGATAATCCCTTATACAAAAAAGTATGTTAATATCAACACCTTTTTCCAGAAAGTCATAATGAAAACAACATAAAATATTTCATGTTTAGTTTTGCATACGTTGTTATACCTTGAAAGGATTATCGAACTGCCGTGTATACTCTATACCAGTGGTTTTCAACCAGTAGGTCACGATTCCCTGGGGGTTCGCGAAGACATCACCGGGGAGTCGCATGCGACTCCCGTCAAAATAAATGTTTAAAATTATAATTGTTTAATTTATCTAATATGCCGACATTTACAGCTTCGGGAGAGAAACACAATGATTACGCGTTTTGCTGTTACTTTTACAAAACTTTATGTTGATCTAAGAAGGAAACAGGTATAGCTTAACCCTTGGAGTAAATGGGTATTTTCATGGATGCATCTGTATCTTTTGCAGGATTTTCGGCGACATCGACTTAAAGTACTATAACTACGAAACTACTACACCAATCATAAAAAGAACAACTTCACAATGATTGCATTGAAATTTCGAATATAGAATATTGAAATATCATTTTGTAAAACAATTAGATAATTATGAATACATATGAGAACCAAAAAGAAGTGAAAAAAACGCGCGACCAGATTTGGTCGACTCATACTCAACGGATAATTGTTTCGCGACCAGATTTGGTTGACTCATACTCAACGGGTTAAATATGAAAACCCTTAAAACTATGTGGTTTTCGCCATGCTTTTTACAAAAACTTTATTTATTCGATGCCTGCAGTTACAACTGTGGAAGAAACTAATAAGGGGGGGTGAGCGAACTTACTTACAGTCTAGGAGGGGGGTGGGGGGGTTGCGTAAGGGTTTAATTATGCTTTTTACCTAAAAGAGAGTAGCTATCTATAAAAGGTTGAAAAAACACTGCTCTTTTCTAATATTACCGCGATATTAACCCTAGAAAGATAATCATATTGAGTTGTACGTTAAAGATAATCATACGTCAAATTGACTCCATAGGTTTAATTAGCTGTAAAATCAATAGTTTTTTATACATTTTAATAAATTAAAAAGATATGTGTTGTATCATGTATTTTTAAATAAAACATCCGATATTTACGAAATTATGTTTACTTTTTATTAAGAAAATTACAACAAAACTCAAACTTCTGAAAAATTAACATAAAATAGGAACATTATTTTTGTCAGTATGTTTTTTTTTATATATTACATTAATCAGCCTTTTTATCTTATAATTCAAGTAACATCAGATATTATTGTCTTTAAACTAGATAATAACTATTGAAACATCACTGAAAACATTTTTGGCACATGTCAACGTTATGCTCTCGGCAAATTATTGCTTTGCATTTTATGCACGAGGCATTCGCCTTCCTCTTTATTTTGGAAGGGCAATAATTACAATAGGCCCGTTTTCTGGCTGCTGGTACCGCGGGACGCTCTTCTTCTTGATCTTGAGGATTTTTTGGCACGAAAGACGCGTTACTGTCCCGTAAATACCTTTTCAAATTTGGTATATCCAATCGCTTCGTCATAAAGGGCGATTTAAGAGCATTACTTAGGTTTTTCATAAATTTATTGCGATTCAGAGCCTTCTCACCTTTACTGGCAACGTTGTGGGAGTATATAATATAAGCATTTATGCAGGCAATATTTATCATCCCATAGAAAACGCCAATGTTTCTACTACAGGACATTATGGAACACATTTGGTCTAGCGTGTCCACCCCGCCTTTGGTTTGATTGTAGAACATAATCATTTCTGGTCTGCCGGTTGTTTCATTGACAGAAGCATCTTCACATCTCTCCTCATAATCGCTCTGGACTTCATCCTCATTTACGTGATCTTCGACTTCACTGTCTGTATCAGCGGATATGGCCTTCTCCTCATTATCTAAAAGTGCAGCCAGAATGCCTTCCTCGTCTAAATTTCTTCTCGCCATTTTACTGAATATACGTTCAAGCTCTCTATAAACGAAAAACAAATGTCAAAAATAGCAAAAACAAACCGATACAACAAAAAAAAAATAACTTATTCGCTATAGTAAAAATCGTAAAAGTCACGTAAAAGATAATCATACGTCATTTTGACTCCTATGGCGGTAAAATATCGAAATGGTGGGTACTTACCAGTTTGACACGTGCGCCCTTCGCTAGTTCCCGGCGCGGACTGAGATGTCCGGAATGCACATCACCGGATTCTCACAATTTAAAAACTTACAGCAAAATTTCGTCGGCGCGGGAGTCATTTTGACGTAGATTATCTTTCTAGGGTTAAAATAACCGTATTATTATACCTTACGCCAACGCATAGATGTGGTAAAATCGATATATGTCATCAAAGACTCCGTTGTCGATTAATTATGTAGCATAGACTTAATCCCTATATGTATTAGAGGCGTATTTAATATTGGAAGAGGGCGGCGGGCGACATTCACTTAATCCTGCGCGGTGTATCCGGTCAGAGCAGGCAAATTTATATTGAATTAACCGTTCGCCAAAACCTACAGCCAAATCCGCAAATTCCAAAGGAGGCAGAAGCGCCATCTTTCACTTTAATTATGTAAAGACAAATTCAGTGGGAGAACAGTGTTTATACTAGGCGCAGACTAAGAACTCGAGCATGCAATCGGTTTGTGAATCGAGTTACAGTAAAACACCGATTATGCAAAACTAATTGGAGGACATTTATTTATTTATTAGTTACATATTGTTTTAATTTTTATCCTATTTTGTATGTTTAATTTTATTACTATGTCTATAAAGAATAAATCTTTGCTATACTAATATAGAGTCTTTCTTGGTACGGTCTCTGGCCTAGTTAGGCATATTCTGCAATTATTATGATATAAGGTATTAAACAAAATGTACCATATTGTAATATAATGTAAAAGTATAATATGTACTGTAATATATTTAGATCGTTATATTTATATGTTTGTGTATGTATGTATATGTATGTGTGTATGTGTATATGTATCTATATGAGTACCTACGTCAACTTGCGGTGTCAACTACAACGGGCGAGCCCGTCACCACAGGACGTTTTAACGATTTTCTCGTTCTATCGCCCTGCAGTGAACGTAGAAGACTTTGGACAGAACAAATCCAACGTCCAGCTACGTCACAACCCGCAAGAAGCCAACGCCTTACCGCGAGATAGCCAGAGTTACCTGGCGGGCCGACTCTCGCGCCCTTGCTTCCAATTGTGACCAGATTTCTCCGGTCTCTCGATTGGTTCCGAGTTCGAGGTCGCTTGCGCGGTCCTCTCCCTTACGAAGCGGTGAAACGGTGTGAACCGGATCTGTCGCGGACCAAGGCGTCCTTTGCCCGACTCTGAATCGGGGTCGGATGGCCAATGGTCATTTCCAGAGCAGTCGCCGTAAGGTAGACAACCACCCCCGCTCTATAGGAAACAATACAGTTCCCAGACTCCCCCGATTGTTCGTCGGAGAGCACAATCGATTGGCTTGCGCCGCTCGGTGCGCAGACCGTCCAGGAGCGCCAGAGGTTTGATTCCCAGGGGAGACTGGTTGACCCAGTGTCCTACCCAGGCTCGCACCCCATGCGTGGAGGCCATCGGATGGGTGTTGACCCGTGAGTATGACCGACCCTGAACACATGGGTCATCGTGGCCACCTCATCATGGGCCCATTAACTCCCATAGTACCTACGTCAGTTAGGTCGTAAAAAAGTCGTATGCCCAGATACAGGCTATATTTGGCCTAGTTGGGTATGCGCTGAGCATGGTCATGTGAATGTGGGCCGTTGTTTCTTAGCACCATTACTTGGTATGAACATTTTTATGTGTTTTATAATTATGTTTGAAACAAATAAATAAACAAATAAATAAATATAATCGTAAATTTATATTTTTCAGTGAATAATATTATAATTACAATATTATTATTATTACATACATTCAAATGCAAGAGCACAAAATAAATATAATGTACAACCCAGAAAATACCGCTATATGCTTCTAAAGTTAGGCATACATCTGTCTGAGCCCAGGCTGAATTGCGCATAAATTAAATGTAAAAGTTTGTACTGCTAATGTGCTAAGTGAAGTGAAACCGAGCCCGCCTTGCCAAGCACCTCTGTGATAAGGCTAGTTTAGTTCCTGAGTCTTATTGGAGAGCCGCGGTTGTGCGAGAAATAAAAACAAATTAAATTTAATATAATATACTAAATATTTTAACCACACATACATTGCGATACCGCTCTTTTGCCATACCTACGGCTGCCGAGCGCATTGATATGAACTTTGTTTTTTATTATTGTAATATTTCCGGCATAATGAAGGTAGGTAAAAAAAATCATATCCAACCCGAAGTTTTCAACGATTGACGATTTTCAGGGGTCCATAACTGGCGAATGTAATACAGTTAATCATGCGGACATTGGTGTTCGCAGTATCGATATTTTCGATTAATCTATGCGATGCATTATCGAACAAAACCATTCTATTATTCTGATCAGAGAGCCATGTAATCGTAATTTATACAATAAATCATTTGAATTAATGCATATAAAATCGAAAACTATCGCGGTTGTTTGAGATTATAAATAGCACCCGACGTTTCGGTGACGTTGCAGCCGTCGTTGTCCAGGGTAGACTGAAAGAGCTGTCAATCCGTTGTTTTGCGGGTAGGCCGCATACCACTGCAGCCACTGCGTAGGTTATAACGGTGATGGGGGGCCGGGCTCGGAGCGCGCGAATTTCGAAAATCCATCTTGCACACAACTTTCACTGTATCCTGTTTTACGTCCTTGCGTTCGGCGTTCGGCGGCGGGAACATTTTAATAAGAGGGTTCCTGGCGGGATTGCATCCCGGCGCCACTGGACAGTTTGCGCACCGATCGGCGAAGCCAATCGGTTGTGCATTCTGACTAATTGCTGAAGGGGTCTGGAGACTATGGAAATACACTGTTTCCTAAGCAGCGTGGTGGATGTTCCACCTGATGTCATGCCACTCTCGAAATGACCTTGGACCACTCGATCCTGTGTTGCACTACGGGCAAATAACTCCCAGGTCCGCTATAAATTCAAACTGAATTACCGCTGTAATACAACAGGTAGAGGTTGCGTAAGCGACTTCGGACCCGTAACCAGTCGGGAGAACGGAGGTATCCTGAAGGTTAATTCCAGACGGAGATATCCTGCCAAAACTGGTAGTTAGGGGGTGAGGCTGCACGCTGGTTACCTTTCCCGCCTCGCCGTAAGGCGTTGGTCTCTAACAGGTTGCTGGTGAACTAGACAGTAGATTATCTTGCCCCAAGTCTTCTAGGTTCGTCCCACGGCTGATAGAACGATTTATATCGTTATACCAGCCTGGGGTGACGGGTTCGCTCGTTGTAGTCGACACCACCATCCAGTGTGTTATAGCAGGTAGCCAATGGTCCTCGTGCATTTGCTGATACTATAGCTCAATCTTATCCAGTAGCCTCCTCGAATGAGGGTCTACCCCGGCGAGGACTCTGTGTCCCAGGATATCAAGCTGATGGAACAGTTTCCCCTGGGGGAGCTTGTGGGTGGTTTGCGCACCGTGCGGCGATAGATAATCGACTGTACACCCCGGCAACATACATTTTCTAAACAGCGGGGGGTGGATGTTGACATGATGTCAGCCACTCTTGAAATGAGTAATTGGTCACCCGATAAATTGAAACTGAATTAACGCTGAATTACCTACGGTAGAGGCCGCGTAAGCGATTTCGATCCATGACTAGACAGGTTAACGGAGAAATCTGATCATAACTGGTGGTTGGGGGCAAAATCGATCCGCTTGTGACTCCTCAGTGCCTCGCGTAAGGCGTTGGACTCTGAAGGCCCAGTTGGCGGAGGTAGTTGGTGGATTATTGGAGGGTTTATTGTCATTTGACAATTTTTTACAACCAACCCTACTGTGAAGTGTTTATACGTATGTATGCCTGTAGCATGTGTGTAAGTGTGTGTCGTTATTGCATTCGAACGACAGGATTGAAAATGCAATTCCGTTAATTTGATCCCAACGGAAAATGGTGACCCAGCCGGGAATCGAACCCGAGACCTTACAATCTACTCGTAAGATCAGGCGACCTAACCACTATGCCACCGGGCCGTGTAAGTTGTCCGTTCCAAAATTTGCAAACTATTGTCAACCACTTGCTTGTATTCGATTAAGCTGAAGTTTGGCATATTTATATATTTTAGGTGACAATGCATCGTATGGTACCTACCATTGAACTGATTTGACGATTGAGCAGGGATGTAGGGGCTGAAAGTCCCTAATAGTAAATGGTAGGAGAGTCAAATTTGGGCTACTATATTTTGTTATCATGAGTACTTTTCATTACACATTACGGCGAGAGTCTGAAGATGGGGCCGGATGAATTCCACTGAAACTGCCTGATGGAAAGTGTCAAGAAAGTCGACTTTGGGCTCGTTTGTTTTGTTGCCTTAAGGACTCTGCACTAGATATAATGATGAGGGTCTGAAGATGGAGTCGGCAGATTGTCACTGGAACTCCCTGATGAAAAATACTAAGATAGTCGAACTTCGGCACGTGTGTATTATTGTCCTGAGTACTTTCCAGCACACAATATGATGACGAGGGTCTGAAGAAGGAGTCGGAAGATTGCCAGTAGAGCTCCCTGACGGGAAGTGCTAAGATAGTCGAGTTTGGGCTTGTTTGTTTTGTTGTGATGAGTACATTTCATTACATTTGATGACAAGGGTCTGAAGATGGAGGCGAAAGATTTACTCTGGAAATGCCTGATGGAAAGTGCTAAGGCAGTTGAGTTTGAGCTCGTTTGCTTTGTTGTCTCGAGTACTAGGGAACTCGCTCACCTAAAATAACTGGTCCATGAAAACTAAAGCTCGTTTTCATGAATCCTTTTTCACTTTTAATGTATTATTAACCTTTTATTATATATTTTCTTCTAACCTATTGCACCCGACCGTTCTCACCGACAGAACCTCTTTGAGGGATTTACGCCGCACGGTATTATACACAGAGAGGGTATTTTCGCGTGTGCCGCCAACGTTCTGTTCATCCCTCTTCGTCGCCATATGTGGGATACGATGCGAATTAGGTTACCGGTTTGTTTGGTGCGAGTGTTTGACTAGATGAAATGTTTGCTTATATCGTTAGCGGATTCACTTTGGATTTCGCGGAGAGCCAAGAATGGACCCATCCGCCATATGAGTTATCCCGCACGACAAATAAGGCAGGTGGATTATACTAAAGAGGTAGTAAAGGTTACGCATTTGGGTTAGTAAAATACATTTGAGCGTATATTATTTATTAATTTAAATATAAATTTCTGAGTTGCAGGTTTTAAAATTAGGGCATTTGTGCTGTTCGTGGTGATCCAAGCGGTGGTGGGAGAGAATTTTATAGGAATCTTATTGCACAACTGCTGCAGGGTAATTCTGCCATGGAGGCCAGTGTCTCGGTAACTCTGACTTAAAAAAAAAAGAACTTACTTTCAAACCGACAAAGAGGGAAATAATTGTGAACGCACAAAATTTTGTTTTTTGAGATGAAGACGAAAATATCGAGTTTGAGCCATCCTGAGTAGATTAACCCATCAGGCCTCGGCCCCTCAGCCGATTGCAAAGTTGATGTCCCAAAAAAATTTAGTAAAAATTAGTAAAAAAAATGAATTATGACACTGTCTCACTAAAACTTTAATTACTGCCAAACCCCTGTATCCATAATTAAAATGAAACATATTTACATAATAAAACATAATAAAATAAAATTGAAATAAACTTAAAACGAAGCCGTCACGCTGAATCGTGTTGTGGCCGATATCGGCCAATTGGGGCTCTAGGGGTTAAGGCCTTTTCCAGATTGAAGTCTCTCTGTGTGTCTGTGTTTGCGTACCTGTGGGTGTAATGTCTTCCACGATAGCCCCCAAATTCTCAATTCAATTGAGCTGAAATTGGTATGCAGACATTATTTCGTCATGACAAGATTTGAAAATGTGGTTGAAATCGATCCACCAGAAGGCGTACTAGTCATATATCCATTTTGAAATATTGGACTTACGATTTGGCCAAAATCTGGATTTATAAATTATGAAATTAATACACAGATGAAATCAGTGTGGGCTACTTGCCGGGAAAGAAAGTAACACATTTTTTAACTTTTCGCTTACAGTAATGTTTGGTATTAGCATTATATTGGACGTGAATTCTGACTGAATCGCAGAGTTAAACGCCTAAAAATAATTAAAACTTTGGGAGGAAAGGAAAGATGAGTGTGTCTATTAACGTTACTTTAGTCACGTAAGCATTTGCCTACATAATTCGATACCTAGTTATAGTGCTATACAGTATCTAGGAAAGAAGCAAATTTTTAATTATCCTTTCAAGGAAATTACCAAGGAACCTTGAAAAATCGTCATAGTACCGAGCGAGGCAGCAGTATATAAGGAAGACCGAGAAAGGAAGCGGGCATAATGGCAAAAATGAATAGAGCGAAGAGTCACTTTACTTTTTGCGCCTCCTCTGAAAAAGCGTAGTGCCTTGGCGGCGGCGGTACGAGTGACGTCACAGTTAGGGTGAAGGGGACGGGGGGTTGCCCCGCCATTATTGCATCAAAGCTAAATAGATTTACGGAGCAGCAAACAAGACAACTGCGCCCTCTCTCATCGCCTCGTCGCTATGCAAAGATAGCACAAATATTTACCTGGTGAAGTGACTGCGGCCACAGATCAATCACAGAATTGGTTCATTCAAAACAGATGTGACTCAAAGAAGAAGACATCCGATCGTCTTACTCCTCCATTCCGAGCCGTAGGGTTATAACGATTTATATTTGTGATAAGGTTATGGTATGTAAATATGTAAAAATCAGGTTTCACAATTGCCCGCAAGTCAGCGCAACGCATATCCCTACTTGCTCTGCTGCCCAGTTTGTTCGTCGAGGAACATGAACAAATATGTATGCCGATTTTTAACGATAAGTAGACAGTCTATTTTCTAGAAGTAAATTATTTATTAAAAGTATGATATTTTATTTATTTTTTTATTTCAAACCAGTTGATAGGAGTTCCTACACTTGGTTATGTCAAAACTAATAAAAATAACAAGTATAATAATTAAATAAATACCAATTAAGGTATAAGATATGAACGTTGGTATTGCAAGGTATAAACGTTGAACATCCAAGCGCAGATTTTCTAGGTTATATAGAGGAAACAACATTTTCCAATATTTTCAATCAAAATTCTTACATAATTTTGTAAAATTTTCATGTTGACAATAGTACTAAATAATCAAACAAATATTGGATAATTTCACAAATTATCATACGGGAAGAAAAAAACACAAATGCAAACAAATCAGTAATAATAATTATAGTCAATAGCTAATAGTTAGAAGAAGGAGAAAAAACGCTATTGTAAAATAGTCAATATTAGAAAGAATAAGGAATAATAATAGTCAAGTAGGTCAATAGAGCTGCGAAAAATTGATATTGTCGGAAACCTCAATGCTATAAATGGTATAAATGGGGTATTCAATGAAAGAGGATATTTGTGAGAAGTAGAATATTTCGCAAAAACATGATGTTACTTAAATATAACGATATTTACTGAATGTACGATTGTATTCTAAAAAAAACGTTGTTTAAATTAGGCAACATATTATGGGGAAAGGTAATTCGTAGCGTAGCTACGGACGCTATTATACTTCCTCACCATTCAGATACATATTGGAATTCTATAGGATTTTTGTTTTCTTCCCTGAATTTCTAGACCTGCTATTTTGCTTTGGACTGCTAGCTGGAGCCTACAGTTGTTTGAATCGTTTTCTGCATAAGTAAAACGAAAATAGCTCAGTATTTGTTAATATATAGGTATATGGTTAATGGTAATGTTAATGTTAATTTAGTAACTCCATACTAATTTCGGGTTAAATTTTGGTATCGTGCTAGGTGTATTCAACAATTATTTAGGAATCGAGAAAAAATTGCTTAATAAGAATGTCATGGTCTTGGTCATGGTCATCTACCCAGTAATTAGCAATATGTCTTTTTTAAACTGAGATATTGCAATAGTTTTTTACCCCTAAAATTATCGGTTGACCCAGATTCACTTAGGGATTGTATAGGATTCTACATAAGGTATGAAATTAGCTACTTTCACAGGTTTGACATATCTGGCGAATTAGTATTTGCTTATTTCCTAATCTGTGCTGAGAAGCGGTGGCGCAGCGTATACTTCAGTGGCCGACAGCCATCGAACTTCGGGAGAAATTCTCTGGTAAAATCTGAACAAAAAATCTTCATTTTACGAAAAACTGAAAGGCGTAACTGCTAAAGACAGAATGGACTGGAATGACTTCGGTCAATGAATTTACCACCGGTTATTTCGAAGTGAATGCACCCTGGGTTAAACATCTAGGTTAAACATTCCCGATAACATGGTCGAGTTAGAGCTGCACGTGTTCGCATAATAGCTCTAATATTGTACGTGTATCCTCTTGTTATGCATCGGACAAGCTAATTGCAGTTTAATAAAACGAACACTGAAACAAGCGCAGCAATGAAAATCAACAAATTTGCCTGAACATGAACAACAGCCGGGGAAGTTGAAACTGAAACATGCTACAGTGTATGAGCAGCGTGAATAGAAAAAAAGATAGGCCTATATAATAAGATAGATAAAATAATATATCTACATTCACTTTAAAAAATAGGCTATTAATGCATGCCCCACTGTTAAATTTTCATTATATTTTATGAGTGAAATAAACCCTGTCCGCCATTATTTTCACCATCGACTATTCATTGTCCGTCCAGTCAATGAACACTCAATTCAGAAATGTACAGGACAATAGCAGCAATATAATTTTCACTTCAGGGCTTTATTTTGAGTAGTTACGGGAAACATGTAAGAAGTGGGGGTAAACAAATAAACAAATGAAAAAGTCAGTGAACACTAAAATTGAGGTTAAGAGTAAACACTTAAAAAATGTGAGGTTAAACATATAAACGTAAATAGTCAGTAAACGCTCGAATCGGGTATGTACAGGAGATTATCAGAAACATAAATTTTCCATTCGGTGTTTTATTTCGAGTAGTTAACCCCTCAAATGAATGGCGATTAGCTCGGGTTGCCTACGGCAAAATGTATATAAATTTATATTTACATTTACATTTACATTTACATAGAGCGGGGTTTACTATAGAGCTATAGCATTACTATAGAGCGGATTACTATAAAGCGGCGCACATTTACATTTATATTTACATTTATATAAATTTATATACATTTTGTATACATTTTGCCAACGCATCCCTTAAGGGACGCCTCACATTATAAAAGCGTAAATACAAAAACATATAAAAAGGTCAGTGAACGTTCAAATCGGGGATATACAGAAACATAATTTTGACTTCAGGGCTGTATTCCGAGTAAACGTCCCACATATAAAAAGGTGAGTATATTACATTTTAAAAAATAATCAGGAAATTCATAATATACAAATGTCCACATTAGTTTACAATGTCTAATATTTTTAAAATCCTTGTCGTCCCCATTTTATAAGCCACGTTATAAGAACCTTTAAAGTGGGTCTTGTTTTTCGCCAATTTTATGTCACTAAGATGGGCTATGAGAAACCTTGGCCAAAGGATGTATAAAAAGGAGCGTCTTACTAAAGGTAGCATCTATTCTGGTTACGCATTTTAAACAAAGGAGATAATATCTACGTTTAACGCATCGGCAAATATAAAAAAAAAATACTTAAATAATCTAGCCATAAAAATATGATAAAAGTCCTGTTGTTCTTTAATGTTCTTTTGCAGTTTGTTTAGGAATTTAACGCCATTATAAACAAAACTTTTATCTGGTTTAGGTGGTATAGAAATAATTATCATTTTACCTCGAGTAAATACTAGGCGCACTCTCAGATCATCAATGTTTTTGCTTTATAAATGATTTTTGTGTGTATGTGATAGGTTACATACTCGCGCATCTTCCAGCTCTACGGCCATTTTGAATTAGTTGTATATCCGGTTGCCAACCGCTCCGGAATGGAGTCCGCAAACAGGAAGTTGGCCCGTCTTCCGGTCGGGGTAGCATAAATTTTAAGGTAGTTACAAATTTGAAAATATGGAATGCGCACCGATGGAATAAATACTATTTGATTAATTGCTGAAATATAATAATGTAGTGGTACTAGTTTTATTGAGATTAATAATAAACCATGAAATCGGGAAAAACGCCTGAGGGTGTGCCTTTTGAAAGTAGATTAATCCGTTTATTGGTTTTGTATAATCATGAATTATTTTACATACATAAATAATTGTTTGATGTTTTTATTTTTTCATCGAGATTTCGTTTTTTTTACATTTAAATACTTATTTGATACTTATCAAGGGTTGTCAGTTACTACAACAGGTGAATCCGCCACCTCAGGGAAATATAACCACATCAGCGACAACTGCGACTAATTAATAAATTTTAATATGTATATATGAAAATAAAGTCCACAACTTTCGCGTTCCATTTACCATCGCTATTTATGTACCTATCTAAAAATTTATAGATGTGTAACTACACATCGTCTACGTGTTATAGACTATAAAATATTACTATTAAACAACATATTAAATTATAGTTTAAAACGTTAATATATAACCTAAGTATTATATCTAACCAAATTATTTTTCAAATTATTTGCACGGCGTAAGTTATAATTGGCATAAGAACATATTTTAAGGGAATTGTGTATCTATTTATAAGATCATGCTGTTACCTTACCTAAATAAATAAATAAAATAAAAATAAAAAAAATAATTTAAAAAAATGTGTATAGGCAAGCAGGGGCAATTTCCTATATTGGCCCTGGGGCAGGGCAGCAGGGGTGCAACATCTTCCTACTTGCCTAGAGCATCCCTGCCGCCCTGCTACGGTGCCGCGCGTGTGGGGAGTTTTCTCAAACAGTCCATTAGGGAGCTAATGGGCCCTTACTGAGTTGACCCATTGCTGACCCATTCTCTTCAGGGTTGGTCACACTCACGGGTCAACACCCATTCGGCGGCCCCCACGCATGAAGTGCGAGCCCGAGCAGGACTCGCACTATTTTGGCCTTAGGGCTATTTTCCCCTAGGAATCAACCTTCTGGCGCTCCTTGACGGTCTGTGCACCGTGCGGCGTAAGCCAATCGACGGAGCACTCTGAATAACAGTCGGGGGAGTCTGGAAGCAGTACTGTTTCCTATAGAGCGGGGGTGGTTGCGGACCTTACGGCGACTGCTCTTGAAACGACCATCGGCTATCCGATCCTGGGTGAACAGCCGGGCAAAGGACGCTGTGGTACGCGATAGATTCGGTAAACACCGTTTCACCGCTTCGTAAGGGAGAGGACCGCGCAAGCGACCTCGAACTCGTAACCAATCGAGAGACTGGAGTAATCTAGTCGCAATTGGAAGTAAGGGCGTGAGTGTAAGCCCTCTTGTTAACACTCCTGGCTATCTGGCGGTTAAGGTGTTGGTCTCTTACGGGTATGTGGCGGAGCTTGACGGTGGACTGTTTTGTCAAAGTCTTCTGCGCTCACTTCAGGGAGATAGAACGAATAATCGTAAATACTTCCTGAGGTGACGGGTTTGCCCGTTGTAATTGACAACTCTAGTTGTAGTCCATTGGGAACTACCACGCGGATTACAAGCGTTTCGGATTTTACTCTTTTTATTAATTGTAGACATCAATTGTGGCAATATGATGCAACTAAATTTGAAATACTCGTAGCTTTGTCCGCTGAACCAAAAACCGCAGCGTAGAAATTAATCATTCTTTAGCACTAATGCCATTCCACATGAATGTATCTTTATTTCTACAAATGGTGTCACTATTGCAAGGCGCTCTTTAAAACAGCAATATCCATTACCTGTTTTAATGCCATGCCTTCATAATATTCATGTGGCACAACTCACTTCTTTTCTGTAGCTACTTCTGTACCCAGTATCTCCTTTTCCTTTTATTTTCTGTAGCACCACAGAGAGAGCCAGGGCTATACCGATCTTTAGATATCTCTGTTTATCTTAGAGATCTTTAGAGATCTCTATACCTCTGTTTAGAGATCTCTGCATCATGACGCTGCCGTCCATTTATATAATGGAAGTAGCGCTGTTCGTTCGCAGAAATCTAGCCGATTTTGAAGTGAATGGTGTGCATCATCACTATCCAACAAGATCCCGTAGCATGTTACGTTCGGTAAGTCATGCATTATCCAAGTCGGAGAGGCTAGCCTATATCGCCGGTCCAGCGGTTTACAACAAACTCAGCGAGCACATTAGGCAGGCGCAATCTCTTGACGTGTTTAAGATACGCCTTAAGAGATACCTTAGAGATACGGCGTTTTTATAACTGGAGGAATATTACTCGAGTGAAGTCTAAAATGCTTTGGTGGCTAAAGTATTTATTTCTTCATTTTTCATTATACTTGTGTTTTTTTCTTCGTTTTGTTTTGTTTATTTTATCTTTTCTTTACGATAAAAAAAATGTTTGTTTGCTAATATGTATGAATGTTTGCTAATCTGTATCTGACTTGTATACCAGTATACTAATAACATGAATATGAATATAAATATGAATATTTGACGTTTCGATAATACTGATGCAATTCTCAACGCGAGTGTTTAGCTTGACTTATATTCTTACGCCGAATGGCATGCATGTGCGGAAATCCGATATTGCCCCAACCGACGTGCCCCTGCGGCAGGCATGTGAGTAGCCCGCTTAAGAGCGGTTTTAAACCGTCAATTAGACACGACGAAAATGTAATGTAATGTATAATAATATGTTTAGTGACGAAGTTGCAAAAACGAGTTTAAGTATTACTCGTATATAAGACGTCCCTTACCTGCATGTATCCCATGTGACATGTTGTGGCGTTGACCAGGGTGCCGACCTTGAACCGCTTAAAACGTATCCTCAATATCCAGTCCTTGGGGGCGCCCCGGAAGGACCGGAATCGGTACCAGCAAGACATCGGCCGCCCGAAGTTTTCCGAGGTGACTTCCGGCGAGCTCACGTCCTCGTATATGTCCACCGTTTTGTTACAGTGGTCCCTTTTAACGTCCGCTGAAATAGACAAGAAATGAACAGTATGAATGGGCTGCTAGATACACTAAATAAGATAGGTTAGATCCTCTTTGCATAACTTATCCATCTAATACTAATGACATAAACGATATTTTTATTTTTCAAATTTTTAGCATAATTGGTACACAGACAATACTCTAACAAATACATTAATTATTACTAATATTTTTAGATAAATTCTCATTGGAGCATTATATCCTATGTGTACTCCTCATCCTAAATTAGTTATTGACTATGTTCTATGTAACTGACAATACACAATACAAAATACATTCAGTAGCCCATTAAATTACATCAAAAAATTACAGTAAAAAAAATAAAATAACACCCTTTAATAGCAATGTGAACTAAAAGCAAAAAATAATTTAGAAATATAAAGATAATGTTCAACAGCGATAAAAATTCTACTTTATTTTTATAATAACTATATTTACAAATAGATACAAATTAAATATTTAAAACAATTGATATCAAGCACCGCAAGCTTTTTTAAAATTAAAATTATATTACTTGTCAATCAGTTTATTCTCAATTGTTCAAAATAATTTAACTATATTGAATAAGGGTACTTCTATCGCTTTTGAACAATATATTTATATTTCAAAATTATTGTTTTTATTTTTTAGTTCACATTACTAATAAAGCGAGATTTTTTTTCTAACATATTTTATTCTTTTTAGTATTTTTAGTTTTGAAATTTAATGCTTCTAATAAAACTAACAACTTTATCCCGCTGTAGAGTTATGCTAAGAGTGGTGCAGATACATTAGGCTTCCACACTCTCTGCTCTTCTTAAAGAGTAAAAATCTGGTAAAAATCCGATATTAATGAAGTATCGAGAGAGTTCATAGAAAATATATTTCACAGTGGGCTGTTCCATTACCTTACAACAATCTAACCAACCCTACTATTAAGTGTTACTTTGTACTGCTCTCTCGTGGCTTTATATTTCGATACATTTAATTTCTAACTTTCGGAATATTTAGTTTCGTCTTTACATCATGATGAACTACATCATGGTTAGCAAATCTATCTATCTATCTTGTAAAACTTACGCTAGATAGTATTACTGTTAATTACAAAGGTTATTAGGTTTCACAATGTGTCTCCAAATATGTCTAAAATGTGAAATCGAAGACTATCGCGGTTGTTTGACATTATAGATAAGATAAAATCGAATTTACCGGGTGAAATTAGCAGCACCCGACGCTTCGATGATGTTGCAACCGCCGTTGTCCAGGGTAGACTGACCGCTTGTCAGTCTACCCTGGAGACTGGCGGTTGGAACATCGCTGAAAAGTCAGGTATTACAAGCTGGTAGGAACGCTCTAGATAAATTTGTTTTCATCTTATTTAAAATGTTAACGTTATTTGTATAATGTTAAAATGTTAACGTAATAAGTATAATTCTTAAAAAGTAAAATTTTAGGTTATTTTTATTAATTAACCTTATGAATTAAGGTTTTTTATATAAATTGCTAGCAAATCATTTCTGTACGTGAATGCATGAACGCATATATTATCGGAATATATAAATATTACCATATTATATGAAAGTATTTATTTATAACAATATAATATATGTCTTATTTTTGTCATTGTACCTTATTTTAATTGTGCAATAAAGAGATTTTCATTCAATCATTTATTCTTTATATTATAAATCTATATATTTTTTTATAGTATATATTTCATATATACATCTATTATTCTTTTATATGGGAATAAACTATAATTTTATATGGCTTAGTAGATTGTCTTAAATTATAACTTTAAATTTAATGTTGACTTTAATTTTAATTGTAAATTTGAATGTTTGTTTTATTCTTGTCAAATATAAGGGTTGCCCTCTAGATATAAATTACCTAACTATATTAGTACCACCTCAACACAGGTTAAATCCTAGTGAGTTGGTAAACCATTATATGTTATACAGATGAATCTCCTTTCTGTGCAAGGTTTAGAATATGTACACTTATTCAAAAATAATTTTGTATTTGGATAAGGAGTTGTTTGTTTCTATATTAATTTTAAATTATATATAAAAATAAAAAAATAAATAAAATTGCGAGGCCGGATGTAAACTTAGGTCACCATACAGAGAAAAGTCTTCGGAAAAATTGCTTTTTCCCTCTTTTAAATGTAGAAACTTTGTCATTTCATATTTCTCATCGGCGAATCCACTTTCATACCCAATTACCAAGTTTGTCCTTATACAGATTCCGGCGATTTTATAGCCGGGCCAAAAGCGGTCCGCCCCAAATCCATTAAACGCCGCCGCGGGAATTGTCGCCCACTATAAAATAGACCGTGAAATTTGCGGAATAATAAAAGTTTTATATGGACGCAATCAAGGTCGCTTTGCACTATGTAATATGCTGTACTTGATAGGTAATAAAAGATTGGTGTTTTTTAAAACATGTCGCTGAGAGACTGTTTCCAACTTCTTTAGTTACTCGATTTGAGATTAATAGGGTTCGCATAGGAAGGGTTAAGGACTTGAGAGACTGGAATAATGCGTTTTTTTCATAATTTATTAATTCACTGGCTGACAAACTGAGAAAGGAGAAATACGAGAGTCCTTGGTTTCCACTGCAAAATTTTGAAAAGGGCCGCTACGAGCTATCTCATAAGGAGGTTCAACGCTTATCAGATCACGGGTGCCCTCTGAGATCTGAAGTTAACCTGCTGCTCTCGATCCGTGGTCACGGTAAAAGATTTCTACTTGTACTTTTTTACCGTACACGGAGCCCGTATCTGGAATTCTTTACCCACACATGTAAGGACAGCATCGATTTGGTTTTGCTTTAAACGCAGGCTCAAAGCACACAACACGCGCTCATAAATTTCTCTTATCACCTCTTCTCCTCTTTGCCTGATATTATAGGTTAATTGTTTTTATTTTTTTAATTTATAATTTTTAATTTTATGCTGAATTTTAAAGTTTGGTACATTTCATGCCAGCTGCTTTTATACGTGATTTTAATAGGTTGTATCTTATTTTTAACGTTAAAAATGTTTGCCCTATAGATTAAGGTTAGCTGTAAGACATTGGTGCAATGCAATAAGCTCTGCGATTTATTTCAACAAATAAATATCATTTTTCCTATAACTAATACGATAAAAAACGTAATATAAGGTAAAAAAATACAAAAATACAAAAAATATAAAAAAAACATAAAATTCAGAATACTTAAATGTCCACATTGGATTACAATATGCACTATTTTTAAAATTCCTTATCACTACTCTTTCGCAAGCGACTTTGTAAGCAGCATTTTAATGTGGGGTTTATTTTTATGTCACTAGGGATGACTTGCACCAAGCTCGGTTAGGATAGATAACCGTGTTTAAATAGTCTAATCACAGTTAAATACTCAAAACTGCCTGCACTATGCTCTGTTAAGCTAACTGCAGTTAAATGAACTAATCTAGCTTAAGTGCCCGGTTAGCACCACTAATCAGCCGTTAACGAGAGAACTGTCAATCGCGTTGTCTGCGCCGTGGTTTTTCCGGTTATTTTCGCTATTTTTGTTTTTCAATGTCTGATGATAATGAGGAGATCACAATGTATATTGAGGCAAATACATCCAACCGAGTAACGAATCAAGTTTCGTGTGCCGGTTCGTTGAAGTGGAAAATGTCAGTATCGCTCGCAAAATTCAATCCAAATCCGACGTTGTCAATCGAAACCGTTGGTCAAAAATGCGTTAAAAACTAAAAACACCGAAGAAACTGCAAAACAGGCGAAAAGATGCGGATACGAAACCTCTCCTCCTTTCCTTTTTCATTTTGTTACTTTACTGCAATCACCGATAGACGCTACCTTTCTGCCAAGTCGTTTTCGGAGGGCAATGCGAGACTTCGAACAAAAGCGTTTGGCAGTTTGACAGGTGATCAGCTGAAAACCTGTTAAATTGCCTGTTAAATTGTTTATCGCGGTCAGTTAACAGCGGTTAGGAAAAGTTAACAAGCCGGTTGGTTCAAGTCACCCTAGGAAGGGCATTGAAAAACTCTGGGGAATTAATTAATAGGAGCGCTCAACAAAAGTAGTCTTTTAAATAAATAGACCACAAATGTCACTCTTTAGGTGTTTCAAATAAATATGTTACGTATAAATAGGTTAAATTAAAAAAAAAGTACATCTATTCACATTCAGAGTCAGAGCTTTGCGCGAAAATTCCGAAATTCGCGCACGAATACTTGAATACATAGGGCAGCTTAACATTAATTAAAGCGGATATCCGGTCGTGGACAGAGGGAATGTAACATATACGCGTACCCGCACCGTACAAAGAATCAAGAGAGTGCCGGCGAACGTGTGCGCGAGAGGGAGAGGATGCGAGGCGGGGAATGAGCGAGCGAGACGGAAAAGAGTGGCGATATGCAAATGAGGTCTGATTACACACTTTGGGTCGCGGTCACCCAAACAGATTTCGCTGCGTCCCGCTGCGCTGCCCTGCACGGGAGGGTTAACGCTGGCGCCGGCGGGTACCGGGAGACCCCCGCGGCTTAGGATTAAACGGATTTGCGGTGAAAACTATTGGTTTTAGAAAGGGCCGTGTGATGTCCTTTTTTAACTGACGGGATTTCAAAGCTGCGTGGTAAACGTCAGATGCTGGCAGGTACAGACTTTGATAAAGGCATTAATTATTTGTTTTATTTTTATTTTTATAAAGTATAGTACAAAAAAGACCAGGACATGCATACTGTTGAACATTCAGAATATGCAGAATAAATAAGCATTAATATAGCGAAAAACATAGCTCTATGCATATAAATATGCTAGCATATCCCAAATGAGATGAAATCGCACAAACAACTTGAGCTCGTAGGTCTGTATCTGGCTGTGCTGTGTTATACTTTATGTTTGTTGACGCGCAAACTGACTCATTTAATGTAAATTTTCAAAGATTTCAAGAAAAATGTGTTTTTTACACAATTTAAAACTAAAAATAAAAAACGACTTTATTTGTTTTGCGAAGACGGCTCGGTAAATAGATAATGTGTCCAAGCTCGATTATAACTATACAGAACAAAGAGACACACCTTGGCAAGTATGCTAGGATTATTAATTCTTAGGGTGAAAGCCGGATAGATGCCTCAGTCGGATATATGTCCCGGTTTTGAATACACTATGCTTGGGATGTTGGTGAGTTAGCGTTTTTCTATATTTGGATGTGCCCCTCTCGTAGGCCTCAGTGATATTAGGGCCGTTGGTGTAAGCGCACGCGTTTTGTCCAAGTGAACAAATATCTTCCCCGGAGAAAATTTGACAGACGTCGAAATTATATCGTTAACTAATTTCAATTGAATATTTTTATTACTGATTGTAATTTTAGTCAACTTTTTGTTTCTTTGCTCGTATTAGAGTTTAAATTACACTGTTTATTACGTTTTATTATAGAATAGTTTTTATTTATTTCGTAAATAAAAAGGCACGAATGCGTATCAAAAAGGATAGTCGCCCTTTTTAAGTCTAAGATAAAATTGTCTAGTAGAAAAGTAAAGAAAACAAGCAAAATAACGGAAACTTAAATTAGGATAGCGAAAAAAAGATTTAAAGACAGTTAAAAATAAACCAGCTGGTAGCAAGAAAAACGTTGTGAACAAAATAATACATATATACAGTTCTGACAGAAAAAATGATTAAAATATTATAAGTTAAATAAGAATTTTTAGTGTTAGGTTACTATCCGCTACAGTAACCGACTATCCCTTTTTTGGATAGGCGAAATAAAACAGGATTTACTCAAAAACAATAATATAATGTATACAAAAATAGGCTACTATACAAGATCAAAGACCTAAGTTTTGATATACATGTTGCATTATTTTGAGTAAGTAGATATATATTATTTTAATAATAGAGCTTTTTTTAAAAGTGGGTCAAATATCCGGCCCTTACCCTATATGGTGGTTTGTCTCATGGCTTTTACACAAATGTTCAGAAAATTTATACTCAGGAAAAAATACACTTGCAGTATTCGTTGTTATTCAAGATAAATAGCGCGGAAACAGGAAAATGCGTATTTTTTGTGTACGACATGAATCGGCAGTTAAATAGCAGTTAAAATGCGAAACAATAAAGTAGGTCCAGGAAATGTGGGCGAAAAAGGGCCAGGACAACGGGACAAAGGGGAACAAGACGACTCTCGACGTCCGGGAACTTGTTAATTAACGACCGACGACGACAATGGGGGCAAATAAAATTTACGAGTGATCAATCTTTGCGAGTTGTCGCTACGGCTTGGCGAGGGCCATTTTATTGCGAAACTCTTGGGACCTTTGTGTACCTACGAAAACTCGTTATGTCGTCCATTTTAGCTACAATGGCATCCTGTCACGAGTATTACAAATACGAGTAAATATATCATCTAAAAATTCACAGAACTATTTCTTTTTGCTTAGGCTTTCTTGATAACTTACGAGAATCTAGAGCAGGGATCGGTAAGTAATTTCAAGTGGGGTCCGGATACCGTTGAATTTTTTTATCGAGGTCCAGAAAAAAAACTCATAATACTTACTAGTTTAATTTTTTTTTTTTTGACTTGTTTAAGTACCTAATGTCATCCTAAATGCGATATTTTAAAAAGGGAATAATTTGCAAGGTTTTTATTTAAGACTGCGTATTTTAGATGAAAATGATTATTAAATTGCATAGATAGGTAAGTTATTTACCAATATTTGGCGATCCAAGCTTCGACCTTCCCCTGTCCGGATCCGGACCGCGGAGTGGGGGTTACGGGAGGTGGTTAAGAGGAAATGAAATGAGATATATTTATTGCCTGAATTATGGTGTTACATACGACTTAATTATTATTCCAATTAATATCCAATAATTATTTTAAAACAACCAATTAATTATCCCTCCTACATTTTCTTGCAAATGACATTAATTACAATAAAATTAAATCATAAAGAAACAAAATACTATCAACCTTTCGATATTAAACATTTAAAATATTCATTGAATGACCTGAAATAACATTCAAAAAAGATACAACATGAACTAATCGAAACAGACCGGATTAAATATAAAGCTTGTACAGGAGAGTAAAAATTAATAAACATAATTCACCATTTTAACATAAAGAAACAATATAAAATAATCAAAATCCGCATGTAAAGGACAATTTGTATAATTCAAAATGTGTCTTTGGCGGTGATTGAATGCCGCACCGCTGCACGGTGGCCGCTGCCCTTAAGATGCATGCGTAAAAGATTGGGGAAATCGTACTATCTCATTAAAACGGGTCGCAGCTAAGTGACGCCGTGCGTATGACAGCGGATTATGGTATCGATTGTGGGATCAAACAAAATAGAGTGACGGTTGATTAGACGAAGAAACATACCTACCTACAGCAAAAATATGGTATTGTGACTTGAAAAAGGTATCTGCTTCATTGCTTAGTGTTGCTTCACATTTGCCAGTTAAAATTCACCGAACATCGGGCCTGCGTCTGTAAACGTAACTTTCACACGTAACCGATTTCGAGACGATTTTTCCCGGGCGTAGGCACCCAGTGTTGTCTGTGCCTGATGTGGCGATGGATCGTAAAAGATTTTTTTGTATGTGGTTTTCGTGACTTGTTTTTGTAATCGTCATTCATATCGTTTAATTTGTGATCATGCGCTTCGCAGAACTTTTCTAGGCATTTTGTGTTAAAATTCAGTTTTTATATGTTTCTAGAGTCTTGTCCCATAAGACGTAACGAGATTCATCAAGGTAATCAAAATTTCTATGTCAATTTCTTCCGCCATTGCCGAAATTATTTACACAAGCGCCTATGAACGCTATCGCCGGCTGACTGTCGGCCCGACACGTGTGCACACGCCCATACAATTTCACATGCCACCGAAGTCAACCCGATAGCCGTCGTCGGACGATCCAGTGAGCGAAGCCGGCATTGTTCTTTAGCCCTGAAACAACCGTAGAGATTAAAAGATAAACGGTTTGAAACCAGGTTAAAAACCTAAGTCACCTTGAAGAGAAACAATCCAGCTACACGGTTTGAAACCAACCGTAAACTTCAGTATCTTTGAACGCTGCGCAGAGAGTACTTATCTATGAGTACCGTAGATTCACTACAACGACGTCATGGCGCTTTACATATCTAAACTACAAAAAAGTTGGGGTGAGTCTTGCACTTTTGTGTGCGAGTGAAAGAAAAAACAAATTAAAAAAAAGTATATGGATGAAGCGGTGGTTAAAGAAAAGATTAACCCTTAGTCATATAAATTTAATTAACCCACTGGACTTTGACGATATACATAACTTCCTAAGAATGGATAAAGAATTTTTTTACAAATTATTGGATGTGGTCAGGCGATTTATAACTAAAAAAGATACAAATATGATACCAGCTATATCTGCTGAAGAAAGGCTTATTGCCACACTAAGATGTCTAGCCATTGGAAGAGACTATTAAGGATTTGAAATATAGCTCGATAGTATCACATCAAGTGCTGTCAAAAATCATTCCTGAAACTTGCTGGCAATCTACAGCTAAGAAATTAGATTTTCTATCTCTTTTTTTGCGTTTGCCATTGAGTCAATTTCTTTCAATTTTGCGGCTAAAATATCCCATACATTTCTGAGTGGAGTCTTTGTATGTATGTATGTCTTTGTATGGGCTTTCGTTATGCAAAATCGTGCAGTCCGCACAATAGCGCGTGTGGCGCTTGACACGCCAGCTAGGCCTCTGTTTAGAGATCTCTGCATCATGACGCTGCCGTCCATTTATATAATGGAAGTAGCGCTGTTCGTTCGCAGAAATATAGCCGATTTTGAAGTGAATGGTGTGCATCATCAGTATCCAACAAGATCCCGTAGCATGCTACGTTCGGTAAGTCATGCATTATCCAAGTCGGAGAGGCTAGCCTATATCGCCGGCCCAGCGGTTTACAACAAACTCAGCGAGCACATTAGGCAGGCGCAATCTCTTGACGTGTTTAAGAGACGCCTTAAGAGATACCTTAGAGATAAGGCGTTTTACTCACTGGAGGAATATTACTCGATAAAGTCTAAAATGCTTTGGTGGCAAACATATTTAATGATCTCTTTGCATTTTGTCTTGTATTTCTTCATTTTACATTATTATTGTGTTTTTTCTTTCGTTTTGTTTTGTTTATTTTATCTTTTCTTTATGATAAAAAAAATGTTTGTTTGCTAATATGTATGAATGTTTGCTAATCTGTATCTGACTTGTATACCAGTATACTAATAAAATGAATATAAATATAATATGAATATGAATCAGATGTTAAGGCAGGGCAAGTAGAGACTTGCCCTGCCTTGTTGTACAGAGGTACAACTCGATAATTTCCGTATCACTTCATGTTCCTTTGCTGTCGAGCCATTTTGTGCGCAGAGCGACGCGTGAGTAGCGCGACTCTTGTTCGCGTGGTTTTCAAACAAGCGGCTAGACGGTTTCAAACAAGTTTTAAACCAACGCTTCTACCAGTAGTTTGCGAGGCAGGCCAAAAACCTTTAAAGGTCATACGAAATTTGGCATAAAACTACTGTCTACACTGTTTTAAACCTCTGTTTAAAAACGCTGTTAAATACCGTGTAGCACAGGTTTAGAGACATAGACAGTCCACTATCGGGCCCCGCCAACTAGCCTGTCAGAGTACAACCTGCCCTGGGGTGGCGGATTTGTCCGTAGTAATGGTCACCCCTCAAGGTAAGATAGCTCACCTTGTTTCAATAAATAAAGATTGTTGTTATTTTTATCAGACTTCTGAGGCAGGGTAGAAAGGCTAGAGCAGTACTCAGCGTGGATGAAAACTTTTAATCCCATGACGCGTTTGTTATTATTGAAGGCGATAGAATCACCACCGAACATAGCTGCATATCCTGCGCGTCCTTTCTGAAAGTCTCGTATATACCTCATCAAGGCAGTTGTTCAATAGCTTTGGGATGTTCACGTAAGTCGTTTCATGGTATAGGCAAGCCTACCACTTCACCGAACTACTAAAACTAAGCAACGGAAGCGGAAGTGGGTTAAGTGCCTGGTAGCGTCTGAGAGTGAAAGGTGAAGTGTGCGAAGCGTTGCGTAATCTGGAATATCCAGGAGCACTTATCAATCCGCGTTAAGTTTTCCGCCCGACGAGCGATTCGCGTAAACACCTCATAGGCACAAGGAACGATTTATAAAGACACGTGGCGATTTTGATGCAACTGCATATAAAAAAAAATTAAAATGGATAAGAATTAAATTAAATTAGGCGATAAGGCATTAAATATTTTAAAGGCAGAGATTGGTAAAGTTATCTACATTGTATGGTATAAAAACATACACTATTCTGGTAACTAGAATATTTTGATAATATTATACGTAATGTGAATAACGAACTGCTACCCAATACAAGACGGGATCTGGAATAGAATAATAACATTATGAAATACAAATTTACCGCATGACATTTATAGCACCTGACGTTTCGGAAATATTTCAACCGCGGTTCTCCAGGGTAGACTGAAATGCTGGCAATCGTAATCCGTTGTTTTGCAGATAGACGGCAGACTGCTGCTGTTATTACGCCGATTATAACGGTGGGTTCAGCGTACGTGAAGTTTTAAAATCCGCGGTGCCCACAACACTTACTGTGAAAGATGTAATTGCAATAATAGGGTGTGTATAAAATCAAGGGCAGCCGTGGGTTAATTTACGTTGGACAAACGAAACGGTCTATTCGACTGATATTCGACATCAAAGCTGTTGAAAACCTTCAGTGAGAAAAATCGGCGAACTGCAAATACATATTGATTAGCTAAACTAACCACTGGGTGCAATTTCAAAATCCCATTGTGCTATCCAAAGAAGGCAGGAAGGCATCGAAATAAGAAGAAACTTGAACTTCAATAACGACGGTTACAAATCCTTTACTACTTGGAAACCTCTTTTTAAAATGTTGTTAATCGCTGAGCGTATGATTGTAACACTAGTAACAGCAACAGTTACGCAGTAACGCAGTAACGCAGAACAACGCATGACGATTGCCAGCACATCAGTCTACCCTGGAAAACAGCGGTTGCAACATCGCCGAAAAGTTGGGTTCTGCAAGTCTCATATATACCTCATCAAGCCAGTTGTTCAATAGCTTTGGGATGTCCACTTAAGTCGTTTCATGGCATAGGCAAGCAAGGCAAGTACATTCGTTTTAACTTATTTATAATGTCAAACAAACACGACAATGTTCGATTTCAGAATAATACCAGATTTCAGACGTGACTCCTGGTTGAATTAAAATCAAATTTTCTTATGAAGTAAGAAAGGATGGCAACAAATTGGGAAAATCCAACAAAATCACCCTAATATGGATACCGGGTCACCAAGGCATACCCGGAAACGAAGAGGCCGACAGACTGGCAAATCTGGGCACACTGGATTGCCCAGTGGAGCCAGCTGTTGGGGTCCCCTTCGCTACAGGTAAGAAAATCATCAGGGACTGCTAGGAGCAGGAACATCGGGCTTCCTGGAAACAGAGTCAGGGATGTCGCCAGGCAAAAGCCATGATGGAGCAACCACTACAGAAGAAAACCAAGGCCCTACTTGACATGAGCAAGAAGAACCTTAGAACCACTATCGGTCTCCTCACCGGACCCACGACCCTTAGAGCTCATCTATTCAACCTTTGCTTGACTGAGAGCAAGGATTGCCGAATATGTGGCGAGGAACCTGAAGACAGCATACACATTGTTGGCCGCTGTCCAGGGCTCGCCGCCAAAAGACACAGTTTACTGGGACGAGCCTTTCTCGAACCCAGCGATCTGCCCAACTTGAAGGTCAGTGACCTACTTGGACTGGTAAGAAGTTCCGGGCTACTAGCTGACCATTGACCTAACCACACAGTGGGTATTTACAAAAGACCTTACAGATCTAGGTGACATCAAGGGCTGGAAACAAGCCCCCCACTCCATCTACTACTACTACTACTACTAAGAAAGGATGGCGCTTAAGATTTATTGAATATCGAGAGTCGTAAGGAGAATCATAAATAAAAGTTTAAGGTGTAGAAAATACAGACATGAAATAAATAATTAAATGTAACAATTGAATAATATAACGTAAATCCCTAACTTAAAACTCACTCAAATTGTACAAATATTATTTAGATAGCAAATATTATTTCGTTCATTTTCTAAATTTAACATAATTATTGATCTTTCAAGTATTGTGGCAGCTTGTTATAATAATTTACGCTTTTATATATTGGGCCCGATTGCGTTTCTTTGTGAACTAAAACTAAAATTAATCCAAGCGAACGAGACAGAGCGATACGTTAGAGCGGGATATGAAACGAACGATCGTCGATAAATACTACCTGTCGAACTTATACGCGTTCGAATAAATTCGAGCATATTTCGTGCGGTGTAAGATTTGACCTTGGCGGGCAGTTTTTTTCAGCGGGCAGTTTTTTTTCAGCGGGCAGTTGCGAAAAAGTGACAACCGGTCATCTCACACTCCGCTTTAGCGTATTGCCCCGTCTCGTTCACACGGACTAATTTCCGATTTTAGTTCACGAAGAACCGCAATCGAGTCCTATGTTGAGCATTTCAACTCCGAAGCGACAGCCTACGATGAATGGATATAAAGTAACTTGTTCCTTGTATCGTTCGTGTGTATATGGGATTGCGATAAACATGCTTGCTTTTTCTTATAGTTTTCCCATATACAAAAACTATAAACAAAAACTTACTGCTGTAAATAAAGGCTTGAACGATTTTCTTTGATTTAATACCCTAATCTGAAAACTGCTTGTTTTCGCAATATAATTATATCGTTTAGATATTTATTTGTCAAAATCGGGTATATTTATTTAGCAAATACTCTAACATTACAATGTCGATATGATTTCAAAACCCGTGTTCAGCATTCTTATCTTTGCTTTAAAAAGCTCCTCATTTTTTTCGGACTCTGGTTTAATTCGGGTGCTCTACATACAATAACAATGCGCTAGTGCGCAGTAAACAAAAGAAAACTAAAGTCCTTTCGAGCCCTCGTGAAAACTTGTATATATATATATATATATATATATATATATATATATATATATATATATATATATATATATATATATATATATATATATATATACTATATATATATATATATATATATATATATATATATATATATATATATATATATATATATATATATATATATATATATATATATATATATATATATATATATATATATATATATATATATATATATATATATATATATATATATATATATATATATATATATATATATATATATATATATATATATATATATATATATATATATATATATATATATATATATATATATATATATATATATATATATAACTTATTTTAGAAGAAATTATATGATTGAGAATATTTCGACACTAGTCGTATTCATCTCTATGACATCTCTATGACATATGAGAAATGTCATAGAGATGAATACGACTAGTGTCGAAATATTCTCAATCATATAATTTCTTCTAAAATATATATATATATATATATATATATATATATATATATATATATATATATATATATATATATATATATATATATATATATATATATATATATATATATATATATATATATATATATATATATATATATATATATATATATATATATATATATATATACATATATCTAATGGATAGTTCTAAAAGGGACTTAAAAGGGCCTGCATTATAGGAAATTTAGCTATTACCCTTGATATTTGTTAAAAATATCATTGGCTATTTTTTGAATATTTTCACAAATATTTTAATACGTCTGATTAATGTTGTACACTTCTTGAAAATATTTTTTTTTAAATTTCCACCGTTTATCCCATTAAATTTCTTTTGCGCTCTGTTAGATTGAACAGCTTGGTACAGCGAAGACCTAGCTTGCTGATGATGCATATTTGCTATGCAGGGTGTTATTTTTGAGGGTGGATCAGTACAACAAAATAAACAACATTAAAAAAAAAAAAATTCAAACTAAAAAATAAGAAAAAGGCATTTTTTTTAAATTTGATTTTTAAATAGTTTGAAAAGCTATGATTACGATGCGCTATCTAGCGCTTGGTAAAATGTCACTGATATTGTTTATTTAAGACTTATTACCTACCGCTAGATGGCGCAGCACGCCCAAAGGCTTCTAAAACCTTTACTTGACAGTCAACTTCTTCATAATTTCAATTTAAAAAAAAAAAAACAAAAAATGTTTCTTTTTCTAAAAAAAAAATCTTTTTGTTTATTTTTTTATTTTTTTTTAACAACAGATGATTACCACGTTGTACTGATTCACCCACAGAAAAAATGCCCGTGAAGTAATAACACCCCGTATATTCAAAGGTCAGATAGACAATTGCTATTATCTATGGTAAAACTGGTGAATTGATTTTTTTTCGATGTTCGATGCTAGCAACTCCAGTGCATAAATAAAACTGTTGAAAGTTTTTTAATGATACTTCACTTCGTAAACTTTGCAATAGTCTTGTTTGTGCTCTCCATACTAGTGATATTCGAAAAATAGCAAATCGCCCGTTTTGACATGAATTATAAAAGCAAATAGCTATGTTTCTTCAAGTATTTGATTACTTGTACCTGCGAGTTATTATGACTTGTCTGCACAACTTGTTTATAGGAAACCTTGTCAGGAAGATGAAAAGTAGAATGTTAGTAGAAAGTTCTGTATAAGCGTCCTAAATCTGTTAAAGGCATTCACGTCGGAGAAAGGACTCTGCGAATGAATCCCAACGGTTTCAACGCTTTACCGACAGTGCTGGGTACGATTACATGCTTGTCGAATATTAAAGTGTGATCGACTTTTGTTTTTTATATTTATTTAGAAACTAGCATATGTATTTTTCGATGAAAGATAATCGCAGATTTTTTCTTCGGGACGGGTGCTTTAGAAACCGGCGACGCGGCAATCAGCCACCGTAGAAAATCCGGCTTTCCTTCAAGACTTCTTACTGACTTATTACTTCAGAATATAGGGCGATTCTATTGATCTATCTGCTGTATTCTTTACATGTATATGTGTGTCAGCCTGATTCCTGCATTTCTTAGGATTACTGTAATAATAAATACAAACGGAGCTGCCATGGAATTCAGCGACCGGAGTCGGGCCCATCATAATACTATTTTTTACACTTCTGGGGGGTGAGCAGTGGATTCCGGACTTACGAACCGGCTGTGGTAGGTTTAGGACAGCTGTCTTGCCACATGTGAGCGTTCACCTTGCCACCCATTCACTCCCCCTTCGAAGCCATAGAATTTGAGATGCGCAAATCGCAGTTTTAGATAATTTTTCTAAGAAAGAGTTGATTATTTTTCTGGAAAGGCCAAGATCTTTAAAGAGGTGAAATAGAGATTTAGCTGGCAGGCCACGAGCGCCAACTTCCACCGCGTGAAGGTGAACAGTGAAGCCGTTCCGGGTTACGGCATTTGCAAGATCATGGTATTTATTTAATTTGTACTCGTGGTCTTTTGGGATATTTGATTCCCATGGAACAGTTAATTCTACAATAAGAGCCACCTTCCGAGATAGAGAGTAAAGAGTTATATCTGGACGGAGGGCTGTGCATCCGAGACTTTCAGGGAATTTATACTGCTTAGAGACCGAATCAACCTCCAGAGTCCAATCTGTAGCTTTCTCGATTATTGAGAAAGGTTTTGTAGTTAAATGTTTTTTGCCTTTAGAGCCATCCCGCACAAACTGTATTGGGGGTTTGGAGGATACTGTCAAACCCTTGTTGGCACGAGCCACTGAGAGACTAATTACCTCGCGAATAACAGCGAGAACTTTGTCATGGCGGTAAGTGTACCGTCCTTGATCTAAGGCCACCTTGCAGCCAGCTAGAATGTGTCTAGCTGTGCAAGGGGTATTGCTACAGAGGGGACAAGAACTATCCTCGGCAAAGCTCCAACGAGCGAGGTTACTGGGGTCTGGAAGTGTATGCTGAAAGGCATTCAAATAAAATTTCAGCATCTCTGGCGTCCAGTCATAGAGCATTACCTTCCAGTGCATTGGAGGCGGAATGCAAAAGTCACCAATTGTTGTCCAGTCATTCTGGCATTGAAGGCCAATAGCATGAGCCATTTTAGTTATTAGGTTTCGGCGTATTAATATTATATCTGATTTTGTGGATTATGTGATCATAGCTTACTTTTATTCCGTCTCTCTAACTCTATTATTCTTTTGTTAAAACATAACATTACATTACATTTTCGTCATGTCCAATTGATGGCTAAAGACCGCTCTTGGACGTGTAAAATTAATTGGGTTAGGTAGTAAATTTCGTTACTACTCTTTACTGAACATACATAGGTTGTGAAGAATAAACTACTAGATTGACAAATTAAAAATATAAATAATCAAAATAGAAGCCTAATATTTGAAGTAGTTAATAATTCGAAAAGATACGTAGTAAAATTATTCAACGTAATATTTAAATTGTCAGTAAAATGTTAAATAATCAAATTAAATCAATGTTATGCATTTTAAACTAAAAGTACAGATATAAGACCATATACAATAATCAGACAATAAGGATCTACTTTTTTAAGTAATTTAAATGGGCACAATATTTGAAAAATCATGGCCATCAAATTCGGTCCGATTATAGAAAGGGTGGCCTATCAGCATCTCCTTGATGTTTTTTTTTATTTTATGTCCTCCAGCTGTTCAAATTTTGTAGGGAGTGGATTATAGAATTTAATGCTAAGGTACAAGTAGCTTTTCTGTACTTTTGCCAGTCGCATTCGGGGTACGCATAAAACGGAGCTACCGCGGGTATGATGCAAGTGAATGTCTGCATTAATTGGTGTTTCTCCTAGGTCCTGTCTAGCAGACATAGTCATACGACGTAAACCTCGTATTAATAAATTGATAATGTTAGATTATTCATTAATTTAAATTATTTACGTATATAATTATTGAGCATTTACATATAATTTTGTCTGACTTTGTTAATTTGTAGTATTACTTTTTCTGATTATTCGTTGCATTCGTTTTAGGCCATTGATTTGTGTAATATCTAAAAAAAAATAATGAATTGTTACCTTTATATTTTTATTTATAAACAATTGTGATTATGCCATATCCAACTGTATTTGCAATTTTGGATCAATAAAAGACTATTGACTATTGATGCCATTATAACTCCCTGGCGTGACAAGTTCGCCCGTTGTGTTTGACAATCCTAATATTTCAATTAAGTCAAGAGTAAAATAGAAAAACCACTATATACACTGCTATTGCATAAGGAGGGCTTATCAATAATGTTCATCCCAATAAACTGAATCAATACTATATACACACTGCGAAAATTGGATAGAAAGCGCCCTATTGGGCGCGTTATGGATCCATTTAACCTTTGTGGATAATTGATATTGCGTTCCAGTACAATGTCAACACGAAGCGTGGCTTTGTTTAAGTAAATATTTACTGAACCGCAATACGAAACAATCTCTTCTCCATTTCGTTTATTTTCCCTGAATAAAATTGTTTTCCGAGTAAATACAATTACACTCACTTCATTGGAAAGGCTTTTCTCTCTGGCTGAATGAGAGCTAATTAAGATATTCAATTAGGAGTTCCAATTACTTGGATTGTAAGATTGCGCGTGGTATACTATATTTCGAGTTAGATATTCATATGGAAATTCTATCATATTAGATAATTAATAGATACGTTCACACTAATCATATCGATCATGTCCTTAAAACATCAAAAGCTTAAAAATATTTGTATTGAATTTTTATTAAAATGTCCTTTCTGAAAGATTTTGATTTTGGTAAACTGTTTACTATTTCGGCCCTTACCTATGTTATTGCTGTTTATTCACACTGGCCATTTTGAATTTGGATACCTTAAGTTTGAGTTGGAAGTTCAAATTCAAATAAATTTTAATTCGACGCCATGTTATTATTTTTTAAGGATCAGTTGTTTATTTGTCTTTCCATCGATTGTTGTGTTGAAAATTTGTATTATTTTTAAATATAAGATGCTGTGCCGGTGTTTCTATAACAGTTTCTTACTGTCTGGCTATACAGATACCGTATCGTACTGTTAAGAACTGCAAACAATGAGACAGAATCTCGTGAATAAATAACCGAGCCTGTTTAATCGTTCATCTCCACTGGTTTTGCATGACAATGTATAACCAAAGATTTCACTGCAAACAGTCGCAAAGTTGCAGGATTTGCGGCTAAAGACCCACCGCACTTGCCAGATCTTGATCGAATATTGTATAATTTTATTTCAGAATTTAGATAACTTTTTACAAGGGAAAAAATAACTTCGAAGAGTTGGTGAAAAACGCCTTCAAAGCATTCATTGGTTCCTGTCCACAAGAGTTTTACAGCAAAGGAATTAAGCAACTCCTATTAAAATGACAAATCTGCATAGATAATAGAAGTCTATATTTCTATTAATTAAATTTATAATTTTTGGCATTAAATTTCCTTTATAGAACAGTAACTTCATAGGTAAGAACCCGATATATTATACGAACAGAAAAATAATAAATTAGGAAATTTTCCTTTTTTACACAAATGCCCTAATAAAAATAAAGTAGTGTAACCTTTTCAGGGTTCATATATGTATGTTGTTCGTTTCTTTATACCTCCATAAATTCTAAATGCTTGAACCGATTAAGAACTGTGTTGTAATGATAGAATCGTTATACCATCCCTGGTCCAAATGTCAATAAATTAAGATAAATACAATAATAATTAGGATACACAATAAATTAAGATAATAACAATAATAATAACAATAATAAAATAGTTGCCTAAATGTCAATAAATTAATATAAATATATCGTGTTTAGTGTCAAATGAAAGGTCTGATCGAGTAGACTCTGAAAATATATAAATAACTATAGGAATAAATACATAGAGCATAAATATGTTATTAACAAAATGTTTTATTGCTTGAGCACCTAGGGCAGCCGACTGCGTGCGGTGGCGGCGCGAGGCGCGAGGCTGTACAAAGCGTCAGTAGCGGCGCGCGATGGTTACAAAATACCTGCCGCAGGACGATTACAATTAATTCACAAGAACAATCCTCTTATCTAATACCAGAATTACCGATATATAAGCGCGTACATTTAGCTAATTAATCACTCTCATTTGACGTTATTAATGGTAAGTCATCTCTATTCGCTTCTTTTAAATAATTAAATGGTCTAAGCATTACCACTGTGTTTATCCTACCGTATGTACGCCGATGGAATAATATCTCCACAACGTTGGGCTCTGATCATATCGACATCAAAGATTTCCCACAAACCTAATAATGCAGGATATTTAAAATAAAATTCAACAAGATCGAATGGCGGCGGTGTTTACTAAAACGAAACTTAGCACAAGCATTTTGTATTTTCGGTAATCTCCGCTCGGTTTTCCTATACAGACACTCATTCGTTTACAGACGCGGCCTTTATTCGGAGAGCGCATCGCGACCGACATCAATCGCCGTAATCGATACCATCGGATGGACTCTCTGACGCGGCGAAAGCTGCACTGCTATTCGGACGACGGAAAACGGCGATCTAAGGATATCTTTATCAGACCTACGACGACGAGAGCAGAGCTGCGGGAAAAAAATGACAGGCGGAAGCAGTCGCTGCTGCGTGGCATATCGACTTTGAATCAGGGGATACTGAACCGTTACAAGCAGCAATAACGAGAGAGCCCGAAATGCCAATCAAGACATCGACGGATTATTTTAATACTTTTTTCAAATTAAAAAATACAGAAAAAGATAATCAGTGTTTAATTGAATATTTTAAACAATTCACGAAATTATTACAAACTAGCGGACCCGTGCCCACTTCGTAGGGCGGTAAAACTTGTTACCTGTGATGAAATTATGAGTGTGGTTCGGTTAGTACTGCTATGATTTATTTCCTGACTGCCAAAAGAGGAGTTATATTTTTACTGCATATGTATGTATGTATTTGCATGCCAATTTGACTATAATACCGTTATTTGTGAGTGTCTCTTTGTGAGTGTCTTATTTGTGAGCGTATTATCTCTTTAACTATTTATGCAGCAAAATGGAAATTATATGCAGTAAAAGGGAAAAGTCTTTTGTTTTAAACACTTAAGACGATAAATTTACTTATTTTGATAAGAATTCATAATTGTTGATAATATGACCAATAAACATGAACATGATTTAAATTATTTTTTAATATAAAATACTACTTTTTGTGACTTAAATATAAAAGTTAAACATATGCTGTCGCCGACTTTTTTGTAGGCATTATCAAGTTCTATAGCTTATCTCTCATCGTTAAGGCAGCGTTAGTTAGAAACGTTTTCGTTCGACCGCTTATTCTCCGACTTACTTTGCAAATCCGACTACCATGAAAAAGTCTTTTCATTTTTCGGATTAATAGCCTATGACACTTACAAATAACGTGGATTTCTTTTGGTAAAAGAATTTTCACAATCGGTTTAGTAGATCCAGAGATTACTTCCTACAACGTCACAAACTTTACCTCTTCATAATATTAGTATAGATTACAGAATAGGAACAACATATAAACTATCATATACCTAACCATTTTATACATGGTAAAAAAATAAATTCAATTATTAAATTATGCCTTCTCTCTGATGTCGCCCAACTAAGCAAAGCTTGTGCTAGGGCGGACATTCTATAAACATAAATTCGTCGAATACGTTAAAAAAAATATCTGGACATAGGTCAAAATACAAAATAAAATAACGCAGCTCTATCTGAATCTTGTTCTGTTTACGTAACACGTCCGCTCGCCTGGAATGCGTTGATCATACTGAAACCGCCATAACGGTGTCTCGATAAAAATGTATGTTGGTATATGGTAGAAAAATATAAGATGTCTCGGAAAACGCTCTGATAAATCGAAACCCATTCGCGTTGTCCTGAAAGATAACATTGAGGTACTAACCATCTTGAAGGATAAAAGAGAAAACAATACCAAAAATATTGCAGCTGATTTAACCGTTTTTCAGAGGGAGCACCTCAAGAAACTCCGTGGCGAACTCTAGGATCGCATCGCACGTGGGGTAAAAACCTCTCCATAAAATACATCCGTGGGACTCCCAAAATTATCGATAGAACCTCGATCCAAATAAAAAACTAACCACCGGTAACATCCTTCAATTCACATTCTTATACACAAACCTGGCTACGCTATGCTCTAAATTGGATGAACTCACCATAGAGGTAGCCAAGTATAATCCGACATTCATTCCTTCCACTGAAACATTGCTACATCCCGATATAATGGACGCAGCGGTAAAAATACCTGGATACGTACTTTATAGAAAAGACAGAATAAAAACTAAAGGTGGCAGAGTGGCAATTTATTGTTTGGGAAGTATCCAATCTGTCAGAATGCAAGTGCGACCCAATGCTCAATTCCCAGCGATCCACTCTGACATGCTGTGGTTTAGCATACAAATAGAAAATCTAAAATTTGAGCTAGCATGCATAATATGCATAATATGTGTGTAGCAGTGTCTGGTCTGTATATTATACAGACCAGACACTGCTACACACGAAAATATTAAAGAGAAAACTAACGAAATCATAACTTCTATGGATCAAATATCTTCGCAACATGATGTTTACTTACTGCCGGTCGGTAAGTAGTTTACTCGGTATCGGTAGAGTCTATCGGTCAGTCGTTTAGGTCGGTAGAGTATGGAAATGTTTGATTCATATAACCGTTAAAGGGCTATGATGTAAATAACATGTATGTTAAGCTTTGTGGAAATTTGCTCAATAGATTTAGTATAAATTGATGTGACTTGAGTGTACCTGTGATCAATAAAGATGCAAAGTTGGCAATATATGTATTTTTTAATGGAGGAGGTTTATATGATATCAAATTTGTTGTAACTTACCACTAGATAGAGCTACAGTACATCAACTTCTATACCGCTCAACCAATCGCTATGAAAATTGGTATACATTGATATTCGAGCTAGCATAATATTTGAGCAAGTATAATATATTCGCTTTATTAACTTTATTGTTACTCGCCACCAGGTTGCGTTACAGCACATCAATTGCTATACCGCTCAACTAATCGCCATGACAATTAATATACATAGACACTTGGCCACACATAATATTTTTGCGCTATTCACTTTATTGTACTTGGCACCAGATGGCGCTGCAGCACATCAACTTCTATACCGCTCAACCGGCCCCCATAAAAATTGGTATACAAAGACATTTGAGCAGCATAATATATTCGCGCTATTTCCATTGTTGTAACTCGCTACTAAGTGGCGCTGCAGTACATCAACTTGTATACCGTTCAACGGATCGCTATGAATATTTTTATAAATAGGTATTTGATAACGGGTATAATAAGGGCAACGCCGGGTGATATAACTAACTAGTCTACTATAATACACCAATCGCATTGAGGGCATCCAAAGGAGGTACCTTAAATACCTGTGTTTTCTTACGAAAGACAAATACAGTTCGGACAACTTTGTTAAACTATGTAAAAAACACCATTTGTTACCATTGATAAAACGGAGAGAAATTGCTGACTATACGTTCTTTCAAAAAATGCACAGGGTTCGTTGGATTGTCCCAAACTTCTGTCAAATTTCTATGGCAATGTTCCTCATTAAGTCCCTAAGATACAACAAAACAATTAGGCTACCTGTGGCATCATCTAATCACATGCAAAACACCTTTATGTGACGTGCGAGTAATAACCTCAATATAAACTGATTTGCGACGACTGTGATATTGATTATTTAGCACTAACGTTGTAACAGCGAGACGTATCCTCAGTAACAACTTCTTTTAGTCCTCTTTTTCTCTGGTTTAATGTTATTATTGCTTTGTATTCAATTTCTTGATCCTGTTTTGTGTTTTTTGCCTCTTTTACAAGTACGTAATGTAAATCACGTAATACACTAATCTATATTGTTTGACCCTGACGTGCGTTTCTGCTGGCATCCCATGTTTTCTAAATTGTTTCTACACGTGAGAACCTGTTATTGGCTATCAGTTAGTATTTTGATTTTTAAATAATATTTTACATGGCTGTTGGTTTTCTTTAAATAAATAAATAAATAAATATAAGCAAACGCGGTGTTGTAGCGATTCCCGGTCACATATTCGGTAACAACAATCAGGCAATGAACCGCGTCACTGACACCTGAATTTATAGTCGAGTATCGGTTTAGTACTTGAGTAATGCTTAGTCAAGTACCTGAATACCACGCGATAAACGATAAATACCTGACAACTGCCCAAGTATGGTCGCGAATTTAGTCGTATCAAGCTGCAATTCTGTAAAACGAAATGACCATTAAATACAGAATATTTTTAATTCCTAAATCGCTTGAAAGTAAATTACCAAATTTTATTTCTGATTAAGGAAAACGTTTGCCACCGCCCACGCTGATTGATTTTTAAATGTAGGTTTTTGAAATATTTGTATTTTATTTGATGTCCACTTTATTTCCAGCGTCGGGAAAAACATGAAACCATGTGGGGCGCCGCGTTGCCGCAATGTCGGTTGTTTTTATCCTGCTCGCGTTCACTGTCACTCCCGTTGTTTTCGTGATTCCTGTGATTATCTGTGGTTTTGCGCGACAAACCCACAAACAGCACCGGCGAAATTGAAATCGTCGTTAATCTGGCAGGTTCACTAGCATATCCATATAGAAGTTTTCAATTCAATAGTAAAAAATGGAAACATGAAAACTAGCCCAGAGTTCTATAATAAAATGAAGAAACATCGAAATTCACAAGAAAGTCGAAACACAACAACCCACAACTAGCGGAAATGGCATCTGACGATTCAAGTATAGGTGGTCCGATACTTGGCACCGAGGTACTTACTATAAGTAGTACGCAGCGGTTATTATGAGAATGGCAACACTTACGTCATTTCTATTTTGACAGAAAATTAGTTTTATCTTTGCGGTGTACGAAAATGGTTGCGTTTACGCTTGAAGAACGCTGGGAAATATTAAAATTTTGCTTTGAAAATGGGTCCAATGTTGTAGAATATTGCAAAAAAAAAGACGATTTTTTGTTTCCAAAATTGGAAAAGCATGACTTGAGTGACATTTGGTTTCAACAAGACGGCGCTACATGCCACACAGAAAACGCTACCATCGAAAATCGCATTATCAGCCGAAATGCTGATGTCGTTTGGCCACCACAGAGCTGCGATTTGACGCCGCTGGACTATTATCTTTGGGGTGCCGTCAAAGACAAATGTTACGCCAACAAACCAGTAAAAATTGATGATCTAATGAACTACATACGCACTGCCATTGGCGATATTTCGCCGCATACCAATGAAAATATGCTCAAAAACTGGAACGATCGAATGGGCTACTGTATGGCCAGCCATGGCAGCCATATGAATGAAGTTGTATTCCACAAATAATGGCAAGAATTTAAGTTTCAAAAATAAAAATAAAAACAAAAAAAACAGCAGTTTTTATTTTATAGCATTACAAAATCTAAACTTTTGAATGGCCCACCCGGTATAAGAAGCACCGAGGTACTATAGGTAGTTCCACTTATAATCAACAATCTTCATCCAAGTACCCCTCTGTGCGCCACGACAGCAGAGAAGGCTCATGAGACAAAGAGAAATTAAGAGAATAATATAGGTAATATCTTTATATAAAACTGGCGTTACCTTCGTACATCATCGCATTCAGTGAATCGATTTAGCTATGCTTACATTTTAAAATGCAGTTATATTCTGCTGACTATATAGAACTCAGCGCGTAGAAAGAGAGAGGGGACAAAACTTCGTTCGCGGGCATAATGCAAATTTCCCCAACTGCGTCTGGAGAGATAAGCAGATAAGAACTCCGTCGAAAGTAAAATAAAAGAAAAAGAGCTGAAAAAATACCGGCGTAATCAAGAAATACAAGAGGAGCGTGTGAATCTGTCTTCCAGTCTTCCAAATTCCCATTCTCTCCCCAAGGAGAAGGCGGCGGGAGGGGGGGGGGGGAGTTCCTTTCGTAATCTTTGCTCTGCAATTTTGCCGTACACGCCGCATGAAAGTTTGTCGCTGAGGCGACAGGTGTGGACGATCTTTCGAGTTGAATGAATTAACTTTCGTTTTATCTCGCGCAGCAAGGTCGGTCTCGAATTTTTGATTATGGCTGTTGTTGGACAAAGATTCCTGAGTTTTTCAGATTTAATTGGGCTACACTTAAAATATTCGGAATAAGGCAAGAGACAAAATGAAATTAATTGAAAATACTTTATTCTTTTTCGAAGTACTATCCAACAAATCGATGTTTTCGTACTACAAAACTCTTTTGTATTTGGAGCGGTGCGAGAAGTCACATTATCGCTTTGATGATTATGAAGATGGTTACTAGTTTGAATAGGCGCTTTAATATAGTAAAAAAGTCTGAACAGCGAATAGCGACGGGCGAGATATTTTTGATTTTAAAATCGCATGATGGCAACATTTTTTGAGACTCTCTTCAGCTGGATACGGTCGGATCGAGAAACCTTGGGAATGATTCTTATGCTATGAGTAACTGTCATACTCCTAAATGCAAACGTGTTAGATACACGTGATCATTTTATAGTAATAGGTAGATATTTAGTATAAAAGAAAATAAACATTATAAAAAAATAATATTTTTATGAAATAAATGAAATATCGGTGGATTAGTTAAAATTCTTTATTTATTATATGAAATGCATAATTAACATCTAGTTTCCCGCTAAAGCAGTTGCGAGGCAGCAGTGGAAGGCGGTAGGCAGTTACAAATCGGCGATTTTGACATACTGTGTTCATTCCCACAGAGGAGAATCGAATCATATATAAGATAAAAACAAATTTACCGCGTGAAGTCTATAACACCCGACGTTTCGGCGATGTTGCAACCACTTTTTTCCAGGGTCGACGGTATACCCCGGACAGCGGCGGTTGCAGCATCGCCGAAACGTGGACTGTTACAAACGTTACGCGGTAAATTCGTTTTTATCTTATTTATAATATCAAACAACCGCGATATTCTTCTAGAACCCAATTACTGCCTCATTCGGGATAATGTGAGGCCAATCGGTCTAGCAGTAGGTCAATAGCACTTGATCAAAGACGAATGGCTGCTCAGCATCTCAAGTGCTTTTATTGGTTAGAGGATCATCGGTTGCTTACCACTCGCCCGATGAACCTTAACTGCGAAGTGTTTTTATATCCGTTGCGGATACTTTATGTGTATTTTTGTAAGAGAGTTCGAGATAAGGAAGGTGTTTGCAAGTTTTCTGAGAGGGCAGAGTGCTTCGCTATGCATTCCACTCCCGCAGGAGTCGTCCGCAGAGTAAAGAAACTTTAAAGGAAATAAAAGAGTTCATATTCGACCTTTATATACCTCCGCTCGGGGGAGCGCAGTTGCGCTTGAAAAAGCATTTAATTAAGTTTTTATTACACCGCGATATGGTTTCGGTGGCTTTCCTCCCTTATAACCCGTATATAAATTAGGGAATTTTACTACTTCTGATTTTTCAGTCTGTAAGATTATTTTAATGATTACGGAAATCGACCTGTATTGAGGTGCGGTCTACTCGGAAAACCTCTAACTGTCGCTGGTGAGTATTGCAGGATTCGAGATGTCTTTGTTTGTTGGTTGCACAATTTATTGTCGTTTTTAATACGTCAGAAATACTAAATTCTTAGGGATCACTTTAGATGAAAATTTAAACTGGAATCAACATATCGATAATTTGTGTGCAACTTTGTCATCGGCAGTCTATGCTATAAGAAAGGTGAAATTTCTGGCTGGCGAACGTGCAGCGATCAGTGTGTATCACTCCTGCTTCCATTCAAAGATGTCTTATGCGATACTACTATGGAGTAATGCAACCGATACCCATCGCGTTTTTGTGCTACAAAAGCAAGCCGTTAGGACAATTTTTGGTGTAAGCAGAGAAACACATTGCGCCCCTTTTTTTATTAAAGCTGGTATCCTTACCATGCCGTCTATGTACATATATCAGTGCCTTTTATACGCCAAAGAGAATGTTTTAAATTGCGAGCTTCACTCCACTCGGCATAGCCATAATACGCGACATAAGAACAATGTGTAATTGCCTAAAGTACGCTTGACTAAATATCAAAAAACATTTTTATATATAAGTTTTAAATTGTTCAATGCTTTGCCATCATTAACGAAAAGACTTGAGATGGCAGCATATAAAATCTGCTTGAAAAATCAGTTAGTCAAACATGCCCTTTACAAACTGACGACTTTTATGATATTGCGTCCACAATTGCTTGATTATAAATAACCATATTATGACTATACTTTCGAACTAAGTTTTAGATTTTATTGACATTGTTTTTAATTACGCATGTTTCAGAATTTTTCTTTTTATGGTATTGATTATTATTTGTTTGATTATTGATTATTTTGTAAATTTGACTATTTTTAAGTAATCACCTCTGATTACAATATTTTTTTTTTCCTTTCAATTAATCAAAGCGGTTTTATCATCCGGTAAATTATGATTGTAAAATTTTACATGTTCCTCAGTATTGTGAAATGCTTTTATGGAATGAATAAATGATGATGATGATGATGATGACAATAGAACGCGCATGCGAGCGATATACAAATATAAAAACAGGAATTACGGCAGCGGCGATATCGACCACCTTGTCATATGACAATAAACCCGCACATTGTCAAATTTTCACAATAAAGAGTAGAAACAAACAAACCTTGCCGAAAGGTCGTTTGGTAAAAAATTCACGCGGTAAGTTCATTTTTATCCTTTTTATATTTTTTATTGTGTATGTGAGGGACCACCCCTCACAGGACACCAAATTATTCGATGTGAGGTGGTGGCGTCAACCAACAAGCTATCTCCGTATTTAAAGGCGGTTTTGATGAAGCAGAAGATATTTATTGATTGAATCGATTGAATATTGCCAGTTATAACGCTTGCCGAACAGGCTATGTAATCGCGGATGTAGTGACTCGCGGGCCGAATGACTGAATTAGTGAATGAATGCTTTGGTTGCTTTTTGGCCGGTTTATATAGGCCGTGAAATGATGCAATTCGAAATATTCTGAGTAAAAGTATTGTTTCATCGTGCTAATTCATAGCTGCACGAGTCAAAATAGTAGCTGAATTGTGTCAGTGGATTTGACTGGAAATCGATGCATTTGTTGATCGTATGTAGTGGACTTAAGATCCGTTACATGTTATTATATAATAATATCGTCAAACCGATTGATATTACCTTTTTTTATATATTTTAATATAATCTTATAATATTATTTATAGCATGATACGTTTGTATCAATATTATACCTATATATTTATAAAAAACCTATATCTATTAAATTCATAATGTGTCTTTCTTATCCCTTTCCATGAATTTTACCGTATCACGTTAAACCAATAGTTTCTTTCCCGCTGTAACAATATGTCTACTTTAATATTGAAAATTTTATTTTTACTTATGTTTGAAGCGTACTTTTTGGAATTAATAAACTATGACTATGATTATGTAATGTTTAAATATTAAGTAAAAATCGCTTTTAACCCCTCAAATGAATGGCGATTAGCTCGGGTTGCCTACGGCAAAATGTATATAAATTTATATTTACATTTACATTTACATTTACATAGAGCGGGGTTTACTATAGAGCTATAGCATTACTATAGAGCGGATTACTATAAAGCGGCGCACATTTACATTTATATTTACATTTATATAAATTTATATACATTTTGTATACATTTTGCCAAGGCATCCCTTAAGGGACGCCTCACATTTGAGGGGTTAAGTTTCTCGGAAAAACAAATTATAATAAATAAAACTAAATACAATCGGATTCTTAGTTGTCACAAACTTAACTTCAAAGTAAAATTGTGAGTATTAGTATTTCAATTATTTAAAATATGTTATAGCAGGTTATTATAAGATACCCTATGTAAACAAATATGCACCGTCATACAATATTTCTGAAATAATTATATTCATAACAGCTTTATCGTAACAACTTTTCCTACAATAAGGCCTTATCTGTTCCCAACCGGCGCATAGCGTATGGCTCTTTAAGAACTTTAATATTGGTGCGGGCGCGTAGCTAATGTTCTGCACAGTTAAGTCAATTATCCCAGGAGTAAGAACCACCTGCCGGCAGCAAGATACCAAACTTTATTATTAGCACTATCAGCACTATTTAAAGAAAAAGTAGATAGATCTGAACTCATGTGAGGAAACGACTTCGTAGATAGGTAAGGATAAAATCTATCGTTTATTGTTGATACTTGTACAAGGTAAGCGCAAGAGAATCGATTAACTGAATGCGAAAATATCAGTAAATATCTAAAAGTTATCAATTAAGATAGTGACCGCCCTAATATAAATACCAGAAACAGAAATTAGCTCTCATATCCCAAGTTCCGAATAAAAAATTTGGAACAACTTTTATGGGAAATCGTATCGATTTCTACAACATAATTTCTCAGGAACCTTGAATGTTTCGAGTAAAACAGTTTAATCATCGCATTAAAGATCTACGCTTAAAAAAAACATACTATAAATTTAATGACTACTTTAATGATATAGATGCCTGGTGTTAACGTACCTTACATATTTTTTAGATTCACTTTCTACATACATATATAATTATACGAACACTAAAGAAGTTCCTTTTGTTACCTTACCTATTTTTCGTTTTATTCTTAATACAATCTTTGTTTTGCATGTGTCATCTACGCAACGAAGCCATCTAAAAAATATTTGTATCAGAAAATCAGTTTCTTGTTATTTTCGGCAGTTTTCTCAAATAGGTAAATTCCACGTCCTTCGGAAGAAATAAAATAATGGACTATTAATATCTGTTGACGTTCAGCATGGGTACGGTATGTATTTACCAGGTAAGGGTAAATACATACCGTAGATCAAATGTAAATAGGTACATACAATAGATCACTTACTGGTAAGGGTTTGAGTATTATACAGTTAACGGGTGCACAAAAGATAAATTTGAATAAAATATCAAAGTTATAAAATTTATACAAGGAGTTGTACTTATTAAAAGGTCGAAAACCTCTGATTTACAGAAAATATACATTGCATATTACACACAACTATTGCACATCGCAGAATGACCTCACCGTTTTGATCTCCGATTTTAAACCGGCACAGGGCTGTCACTCTACTACTCCACATAATGATATATAATATAAATCATCAACAGGAATCGATAATATTATACTAGAAGTCTAAAAAATCAGGAAGATTCATAAGTAATAAATTATTGATAAACCAACAAGGAAACAAATATAATACCAAGTTTCACCACGTGAAAGAAATCGAATTCCAACATTCGTCATTTACACCCTTGCATCACACACTGCCCACGTACAGATAAGGCACAACAAAACGACTATTCTACTCCTCGACAATCATGATTCAGCATTCATATCTGGAAAGAAGCAACGGGGAAGAAAATGATACACTGCCAAATCTTTACAATAATCCGGGATAACAGGAAGCATCTTTATCATATCATTTCTACAACCATTAAAGTTATGCCTGTAATTTTGTTGTCGTTTAAAGAGTTGATATATTCGAATTTCAAATCGAATTTTCGAAATGTCATTCCGCATTTAAGAGACGATTGATTGTGATTTTTTTTATTGTTTTTGCTTAAATTTGTCTTTAATAAAGACATTTTATTTTGGTTTGCAAAAGGATACGCTTTGTTTTTGAGATGTTGATGAAGGGCGATCGTTCGCTAGCGATAAAGGGATCCCATTAAACCTACAGTGTACCGTCGAAAGTGGTACTCATCCAAAAATACATCTCGTTTAAACAATAAGCATTTCCCAGTCCAGTCCGGGAAAACCTTCCAGCTATGTAAGTGGCTTTAATTATTTTTATTTTTTCATCAAAGTGTCATCCTTTAAACGAATTATTTAAAAAAAGATTTTATATATATATATATATATATATATATATATATATATATATATATATATATATATATATATATATATATATATATATATATATATATATATATATATATATATATATATATATATATATATATATATATATATATATATATATATATATATATATATATATATATATATATATATATATATATATATATATATATATATATATATATATATATATATATATATATATATATATATATATATATATATATATATATATATATATATATATATATATATATATATATATATATATATATATATATATATATATATATATATATATATATATATATATATATATATATATATATATATATATATATATATATATATATATATATATATATATATATATATATATATATATATATATATATATATATATATATATATATTAATATTTGATTGTAAATGTGTAAATTATTATTTTTTCAAATTGAAATTATGTTTATCACTAAATAAATGAAATGATAAAATAATGAAAGGGCACTTATCTGCTCTGTGGTGACCAGGAGTGACTCCACGCCTTTTTCGTTTTCTCTTCTTTCAGTATTTGCGGTTTCCTACTGTGGTATTCTAACCTTTCTACTTTATCCTACAGCGGCAACACAACAATGCGAAAGACGAGAATGAATGCTGGAAAATAATAGGCGATTAGTGTTTCTTAAATATTAATGATTTTTATAAAATGTATATCAATATTTCGGCTCAGCCGTCGTTAAGATATATGACATTTCTGAAATCGAACAATTCGTTGAAAATTTAAATTCAAGGAATCGAACAAAAAGAAATGGATTAATAATATTTTACACGATTTAGTTAAGGTACCATAACCAACCGTGCAAAACGTTATTTTAAAATGAATGATTATAAATTAAAAGAAAAAGCATTTGATGATTATGATAATATGATAAACCTTATTAATTTTGCCTATTGAGACCGGAACCTTTGCAAGCGCCTAAAATATAAATATAAGCCAATTCCCAAGATTTGACGTCCCTTTCTTTTGCATTATCCCCAAGGCATTTTATTATTTTAACTTTAAAACATTGATCAAAAGATAAATTATGCGCCCTGGCATGCAAAGATATTGGGAGTTGGCTTTCATTTCCTACACTAGCCCTATGATTATTTAGTCTAATATTAAGTGGTGTTGTTGTTTCACCGATATAAAAGGCATCACAAGTCCTGCACAGAAGTTGATATACTATATTTTTTGAAATACAACTGCAATGAAAGGGAACCCTGTAACTATTAGTAGTATTTGGACTGGTAAAAAAAGGACTTAGATCTAACAGAGGACAAGTTTTACAACGTGGACGACCACAAGGTTGAAGCCCAAAAGTATTATTACCAATAGAGAAATTTTGATTATTTTTTGTTTTGTTTAATATTGATCTAATATTAGGTGGTCTGCGGAAAGATAAAATTGGCGGTGAATCTAAGAGATCCTTAGTGGATGCATCATTAGAAATGATGGGGAATAAATCAGATAATATATCTCGTAGTTTCTCAGCACCAGGAAAATAAGTGGTGCTAAGAAAGATTTTATTATTATTATTATTTTTATTTGAAGAAATTTTAGGTTTTGGTATATATTTTACTTCAGAGTTTAGAATATGTTTATCCAATAGAGGAGCAAGGTATTTTCTTTCAAGAAGAGATTGCTTTAGATTATTGAGATATTTATCTAAATTTTCTTTGTTGTTAACTAAACGGTGTCCGCGAATGGATATTGAATAGGGAATGGATCTCTTGGTGTGAAATGGATGACAGCTATCAGCTATCAGCTATCAGCTGACAGCTATCGGAAATTGTAATTTCCGAAGGTAAAATTAAAACCGCGATTCATATAAAACCTACAAATAAAGAACAGTATTTACACTTTGATAGCTGTCATCCATTTCATCCATCATCAAATGCTTTTTCTTTTAATTTATAATCATTCATTTTAAAATAACGTTTTGCACGGTTGGTTATGGTACCTTAACTAAATCGTGTAAAATATTATCAATCCATTTCTTTTTGTTCGATTCCTTGAATTTAAATTTTCAACGAATTGTTCGATTTCAGAAATGTCATATATCTTGACGACGGCTGAGCCGAAATATTGATATACATTTTATAAAAATCATTAATATTTAAGAAACACTAATCACCTATTATTTTCCAGCATTCATTCTCGTCTTTCGCATTGTTGTGTTGCCGCTGTAGGATAAAGTAGAAAGGTTAGAATACCACAGTAGGAAACCGCAAATACTGAAAGAAGAGAAAACGAAAAAGGCGTGGAGTCACTCCTGGTCACCACAGAGCAGATAAGTGCCCTTTCATTATTTTATCATTTCATTTATTTAGTGATAAACATAATTTCAATTTGAAAATATATATATATATATATATATATATATATATATATATATATATATATATATATATATATATATATATATATATATATATATATATATATATATATATATATATATATATATATATATATATATATATATATATATATATATATATATATATATATATATATATACATATATATATATGATAAGGTTTGTAAAGAAATCCGTTTATAGGATGATGTTTTTATTTAAAATAAAATTAGTAAAAGCTACTTAACCCTTGGAGTAAATGGGTATTTTCATGGATGCATCTGTCTCTTTTGCAGGATTTTCGGCGACATCGACCTGAAAGTACTATAACTACGAAACTACTACACCAATCATAAAAAGAACAACTGCACAATGATTGCATTGAAATTTCGAATATAGAATATTGAAATATCATTTTGTAAAACAATTAGATAATTATGAATAAATATGAGAACGTCAAAGAAGTGAAAAAAACGCGGAACCAGATCTGGTCGTATCATACTCAACGGATAATTGTTTCAGAACCAGATTTGGTCGTATCATACTCAACGGGTTAAAAATTAGCGAAGTAAATCCCAGCTTGTATTGGGAAATGCTTATGTTTGAATGAGATATACTTACGGATGTGCGCGACTTTCGACGGTGCAATGTAAGTTTAAAGGTGCTTTTGCAGTCGACTAACGATCACTATTCAACTATATATATATATAGTAGGTACTTTTCCAAAACCACACTGCTATACATATTAATTTTAAAATATAGTTCATTTATTCCTTACCTACGGTATACGTATGTACAAACATATGGGCCTATCATTGTTTTTCTTTAGCTAAATTCTCGTATTAGATATACTCGGAGGTATATTATGCAAGGAGCGAGGTTGGTTAATTTGAGGGATTCATTAAAGGTGGAAATATCATTATGGAGCTTCCACTTCATAATACTCGGCGTAATAAAAACAAGAAGGCACAACCCCGAAATATTAATGGGGATGGAAATTTAATCGGAATTCTCAATGATATACAGATAAGATCTGCGCACAAAGAGGTTTTACGTTTTATAGATAATGAAAATGTAGCTGGGCGTTGATTAACTGAAGTGAAAGCGAAAGCTTTGTTATGGGAGAATCGCTATTTAATTAATTTTGGAAACTTTTTTGGCGCTTATGACATAGATAGTTTAAAATATTAGACTAAAAGCATGTTTAATCATATATATAAATATTAATTTCATAATAAAAATATAACACAAATCCTGCCTATTTAATTGAACAAAATATATTTTTTACTGTTATACACGTATTTACCTACGCTACAAATTATACTTGTATCAGATCTACATATATACACGCAGTGACACACCTACATAACTATAGGCAAACATCATAAGAATCAACACCTGGTGGAATGCGCTTATGACGAAACTGGTTAATCCAAGGTTTAAAAAAATCGGGAAAGGTCGCGGAATAAAAAAGTGTATTACGTGTATGTACATAACCATCTCCTTATTCAGATGAAGCGCATTCAACAGATGCTCATGATGTGTTCCGTCATTCGCGGTTTTGTGTTTTGCTGTGTTGGAATATCTCGTATATGAGCGACGCAAAAAATACCCCCGTATTTAAAAAAATACTAAATAATTTTTGGAAAATTTTAATACCACCGAAGTACTACAAAAAACATGCGACGCTTAAACGGTAGGTACGTTTGAATGGTAGGTATTTTTCCATAGGTATTGCGCAATTCGTATTTCGTTTCGGACGAAAATATTTTTCTTCTTTCGATATTCTTCTGCTTTCGTGGCCTCTCATCCCGCCTTATCTAGAGTGCTTTAATAGATACATAAATACTCAGGATGTACTAGTATAAAGTGCCGGATGAAAATGTTCATCTGATTCCAAAATTATTTTTCTTCGGTTCATATACCTCCTTATCTAGAGTGCTTTAACTTTGAATTAGATAGACCAAGTACTCAGGATGCATAAAGTATCGTACTACAATATTCTTCTCCTTCCGATATTCTTCTTCTTTCGTTGGTTTCTATCGCCTTATCCAGAGTGTTTTAATAGATACCTAAGTACTCAGGATGTATGAAGTTTCGGACGAAAATATTCTTCTTCTTCCGATATTCTTCTTTTTCTATGAGTTCCTATCCCGCTTTATCTACAGTGCTTTAACTTCGAAGAAGAGAGACCAAATACTCAGTATGCATAAAGTTTCAGACTAAAATATTTTTTTTCTTCTAGGGTTACTATCCCGCCTTATCTAAAGTACTTTAATATATAGCTAAGTATTCAGCATGTATGACGTGTTGGACGAAAATATTATTCTTTTCCCGACATTAAAATTTTTGCATGAATTCCTATCCCGCTTTATCTAGAGTGCCTAAATAGCTACCCAAGTAATATAGAGATATAAAGTTTCGGACGAAAACTCATTCGTAATCAGTAAGGGGGAAGGGGGGGGGGGTATGTAATATTTTCAGATGAAGCAGTCATTGGCTACTTGTCGGGAAATTCTTGGGGTGGCGAAAACGTTTTTTTTTAATATGTCGTTGACTATTTAAATAAATGCAGTCATTTTGTTATTTTCAGTATAACCTAAAATTATTAACCTAAATTAACCTTAATCACAATACTGTAGGATTTCTGAATACAGTAAACTAAAAATAAATAAAACGTAATTTTACTGCACTAACAGCACCCCATCGCATCGTATAAAATTCAATCAACTCTACGAACGTCTAGAGTCATGTTGAATTTCCATTAGACTCTGCTCAGCGTGTGCTCGAAGAAGCGCAAGGCCATAGTCGTAAGAAACATCCTCAGGTAGCAGTTATCTGGGAAATGTTCGTGTTTATCGTCAGCTCTAACTGGCTGTATTGCCCTTTAGAGCATATATAGGGGGCAATTTCGTGAGAAGATTAGACAAAGACGGAGAGACCCTGTTTTTATTTTTGGAAAATATCATTATTTACTCCTAGCAAAGACTAAGAGTGACTTGCATTAACCGGCCTGTTAACTTCTGCTAACCGTGGTTTGCTAACTTATGGCGGTTAAATTATGTCGGCTCACTTTTTAAAAAAGCATTAGTTTTTGAGGTGGTTCTAATAAAAGCGATTCTCGTATATTTCTATACTCGCTAGATTTCGTATACCTACTCGCTCCTATATTTAGTACTACTATATTTCGTACTACTGCCTACCGTACATTTGTTTTTTAATCAAAGCTATTTAATTGCCGCGTGAAATTTCGTTTTTTTCCATTATCGCCAACAGACTTCAACAAGATGCAAACAAGTGAATCTGCATAAAAAAAAAACAAAAGAAACTCTGTTTGATTTTATACAACATAATAACAGATGTATTTGATATGCCTGTTAGTATTTATATTTATTTAAATATAAGGGGACAAAGGGGGGGATTATTTAATGGTTTCCTTAAAATTACTATTAAATGATGAAAAAATATCAATTTACCCGAACCTGTCGTTATAAGTTGTCAGACCTCTGTTTATTAGGTAATGCTTCGTATAATTAGAGTTTTATCTCTTTATATAAAACAGGCGCGGGTTACGAGTAATAAAGAGGAGCCACAATGGATATATTATTTTCGACCAGATACGCACTGTCAAAAATATTTTTTATTACATTGTAGAGAAACATCATATCGTAGGTTGTACGCCTATTTTCAAGGCTATCGAGTTTAAAAAGAGCTAATCTGTCCTTGTATGATTCAGCAAATTTATTTTCCCTAATGCACAAGTACCTTGTGAATGAATTTCTACCTAAATGAATGTTATTTAAAAAAATGCAGAAAATTTGTTTTGTTTTTCAACACATAGCAACACATGTATCAGCTGTGCCTGTCAGTATTTATTTTTATATGGTTTTTAATTATCACTATTTTTTCAACACAAAAGACATGGTTGTATCTCGCCCGAGCGCAGAGGTACTGAAATTGAAAGAGAAATTTAAATCTTTCAATTTCTTACATTCAATTATTCACTTTTGTAAGGAATGGGTTGCATACAATATTAAATCTGCCATTACCACGCCACGACTCGGTCCTGCAGCGTAAAGCGGCGCGGTACAGTCCATGGTTAACAATCCATTATTTATGAGAAGAGGGTTTGTTTAGATCAAAGGCGTAAATTTTGAGAAAAGAAAATAAAGTAAACTGGTTTTGGGTATTAAAATAGATCAGGATTAGATGATTCGAGCTGTGGTAACTCGCATAGAAACAAAATATATTCTCTCGCTTTCTACCGCATTTATCTCCCTCCTCTGCTTCACAAGTTTAAATAATATGACCATGGCCTACTCAGAATTCTATACATCTCAGGCATCTCGCACAGTAATCATCGTTCCTCGTTGTTCGTCAGTTAGTCAATCTGTACAGATATTTCGTTCCTGATATGTTTGGCAACGCTGCCCGCTATTTAAACGTCAATTTGTCGCTCCTTCGTTTTGAATACAAAAAAAGTAGTGTAATTATAATATCTTTACATCTATCAAAATCGTCAATCTATACAAGAAATAGGGTTCATTTTGAATCATTCATCATTGAAATTGGTGACCATTTGGGTGAGAAACATTGTTTTAAACTTCCTGATACTGTGAACAAATTTAAACATAGCCCTGTGAGCGGTACCTACCCACCCGACATCGTCGCCTAGTACGTCCGCGCCACGGTCCGCGCCGCTGCGTCTGAGATCTAAAAACGGCGTTGCCAGAAAACTATTAATAACTACTAACGTATATTTTTTAAAAATTCAAAATGAAATGCAAGATATGTATTATGACTCTACCGATAGCAGAAATGCTCAAATGCGGCCGTTGTTATGCCCAATATCATTTCTCTTGCCTATTTATGACACGAGAGTGTTATGATAATCTTACATCACTACAAAAAAATACTTGGAGATGTGATCATTGCAAGGAAATCGAGCCTAGATCGACCAGAAGTAAAGCTCTCGCCAAACCATCACCGGAGAGAGCACGATCACTGACGCCGACTAATCACCACGCACCGATCGCTAACCAGGATGCAACCTTAGCAACTTCTACCGGCACCACTACTCAGAAAAAAACACAAAAAAAGCAGGTGACGCTAAATGCAGCCACGACAGCTGTTACGGAACTGAATATGCTGAAAAACAGCGCTGCTAGCCTGGCAATTAATTCAGAACAATTCGAATCATTGCTAGACATAAGATATAAGGAATTTAAGAAGTCAATACTTCAAGTTTTTGAGGAGCGATTTGTTATTCAAGAAGCAAAAGTCACAGCCCTGCAGAATCGTAACGAAGCCCTCGAAAACTCGGTGGATTTTTTATCTGATCAAGTTGCTGGACTAAACAAGCGTGTAGAAACACTGGAAAACGAGAGAAAATTTATGCAAGAACTACAGAATAAAATCCTTCTCACGGAGCAAAAATTTGAATTACATGACCGTTATCTAAAGGCTCGAAACATTGAAATTAGAGGTGTTCCAGAGTTAGCTGGAGAAAATGCAGTCAACATCATCAATAGCATTGGAAATGTACTCAAAATAAACGTTACCAGAGATGACATCGACACAATCAGGAGAACCGGTCTTAAGAAGTCAGATGCCAAACCCCGCCCAATAGTCGTCACGTTTAACTCTCTTGGGTTCCGTAACAACGTCATCAAAGCCGCAAGAGAATACAATAAAAAATGCATAGCTCACAGCAATAAATTGTGTACCGCGGATATTGGTATGTCTGGTAACCCTCATCCCATATTTGTATGTGAGGATCTGACCCCAAAGAACAGGTACCTACTATCCAAAGCGAAGTCAGTAGCCAAGGAATTTAATATTAAATACGTATGGGTTAATTCGGGGCAGGTATTTATGAGGAAAGGCGACGGCCACAAGTCATTTATTGTTAATAGCGAATCCGTTTTCTCGACGGTATTATCAGCTGATGGTAATACTGACAATAATACTCAAATTAAAAACAAAAATACCGCCTCTTTTTTAGCTTCAAAGTAATAATTGTATTTGATATCCTGGATAATCTATCGATAATGCTGCAAAAGACAATTATTTTTCAACGATTTCGACATGATTTCGTAAGCGCCATGAATTATGGTTATCATGAACTACATACTTGCCATAATAGCATTTTATTCGAAGTTTTCATGTTTATTATTTTTATTATTTATTTATTGAACTCAAGACTATTAAATTATAATTTTATTATTATATATATAGATACCGATATTGATTTAATATTACGTAATTTTAATACTCATCATTTCTATCTTATTCATTACATAAATTGTCACATTGATATTGTTTCGCAAACTAGAAGTATCCTGCAACCTTACAAAAGAAATTTCACTACGGTAGAACCTTTTTTCGAAAATTATGGACATAATAGACTCAATTATTTCTGATTCTTTCCATACCTACAACGGAAGCAACCCGAAAGTTTGTCGAGCCATCTTGGGTGGTCCTGGATTTCTAAAAATAATATGCATTAATATTAGAAGCATAACGAAAAACTTCGATAACTTCTTAGTTACCCTCCAAGACCTAAATTGTAATTTTGATATTATCATCATGACCGAAGCATGGTTAAAAAAATCACCACTTGTAAAACCTATCCCGGGATACGTATCATCCACAAGTAAGGTAAATTACCTGCAGAATGATGGTATTGTGATATACTTTAAGGAAACGTTAGGTCAGACATCCGTAAAAGAAATAACAATCCCAGGAGCTAACTGCCTCCAATTCGATATAAACAACACAACTAGTATCATCGCACTTTATAGAAGCCCGTCTACATCTAACATCTCGCTCTTCCTTGAACATCTTGACCAGATTCTACAAGACAACTCTTCTAAACAAAATCTAATCTTAGGAGGCGATGTAAACATCTCCATCGCAGGTAATAAACACAGGCAAGCAGATGATTATCTGGATTTAATGTTACTACATGGACTGCGCTCTCAAATAAACGAACCTACAAGGGTAATTGCTAATATGAGTTCCTGTATTGATCACTTCATGTGTCGAACTAATAAAGATATATCCTCGGTTATTTATCAAAGTGCTGTAACTGACCACTATCCCATATGCATAAAATTACACGGTAAAACTCCGTACAATAAAACTAACAATTTACAAAGTAAAAAGAAAATAATAAACCTACCTGATATATGTCGAAATATTAGCGAAATAGATTGGAATCTCTTATATGATGCGACTGAAATAAACAAAGCTGTGGATTATTTTACACTAACGCTAACACATATTATAGAAAAGAATACATCCTACAAATATGTTAGGATACCTCACAGATCGCAAAAAATTAAACCATGGATTTCAGACGGCCTTCTACGATGCTTGCACAATAGGGACAAGCTGCACTCGGCAACTAAACGCAATCCAGAAAATTTAATTCTCAAGGAAAAATATGCCAAATATAGAAATATGTGCAATAAAATCATTAAATCAACTAAAGAAAGATTTTATAAAAATAAACTAGAGGCAGTTAAAGGCGACTGTAAAAAAACTTGGGCTGTAATCAAAGAGGCAACGTCCATGGATTCTGGTAAGCAGGCACCAATTAAGGAAATTAAGGCCGGAGGCGAAACTTTTTCTAGAGATAATCCAATGCTAATGGCAAATTTCATAAATAGTCACTTTTCTAAGGTAGGATTAGAACTTGCCAAAAATAAACTTAACTTCAACAAGGGAATTTCAGACCACGGTAAAAAAACGAAGTTAGCCTCCACTAAGTTAGATTCTAACGGAGTTAGCTTCGAACTGACGCAAACGACTGAAGAAGAAGTAAAAACAATAATAACTTCACTAAAAAATTCGTCATCCTCGGGCATGGACGGAATTAGTGTTTCTATATATAAAAGTGCTATTGATTATATAATCGGGCCCATTTGTCACCTAGTCAATATTAGCTACCAACAAGGGATATTTCCAGAGTGCCTGAAATGTGCAAAAGTAATTCCAATTTACAAAGGCGGTGATCATTCGAACATTCAAAACTACCGACCGATCTCCTTGCTTAACACACTGTCCAAAATTTTTGAAAAAGTAACAAAGAAAAGGCTAATAGAATATTTAAATTCGAACGATTTTTTCTCTAAAAACCAATTTGGGTTCCTTAAGGACCTAGGTACATCAGATGCTTTGGCCGAGCTAACAAAAACTGTGTCATCTTGTATAGACAGAGGTGAAAAATGTTTAGCTGTCTTTTTAGATCTAGCAAAGGCGTTCGACACTGTCCCACATGACGGTCTAATACAGCGACTACAGGATATAGGAGCGAAAAACAAGACATTAGCCTGGTTCAGAAGTTACATTACTGACAGAAAACAATATGTGTGCATTGAAAATGTTAATAGCAATCTGAGAAACTTAAATTATGGCGTACCACAAGGCAGTGTTCTGGGACCGATCCTGTTTCTAGTTTATATTAATAGTCTATGCGATCTAGTGACAAATAAAACTATCACATATGCTGACGACACAGTAATTATTTTTCAAGGCAGTAATTGGCATGAAGTATTTCAAATGGCAAATCACGAGATGGAATTGGTAAAAGATTGGTTAGATGAGGCTTTGCTCACACTTAATATCGGCAAGACCAAATTTGTTGCATTTAGTGCTACAAAAGCTGGACAAGCACCAGAAAATCTTCATCTGGTTATACATGACTGTGACAATAAGCTGACCTGCCGATGTTTGAACGTAGAAAGGGTAAACTCTATTAAATATCTTGGAATCATAATCGACAACAACCTACGGTGGTCTGGGCATATTGATTATTTATCCACAAAAATTAGACAACTTGGCTACGTGTTTAGGGATCTCCGCAACATATTAGACCGACGTACTATTAAATTGACATATTATGCGCTATGTGAGTCCATTTTATACTACGGCATTATTGGTTGGGGAGGATGTGCGAAAACGGTTCTTCAACCACTTCTTGTCGCGCAAAAAGGTTTGATCAAAATAATATTAAGAAAACCGTTCACGTATGCATCAGATCTCACATTTAAGGAAATGCATGTTTTAGAAGTGCGCATGTTATATGTGAAAATGATTTTAGGTCGGATCGTTCTTAAGGAAAAAATTAAATCCCAGCAAACTAAACACACAAGACGTGCCACTAGTGACTACGTTGCAGTTCCCCGAAGAAGTACATCATTTGGCCAAAGAAATTTCACTTATCTAGGTCCTAGGATATATAACATCCTACCTGCAGGTATAAAGATTAGCCCGAGCATTCCAATTTTTAAGAAACAACTGGTGTCGTGGATGCTTGGGCCAGGAAGGTACAGAATACACCAAGAACTCTCAACTATCTAGCTTTGTTTGGCTGCACTTTGTGACTATTTCTATTATTTTAATTTTTCTTTGTGACTATTTAATTTTTTTAGAAACTTTACTATTAATGGTATTATAATTTTATTGTGACTTTTTATTTTTCTTACAAATATTACAAATTTTATTTATAATTTAAATTATGACTATATAGTTTATTATTAACTGAAGGATATGTGTATTTAATTATCTATTTACTTCAATGTTTTATTTTATTATAATTATATATTTACATACTTTATTTTTATGCATATTTACATATATTTAATTCAATGTTTTTTTTTCCATTTTCGCTTTTTTACTTTTTGTTTAAACTACTTTTTTTTTCTTTTGATTATGTTTTCTTTTAAAACTAGTATTTGTTTAATATGTCTGCCCTGGAACAAGTGTTCATACTTAGTTGGGCGACATGGGACCGATCTTCACTATAAGCGTGACACAACTTGCTGTGGGTTTTAGTGCAGTGTAGATATTAAATATAATTTGTTACGCTTGTCGCTTATTATGTGCATTGCTTTAAATAAATAAATAAAAAATGGTTTCGTCGGCTCCTAATCCGGTCCTGTGTATCTTGGGCCTGATAGCCTGTTTGTGTTTTCTTAGATCAGCTCAACTCATGGTTCAGCTTTTTATAATGTAAACTGTAATCCATGTGAATTGCTTTAAATCATCACTCGCTTGATAATGTTTGAACTGGAGGTTGGTTGGGAGCTAATAGGTCCTGTTGAGTTATCCACGAAAACCCATGTGTTCAGGATCGGTCACACTCATGGGTCAACACCCATCCTGCGGCCTCTATCTAGAGGAGCAAGCCAGGGTAGGACTCTGGCCTTCAGGCCAGTTTCCCTTAGAAGTCAACCTTCGGGCGCTCCTGGACGGTTCGCGCACCGTGCCGCGTCAGCTAATCGATTATGCATTCTGACCGTCAGCCGAGGGAGTCTAAATACAGTACTGTCTCCTATAGAGCGGGGGTAGTTGTTTACCTTACGGCAACTGCTCTTGAAACGACCAATCGGCTTCCCGATACCGGGTAGCGAGCCTGACAAAGGATGCCATGGTACGCGGTAGATTCGGTAGATACCGTATCACCGCTATGTAAGGGAGAGGACCGCGCAAGCGACCTCGAACCTGTGACCAGTCGGAGACCGGAGTAATCTGGTCGCAACTGGAAGTAATGGTGAGAGTGTCGGCCCGTAGGGATCACCGGATAACATGGTTATCTCGCGGTCAGGCGTTGGCTTCTTACGGGAATGTACCGTAACTAGACGGTGGACTGTTTTGTTCTTAGTCTTCTACGCTCACCTCACGGGAGACAGAACGATCTAATATCGTTAAAACTTCACGAGGTTACAATTTCGCCCATTGTAGTTGGCAACTCTAGTTGAAGGTTGGTTAGATAGTTACCTTGTACCCGTACTTAGCCCTGTAATTTTTTAACATATCTCGATATTATGAGTTTACGCTGCGACTCACTCCAGCTTGACCGCGCGGTAGCAGCGGGTGCGGACGATTCGGGGCGCTTATGGCGATTCGCCAGGCGGTAATCGTGAATTTTAACGCCCGCTCCCAATTGATATTCTTCCCCCGTGATGAGCATATTAATTGCGGGGTCCGTTGCGGTGCCGCCGCCGAACCGGCGAACGAAAAGTTTATAATTAAATTTCGAGCACGTTCATCGTTTATGTTTGCGATTTTAATTTGATTTCGTGCGCGAAAACTGCGGTTGCCAAGTTTGACTAGGACCCTAACGGAGCACCTAGCTCACCGCAAATAATCAAATAAAGAACAGGGCTGACGGGTTATGACCTAGCGGTAGCGACACACAAACAACCCGCCTTTAACCCTTGGAGTAAATGGGTATTTTCATGGATGCATCTGTCTCTTTTGCAGGATTTTCGGCGACATCGACGGCGCTCGACTTAAAGTACTATAACTACGAAACTACTACACTAATAATAAAAAGAACAACTGCACAATGATTGCATTGAAATTTTGAATATAGAATATTGAAATATCATTTTGTAAAACAATTAGATAATTATGAATAAATATGAGAACGTCAAAGAAGTGAAAAAACAATGGCCGACTTTGACATTTGCGACGCGACATTCAAAGACCCGAAATACTTTATATACACGATAAACGGTACATCTAATCAGTTTAGGGGGACTATATGATGTTGTAGAAATGGTTTTACTTACGTTTCGTTCAAATAAACACCGAAAACTACACGAAGAACGTTTCCGAAGCGGCGACACACGCACCGCGGACTTTGACGTTTCGTGAAGGCGGGCGTTCAGTTTTGCCGCGGTCCGTAATAATATGTTGCATGGACTGCGCAGTTACTGCTGCGAACGCTACAGAGAGAATTTAATTCTGTACCGATCTGCAATACGCATGAAAGAGACAAAATGCTTTCGATGGTAAAAAAAGAGTTTGAAAGCGCGCGCGCCGAGCGCGACCAGATGTGGTCGACTCATACTCAACGGATAATTGTTTCGCGACCAGATTTGGTTGACTCATACTCAACGGGTTAAAGTTAAAAGTCTGGAATCGTCCCAATTGCCGGTAGGCAATAGCAAATTTTTACATTTGAATTTTAACCATATTCGACTCATTTATTTATATTTAATTAATTTATTTATAATTTTAATTTATGTATTTATATACATAAAGTTATACATAGCTAGACATATTCTAGCTGGCTGCAAGGTGGCCTTAGATCAAGGACGGTACACTTACCGCCATGACAAAGTTCTCGCTGTTATTCGCGAGGTAACTAGCCCCTCAGTGACTCGTGCCAACAAGGAGCCATCCCGCACAGTTTGTGCGGGATGGCTATAAAGGCAAAAAACATTTAAGTACAAAACTTTCTCAATAATTGAGAAAGTTTCAGATTGGATTCTGGAGGTCGATTCGGTCTCTAAGCCTGAAAATTCCGGATGCAACGCCCTCCCTGATGGCCCTTATTGTAGAATTAACTGTTCCATGGAAATCAAATATCCCAAAAGACCATGAGTAGAAATTAAATAAATACTATGATCTCGCCAATACCGTCACCCGAAACGGCTTCACTATTCACCTTCACGCGGTGGAAGTTGGCGCTAGTGGGCTGCCAGCCAAATCTTTGTTTAACCTCTTTAAATATCATGGTCTTTCCAGAAAAATAATCAACTCTTTCCTAGAAAAAATATCTAAAACCGCGATTTCCGCATCTCAAATTCTATGGCTTCGAAGGGAGAGCGAATGGGTGGTAAGGTGAACGCTCACATGTGGCAAGACAGCTGTCCTAAACCTTCTACAGCCGGTAGTTAGTCCGGAGTCCACCGCTCATCCCCCAGATGTGTAATAATAGTATTATGATGGGCCCGACTCCGGTCGGTGAATTCCATGGCAGCTCCGTATGTATTATATTCGTTGGACTGACTTGTTGCTAAGTCTCTGCGATTACCCAACAATTGAAAGAATGATCCTATATCGTTTTAACTTCCTAGGGTGGCGGTTTCGCCCTTCCGTAGTGGACAATTCTAAAGTTCTTTCAATCCTAAATTTAGTACTAGTATCGTCTACTATCCTTCCTTCCTTCCTCAGCCTGGTTTAGTTCACACCTGGACGTAGGCCTCTTCCTTCTTCTTCCATATCTGTCTGTCAGCTGCTGCCCTAAGTCAGTTGGCAGTTGACGTCTACTATGGCAAACGGAAAAGTTTTTCTGTTTCATATAAGTATAATTAATGTAAGTATAATTACTAAACTTGTATAATTAATGTAAAACAGATTATTCAACAGTTATTTAGGTATCAATATGCATAAGTAGAACAGTAAACATCTTGACTTTCGGTATCCCATTTGGTTGCTAAAGTTTTCCACTTGAATTCCAAGGAATTAATTGAATCAAGATCATCTAGGACCATAACTGCTTTAAGGTTTGATGTGTGCATATTTTATTTTATTTATTTATTTATTATTTGTATCAAACATAATTATAAAACGCATACAAATGGTCATAACAAGTAATGGTGCGAATAAACAACGGCCCACATTCACATGACCATGCTCAGCGTATACCCAACTAGGCCAAATATAGCCTGTATCTGGGCATACGACTTACTTTCTGACTTAGGTGGAGAAGCCTAACTGACGTAGGTACTCATATAGATACATATACACATACACACATACATATACATACATACACAAATATATAAATATAACGATCTAAATATATTATAGTATTATTCTTTTGCATTATATTACAATATAGTACATTTTGTTTAATATCTTATATCATATTATATAGTATAATAGTAAAGTTATGCAGAAATATATATATATTTTTTTAAGATATGACTTGCAGCAGTTCTTTCTCTGTCCTTGAACGACCTATGTCGTCAAGCCATTTTTTTATATTTTTTTTGAATAAAATGGTATTTTCTATTTCCTTTATTTTGTCATCAAGGCGGTTGAATATTTTAGGTGCTATATAGTTGAATTGTCTTTGGGCAAATGAAGAATTAACTCGGGGAACGGCATAATTCAGACCTGCAGATGCTCTTGTAGTTCGGTGTTGCTGGCTTCGTAGTCGTTTATCTGAGGTTCGATGGAAGAACATGAGTGACTGTTTCACAAACAGCTGGCGTATGTCTAACACATTACTTTATTTGAATAGCATGTTGGAGTCATATCGTGGGGGCCTTCTATTGATTACCCTCAACAAAAGCTTTTGGGCTTTCACTAGAGGATCCAAGACAGATTTTACACATGCTCCCCAAGCTATTATTCCGTGTACCCATAAACCCTGACACAGGGCCATATAAACCATTATAGGGAGTTCTTAGAAAGGACGTTGCGTAATTCTCTAAAGACGAAAACTAGTTTCCGAGACCTCAAAGAGAGTTGTAATAATTGGTTATCCCAGCTCAATTTAGAGTCTATTAGGACACCCAGATACTCGACTTCGGTTTTTTCTTGGATATGGTAACAAGCGCAGGATGGTTGCCTATTACAGTGGTAAGAGTGGATATGATTCAAATGGAAATATTATACAGTCCAGTCTAGGATAATAAAAATTCAAAGAGACCATTTCTCCATGGTTATGTCGACCCAAACAAAAACATACGTTCAGTAATATACAAGTACAATACAAAAGTGGTATTATAGGTTTTAGTTGGAGCTCATAAGCCAAATGGAGTCCGCTAAAGGGGATTTGCAATAGCGAGAGGGAGAGAGCGAGGGAGAAAGAAAGGGAGAGCGCTGCTCCCTAAGTGGATTCAGTTGTTAAAGGAAAATATGAATTGGGCGGAGAGTTACGCGACAATATAATCCCACTAAAAGTGGAATATTTCCCCCAAAGAGGATTCGCTCACCGCTGCGCCGTGTCCACAGATCAGGATAAACGGTAGATAAAAAGAAATCAGACGTGATCATTTATTTATTTATTTATGTGTTTGTTTATCCATAACATACATAACTAACAATTAATTAGGTACAAACTAATGAGTAAGAATTCTAGAGATAAATTGTAGAGCTTGGTAATGCATACAAAAAAGTCAGCGACAGCATATGCCTAAATTTTATATTTAGGTCACAAAAAGTAGTTTTTTTAAATTTAAAAAATAATTTAAATCGTTAGGTCATCTTTATTGGTCATATTATCAACAATTATGAATTCGTATCAAAATAAGTAAATTTATCGTCCCAAGTGTTTAAAACAAAAGACTTTTACCTTTTACTGCATATAATTTCCCTTTTATTGCATAAATGGTTAAAGAGATAAGACACTCACAAATAAGACACTCTCAAGAAGACACTCACAAATAACGGTAATATAGTCAAATTGTCATGCAAATACAAACATACATATGCAGTAAAAATATAACCTTTCTTTTGGCAGTAAGGAAATAAATTATAGCATTCAGTACTAACCGAACCACACTCATAATTTCATCACAAGTAAAAAGTTTTACCGCCCAGCGAAGTGGGCACTGGTCAGCTAGTTAAAAGTAATCGTGAATTGTTAGATTCAGATCATATAAGCCGTCAACATTTAAAAAAAATCAATAACTAAAATAGCATCTATAAATGTCAGAAACAATCAATAAAAATCAATATAATTAATAGTTAGCTACATTTATAGATGCTGTGTTTCAATTAATTTTACTTCATGTGATATAAAAGCAATATGGGAAGTCATTGAATACTTATATAAAACTATCATTTCAATGGGTATTTTTTTTAAAGTCATGGCACTAGAATTCGTTGAGGTCATTAAAAGAATAGCCTATCTTTATTTTCTTAATGTTTTTTTTTTAATTTACGTCTTCCAGATTGAGAAGTGATTTATGCTGATTTTTAAAACCTAAACATCACTATTTTCATTGCAAATCGTTACAAGAAAATATTTCGCAAACATTTCACACTTGAGTCACATCTGAGTATCCCTAAATACTTCCAGTGGAACTGTGCCGGTTTGCTCAGCTTTCTCTCTCCCTCTTTCTCTCCCTCTCTCTCTCTCTCTGTTTCTCTTTTCCCTTCTCGTAAATGTAAACTAGCTATTTACCAACATACTTGGAATTTATTCGCAAAGACATAACATTGGCTTTTGTCGGTGCTTTCAACTCTAGTGGCTTTTGTCTTATTTTCATTTATTTATTATTTTTTCTACTATTTCTTTCTCTTGTTGATATCTCAGATTTAGTTTCGATTCCGTAGTTTGTTTTTCTGATATTACATTGGCCTAGATGTCTTCGTATTCATTATCTATGATGCTTTACGAGGTTTATGAAGAAACTTAACTACTGCGAATTTTTGGGACTTTGAATGGTCGAGTTCAGACTGAATCATTTCAATGTTACTTCATTGGAGAGCCGCTATACCCGCCGGATATAGTACTTTTATACTATAGACTGCTAATGGATCTCGTGCTGTTGGGCCACATAGACCCGCTGGTTTTTGGGTCGGCCCAACTCACGGTTTCGCCCACATCCGATAGCTTCCACGTAGAAGTTTGAACATAGTGGGGACTCTTGTTTCCCTTGCCACTGAGTGGGAACAATGAGCCATTTTCCGCCGACCACCGGTTCCGTTGGCCACCCGATCCCGAGTGGTAGACGGGCAAAGATGCCTCGGCCCGTGAATAAAATGTTCGCGCAGAAAAGCAGGTTTTGTAAGAGAATAAAGTCCGTCCTGCTCCATGCCGCAGGTATCTTAAAACGATCGCGCTCCGTTGCGCCGCCGCCGCACTTCGGTCGGTTTCCCTCGGTGCTCAAGTACTAAAATGGTTTTTTATGAAATATTTGCTTATTACATCAGAATTTTCATTTGATAATAAACACCATATATTTAACCTATTTAATAAAATTTGGACGTTTAGATAATTATTTTTTTGATATTTGAGAATTTTAGATACTCTATGTTATAGGGATAACACAACGATTATAATCACACACTTCTTAATGAAAAAAGTGTTTAGAAATTATAGCGAAATAAAACACTCCGGTTTTGGGCAGTCGTGAAATTAATTCTTAAGAAACCAAATCGGTTAATTAAAATCGGTAATATTTTCTGGAGAGTAAAAATTGAACACCATGTAGGTATAATTTATTTGCTAAATTTATATTTTAAATACTTCTCTTTGTACTCGACCAGTGGGTTTATTAAAGAAAAAAATCTAAACTGTCAAATTATAACTGCCTTTTACGCCAACGCGTTACACGCCGATTTATGTTGAAGTCGCTGCTTTCCTCTTATTTGAGACCAAGGGGTGGCAGAACACAGTTTATGGCACTCAGGATAACATAACGATTCTAATGTGAGGGTCCACCCCTCACTAGACTCCAAATTGTTCGGTGTGAGGTGGTGGTATCAACTTACGAGTTATCTCCGTATTGAAAGGCGGTTTTGAATGAAGTAGAAGGTATTTATATTGATTGAAAGTTTGATATTGCCAGTTATGTTGACAAGTTATGTTGACGCGAACTTCCCGAACAAGTTATGTTGACGCGAGTGTATAGATGCGCGACTGCGGTTACGAGGATATACGGATGAGGATTGTATGTGTGCTCCTAGTATCTTGTACTGGGCACGGCTCGAGTCTGTGGGATTACAGACTGATGCTTCGAGACTAGGGAGGACAAGGAAAGGAAACCAAGGAGCCGTATTCGTCGACACACCTCGTGAGAAGGGTACCGAATATGCCGTCGCAACCTTGGGGGAAGTTGATCACTCGGGGAATGATATGTGACCGAGGAGCCGGGACACCGAAGTGTGCCGTCGCTATCTGGAGACATGACCACTCGAGGAATGATACTTTGGTTGCTTTTTCGCCAGTTTATATAGGCCGTGAAATGATGAAATCAAAAAATATTTCGAGTAAAAGTATTGTTTCATCGTGCTGATTCATGGCTGCAAGGGTTCAAATAATAGCTGAATTGTGACAGTGTATTTCACTGGAAATCGATGCATTTGTTGATCGCATGTAATGGACTTAAGGTCCGTTACACTAACAATACTACACACTTCTACATTACATTACATTACATTTTCGTCGTGTCCAATTGACGGCTAAAGACCGCTCTTGGACGTGTCCAAATAATTGGGTTATATAGTAAGTTTCTTTACTACTTTTTACTGAACATACATAAATCGGTTAAAGTGGCTAGGTTATGTTATAGTGGAATAAATAAATGGTAAACATACATACATGACTCCTAAACACATAACACTCCTTTTTAGGCAGTCATGTAATAATATAAAGGTAATTATTATTAAAAAAAAAACATTGCTTAAAATTACGATCGGTCAGAAGCACTGTCTAAATATAATTTGTAGCGAATGGTTTCTTGCAGCTTGAGACACAAGATTTATTTTGTTCTTGGATCGGCCTAACTTACGATTCAGCTCCTATTCAGAAGCCTCCTCGTGCGGAAGGCTACCCCGGGTAAGGCTCCCGTGTCTCAGGCCTCACAAGCTGGTGGACCGGTTTCTCCTATTGGGATTGCATCCCGGCACTACTGGACGGTTCGCGCAATGTTCGGCGACGCCAATCGGTTGTGCACTCTGACTAATTGCCGAAGGAGTCTGGAGACTAAAGAAATATACTGTCTCCTTAGCAGCGGGGTGGATGTTGACCTGTTGTCATGCCACTCTTGATATTTTTTTAAATTTTATTTATTTAAATAAGCCAGTTGGTAGGAATCCATACTCTTGGTATAGTCAAGTTGAGTAACTGGTATTATACCTTATGTGGTATAATATTTTTTTTAAATATCGACCATTATTTTTTAATTGTAAAACAATTAATATTTCAATTTAAAATAAAGATTTAAGATCTTTTTAAAATAATTGGAACTGCTTAAATACTGCAGATAGTCAAAGTATAAAAACGAAGAGTCGGTTATAAAACAGTAAAATTAAGATTATAAAAAATATAAAATTAAATCAATAACAATGTCGCAATAGAAATGGTCAATATATTTTTTTTATATGACCTTGAGCCACTCAATCCTGTGTGGCAATACGGGGAAAGAACGCTCAGCTCTACGATAAATAAATACAACAGGTAGAGGCCGCGTAAGCGACTTCGCATCAGTAACCAGTCGGGAGGATGGAGGTATCCTAAAGGTTAACTCCAGACGGAGATATCCTACCAAAACTGGTAGTTAGGGGGAGAGCCTGCCGGCTGGATACCTTTCTTGGAGGCTCGCCGTAAAGCGTTGGCCTCTATCGGGCTTGTTGGTGAAGCTAGACGTTAGATTGTCTTGTCTCTAAGTCTTATACGGTCATCCCCCGGCTGAAAGAATGATTACATATCGTCGGTCGCCCGCTGTATTTGACACCACCCTACTATCTAAATATAATTGTACTATTATTTTATAGCAGTGTATTGTACATCTTATTAAAATAATAAATTAAATAGATTAATAATCTATAATATTAAACACAAAGCTAAACGTGGACTAAAAGGAGAAAAAAGGTGACCCCATTTCGGGATAATATTTCAGTTGCATAGTGACCCCGCGTGGCCGCCACCCCCCCCCCCCCCCTTCATCCTCCCTCTTCCACACCTATTCAGAATGCATGTGGCACGGCACTCGAAACAACTCTCCGGCCTGGTTGGAAGCGGTCCAAAAGCGCGAGAGAGAGGGCGCTTCGATCTCGGCCGCAGGCCCCCAATGTACGTGCCCATACCAACTCCAGCCGAACTAATGCTCCCATATGAATTTTAATGTCACTATTGGACTGAGGCGCACCTAGTGAAGAGGTTGATTAATGTATGGAGAGAGTACGCGGAACTGACGGTCGTCAATTCTTCATCCATGCGGAACGAAGCATTTGTTCGTAGGTCGAGATTTGAGCCAATGCAAATCTGATCATTCATAGAAGATATGTTACCTTTTTCACTTTCCCGACCTAGCAACAGAGGGGGACGAAAAGTATAGTGAACGCGCTTGTTTTTATTAGCTGTCTTTTTTTCTGCGTATGCACGAGCTATCACCGGCTCTGTATTCATACACATTTTCGTGGAATTCTTAGTAAATTCCTGATAATGATAACTACTTGATAATGAACCAAACAAATACGTAAATAAAACCGAAACCATTCTAAATGGAAATGCCATATCAGAAAGACTAGACGTATAGAAAGACTACAGTACTTATCAAAGACTAACGAAGTTATTCCAGCTAGGTGCCTCAGGCAACCTTGTCTCCCATCTTGCAAGGATAAATGCACCGACAAAATATCCCATGATATCCGAAAATTATGTTTTTTTAATCGGCAAGGATGTTTCTGTCTTAGGTTGCAAATGGTTCGGTGCAGCTTAGGTGGTGTTGGCCCAACTCTCTGTCATCTGGCCTGCCCAACTCACGGTTTAACTCCTATCTGGTAGCCTCCTCGAAGAGGGGCTTACCCTGACAGGGCTGCTGTGTGCTTCTCTTTTGAGATGAGAAATCGCAGATTCGGGGGAATACCTTGAAAGGAACTGGTAGGTTGGCGCATTATATGCACTTATCTGAAAAAAATGGAGAAAGCCCCAGCCGGCGAATAACCAGTTGAGTCTGGACACATATGTATCATATGACAGCGGAGGGTAGTTGCCGACCAGAATTCTTCATCCCTTGAATCGATTCGTCGGCAACTTGATCCGGAATGACCATGGCGGGCAAAGGGGATCGCGGTCCGCAAAATATTCAAACTGAATAACCGCTTATGTCAGGTAGAGGCCGCGCAAGCGGCCTCAACCTCGTGACCAGACCGGAGGACGGAGAAATCCTGACAAATCTGGCAATAAGGGCCTGAGATGGGCCGACTGTTCCACTTTTGGGGGCTAACGGGCCCATGATGAGTTGGCCACGATGACCCATGTGTCCAGGGTCGGTCACACTCACGGGTCAACACCCATCCGACGGCCTCCTCGCATGGGGTGCGAGTCCTGGGTAGGACACTGGGTCAACCGGTCTCCCCTGGGAATCAAACCTCTGGCGCCCCTGGACGGTCTGCGCACCGTGCGGGGTTTGCTCCAATCGGTTGTGCTCTCCGACTAACAGTCGGGGGAGTCTGGGAACTGTACTGTTTCCTATAGAGCGGGGGTGGTTGCGTACCTTATGGCGACTGCACTGGAATTGACCATTGGCCATCCGATCCCGGGTAAGAGGCGGGCAAAGGACGCCTTGGTCCGCGAAGATTGTACGGTCTGCGCACCGTGCGGGGTTTGCTCCAATCGGTTGTGCTCTCCGTTTCACCGCTTCATAAGGGAGAGGACCGCGCAAGCGACCTCGAACTCGGTACCAATCGAGAGACCGGAGAAATCTGGTCACAATTGGAAGTGAGGGCGCGAGTATCTCGAGCCCGCCGGGTTTACTCCTGGCTAACTCGCGGTAAGGCGTTGGACTCTCACGGGTTGTTGACGTAGCTGGACGTAGAATGTACTGTCCAAAGTCTCTACGTTCACTGCAGGGCGATAGAACGACTAATCGTTAAAACGTCCTGTGGTGACGGGCTCGCCCGTTGTAGTTGACACCGCAAGATGTTCCACTTTCTAGTGCCTAGCGACAAGGCGTCGGCTTACTACGGGCATGATAGCGGAACTAGACTGTGTACTGTGTTTTCCCTAAATCTATAAATGACCTCACGGCTGAAAGTACGATCTATATACCGTTATAACAGCCTGAGGTTTCGGGTTGGCCCGTCGCAAATCCAAAGTGTGTTTCTGTCTGTCACACGGTCTGTAGTGTGACAGACTGGTGACAGATCTGGTTGAAACTGGTAGTAAGGGATGACTTACCTGGCTATCTCGCCGTAAGGCGTTGGATTCTAACGGGCATGTGGCGAAACTTGACGGTGAACTGATTTGTTCTTTGTTTCTGCGTTCACCTCACGGAAGACAGAGCGAACAATATCGGTAAAACTTCCTGATGGGCTCGCTCGTTGTAGTCGACAGCTCTAGTTGTCACACTGTCTGGCTGCGTGTATGTGTGTATTCCTCCACGATAACGTCCAAACTCTAAATCCGATTGATCTTAAATTTGGCAAGCTGGCATCATTTGGTTTTGGCAAGAGTTGATAAGGTTTTAGTTGAAATCGGTCCACCAAAGGGGGGGGGGGGAGGGGGCACTAGTCATATTTCAATCTCGAAATATTGTACTTACAGTCTTGTAATTTAGTACACAAATGCTTTGTTGGGCCGAAATAACATTGACAGCTACTATATCCCATATTCAAGCTACTTTAATAATATTTAAGTTCCGCTATACATTTAAATCAAATATTAACGCCATCTGTTGGAGATTGGACGAACCCCGCCATTAGCCGATAAGAAAATCGTGTCGCCCTAGGCGGTTGGAAAAGAACCTAATCGGGTTCGTTCGCCGGCCGACAGAGGGCGCTCATCGATTTTATTTATGAAATTAATGTTTAGATGAAATCAGTCCTTGTCTACCTGTCGTGATATTTTTGTTTTTTTTTATTAATTTCAGATGATAAAACTATTTTTTTTATTAATTTCTGTAGTTTATCTGATAAAATATAAAGCCAAAACGAATTAATATATATTTATTATTTGGTTTGCCTATCATGTGATTACGGTCATCCATCAAGAGCGAATTTGATGGATGATGTGATTCAACAAGTGATTATGTTATAGTGAACGAAAAATACCCCTTTTCGTCATGCATTAAATAAGGCATATAAATTGCTTTTTGTACAATTATGTGAATTATAAAATATATATATTTTTAATTTCTTTAATAAAATAATATTAAAACATAAAATTAAGGGTAAAACCATTATATTATACATATATTCGCCCCCGAAGTGTTCAAATTGAGCATAGTATAAATGTATTTAAAAACTTTATTTACTTAAAAATAAAAATAACCGACCAAAAGCTATAAGCTTATAAGCTTAAAGCTTATAAGCTTCTTGTGCAATGTTAGCATTAATTTAGGTATGTAATTTATTTATTTTTAGACTTACACTCTAGCTTTAATATTCAAGGGCGAATTGGATTCGTCTGTAATGCTCTTGAATAATATTTGAAACCAATAAATAAATAAATAATAATAATAATAAGATTTTTATCGATGGAATTTTATGTAGTTTATACTGATTGTGTTTGAGCATGTTCGGATTGATGTACTGTTTACTAAAAATAAGAAGATATAAAATAATATAATAAATACATAAATAAGCGTCCTTTGATTTATTAATTAATTTCATTAATTTAATAATAGTAGGTATATCACTTATATTTTAAAATAATGAGAAAATAGTAATTAAACATAAATAGAGCTGTACACTCCTGGAAACCGCGTTGTCCCTCCAGTTATTTGAGCAGAATTTATATTAAAGCGTTTTTATTAAAGCGCTTCAAAGCCGGCAGAGGTGACCTAAAAACCCGTTTTAAAAAGACTGATGAATTTTATCAGCGCAGCTAGCCCGGGACGAAATTAAATGGGCTAACTATTACTGTTTATGTTACTATTGCAGTTTATCTGGAATTTATAGCGCATGGAAAGCCATTAGAAAATGTAAAATGAGGTTACGAATGGTACTATAATAGGATATTTATTTGAACGTAATGAATGATATTTCAATATAATAATATTCAATCCCTTTTAGTAAATAATTATTAATAATATCATCAATTACTTATATAAAGGATAGAATATAAAGAGGAATCCCTCCCAGACGATTTCTAAGTCATTGGTTCCCTATTTAAATGCCTACAAATATTTAGTATTTTTATCTAATAATCTATGCTAAAATGATAATCTCTCTAATAATAACGCGAATAATCGGGAATTAAAAATCGGGAAAATAAAAAAAAACCATGTTGAAAAATAATATTTAGGGCAAATGTTCGGCTTTTTAAATTAGGTATTTGTTATTTACATAGTTAATAAAGATTTTTTGAAATTCAAACCCTAAAAGGGTCGTAAAGGGAAAAACGATATCTCCATAACCGGTTTAGCAATAAACGTGAAAGTCAGGGAAAATAATCTAATACAGGGTGTCCGCCGACAGATTTTATATTTTCAATAAAAATAAAAAATGAAATATATAATAGACCAAAGTTATTTATTTATCACAAGAGAGAATGAGGTACTTTAACGTCCTTTCACTATAGTAGTTGTTCGCTCTTGGTTCTTCAAATCTTTTACGGACTTTTTCTCTAACATTCCTATTGTACTGTATTGGTATTTTAAATTCTGAATTTCTAAAATCCTCCATTGCTAGTAAGAATGTATTTTTTTCATGTATAGGTAATATATCGCATCGCTTAAACAACAAGTTATAGTTCTTTTACATTGTGTTAACACGTTTTTATTTACTAAAAGTTTTATAATTCTACGTTGCGAATTAAATATTTTATCTATATATGTGCGAAAAGTACGACCAAATGAAGTGAGAGCATAGCTCAGTACTGCATCAGCGAGGGCATGATATACTAAGCGTAATGTTGGTTTATCTACAAGATACTGAAAGTAAAGTAAAGTAAAGTAAAAGTAAAAGGTGATTGAACTTATATAGCATCCATCTCAATTTATTACATATATTATTCACGTGCAAGCCCCAATTCATGTTACATTCTATGGTTAGACCCAGGTATTTATACTCTTTTACAAATTAATTTTTTTACAGTCAGTACAATTTATTTTAAAATTATGCAGACATTCATATGAGTGACCAGTTATATTAATGCTATTCCTTGGTTTTTGGATATACGGTGAATGTACAAGCATACATTTTGTTTTGCTTATATTTAGTATTATGCCGTTGTCGTGGAACCATTTTACCACATTTTCAAAATCATTTTGGATTTTATTTTGAATATTATCCATATCCCTATCCGCGTACATCATACACGTATCATCAGCATACATATAGCATGTACAGTCTTTCACAACATTTTTCATACTGTTCACGTGCATTATGTACCCGACAGGTCCAAACACCGAGCCAGTTGGGACCACAGTTCTCAATTTTGCCTCTGTTCCGACCGTGCCATTCACCATGGTACACAGTGATATACCATGCCAATAACTTTGAAGCCAATTGTTCACCGGACCTCGGATACCATATTCATGCATAGCTTGAACAAGCTGTCCGTGGTCCAGCGTATCAAACGCTTTCTTAAAATCAATAAACAAGATAACTACATATTTTTTATCATTTAAATGCTGATTAATGTCATATAAAATCGAAGACTATCGCGGTTGTTTGACATTATAAATAGGATAGAAAACGAATTTACCGCGTGAAATTTGTAGGACCCGACGTTTCGGTGACGTTGCAGCCGCCGTTGTCTAGGATAGATCTGATTAATGTCATCTGTGAATTTCCTTAACGCCGTTGCTGTGCTGGGAGCTTTACGGAAACCATATTGCGTATCAGATATTATTTGATTCTTTTCCAAAAAGTTGCTTATCCTATGAACTATTATTTTTTCAGTAATTTTATTGATAGCTGACAGTATGGCTATAGGCCTATAATTTGAATACTCTAAGTGGTTACCATGCTTATAAATCGGTCGTATGATTGCCTGTTTTAGATTTCTCGGATAAACCCCTTTTTTCACATACATATTAACAAATTTTGCTAGAATAGGACTTATTTCATCACAGATATATTTTAAATCCTGAATTCTTATTTTGTCTATTCCAGGAGCTTTTTTACATTTCATTTCAGTGATAATTTTATGTATGTCATTTCCTGTTACTCTTTGCAAATGAAAAGATATATCACACGGCGTTACATAGGCAAATCTATCCAAAAATTTAACGTTACAATGATGTTTAATTTTTTCAATTTCCTCTGTAAACGTTTTTGAAAAATTTGTACATATGTTAATAGTGTCAGTTTTTTCAAGATGTCTCATCACGACCTCGTCTATATCAGCTTTGCAATTGCCTAACCAGCTATTTACAACACTCCAAACCTTTCTCAGATCCCCCTCACAATTTTTTAGTTCTTCTTGACGATGTTTATTTTTAGCATTAAGTAAAAGTTTATTTAATCTATTTCTGTACCTCGTATACTCAAGTCTATGTCATATTTCCAGCACTAGCTTTCCATTTCCTAAAGAGGTCATCCCTGCCTTCTATCATTTTTAGTAACTGATTATTGACCAACGGCTGTGTTTTTATTTTTTTCTTACAATTAACAGAGATTTTTGATTTCTCATAGATAGCTCCAAAAAGACAACATAGTTGCTCGTACAATAGCATAGGACAGTTAATATTTAATAGATCAGACCAGTTCACTTTTTTCAGCTCTTGACGTACTATTTTATCACTAAGAACGCACACTTGCTTAAGTAGTGATCTGACAGCGTACATGTGAGGATGTGTGCAGCGACTGGCCATCGACTACGCACCCAGATGTGATCAATGCACGTTTGGACTAGCCGCCCCTTCACAATAGCTTTACGCGTAAAGTCATTGATAACGCTCCGCAAGCCGCGCACACACAGGTCGTTTTTAAATTTCTCGACAGTTTTATCTGTTGAGTCTAATAAGTTCAAATTTAGATCTCCTATGATTAATAAATCCTGCCGGTCTGGTATTCGATTAATTATTTCACTGATTTCTTGTATGCAGCGCCTTTTATTTGTATTCGGCGGCCTGTAGCAAGCTACGATATGGGTCGTAAAATCATCTATCTTAAGCTTAGCGTATAAAATTTCAGTTGAATATCCTTGTATCTTTATTGTATCTATGTGTAAATTATTTCTGGCGTATAATAATAAACCTCCTCCTTTCCGGTGTTTTCTTGTAAATCCATACATGGCATATTCCTGTATTCGATACAATGGTAATTCTTCTTCATAAATATTTATTTCACTCAATATAATAATATCTAGGTGGTTTTCGCTTTGTTTCAACAATGCCAATAGCTCATTAAAATGCTTGCGCAGTGAGTTTATATTGAGGTGAACTATTTTTAAATTATTTCTGTACTTTTTTAGATGGTTACTCCATTTATCTATTTTTGTGAAAGTGCTGAAATCAGTATCTTCATTGATGTTGGACAGTATGCTGTCGAATTTTAAATAAAAAGAATCATCCGGTGTGAACACGCACGACTTTAGTCAGTATTGCCTTGTTTAGTTGTTACTGCGACTGCTCTCTGGCCATTTTCATTGCACAGCAATAATTTTTCGATATCGGCATCAGATCGAATGTTGCGAATTTTTGCGTTCTCATCCTTCTTTATCAAAACTTTGAGATTTTGTACCCAAATATATGCATATTTATCCTTGAGCAGTTTTTTTGCATTCCAGAAAATCTGTTTCATCTGCTTTAAACGCTTAGGTGTAGGAAATCGTTCTAGAATGACTCTAGCGTAATTCTACCGTCGTAGGTAGTCAATTCCTTTATCAATTCCTGGATGATTAGCATCTTGTAATGATGCCAGTTATGTTTTTTCGTGTGATTTTGTGAACAAACGATTTTTGATGCCCATTGATGATGTAGTCTTTCGTTTAGATTTCCGTGGATATCGAAAAATTTCTATTCTCACGGAATATGCGTTTTCCGGAGTCTAAACAGAAGTTGAAGGTACATACCGAGGCTCATTGCCGGCTGATCCTGTTTCTCTGATCTTTTGTAGCCATGTTCGTTCGACGTTGTTGTTGATGTTGGTTCGACGTTGATGTTGGTTCGACGGCCCATCCTTTATTCTTCGGATATCAAAGTGCGAACAGAAACGACGCAAAAAAAAGCCTCAACCGCAAAAGCGCGGGGCACACCTGTCCACTGAATAATGGCACCTAAACCTGCAACTTTCTTGCGCTAAATAACAGCCCGCCCCCCCCCCATACTCCGCCTCTAGTCGGTGCAAGTTTAGTTTTAAGTGTAAAATCTGCCCGCGGACAACCTGTATTAAAATAATTAGATATGTATATGGCCGTTTTTTTAAAACTAATTCAAGAAAGGAATAATCGGGAATCGTTAAAAGGAATAATATAAAATGTGGCTTTACGGTTTTCATATTATATCTTAAGCTCGACAAAATATCATATCGGTTTTAATTGGTAAATGTTCCTCATATCAATATCTATAAATTGCATTGATGATTTTTTCCCAACAACACCTAAAGGAAAACATCGGGGGAAAAGGGGAAAATATATACATTCAGGTTAGAAAAGCCAATTTTAGGAAGAAAATTGGCTTTATAAATTCGGTAAAATGATTTAGGAATTATTCAAAGTTCAATCCCTAAAAGGGTAAGGGGGAAAACAATATGTCAATAACCAGTTATGCTATAAAAGTGAGATTCAGAAAATACTTTTTTTTTAAATACTGAGCTACGTATATTTCGTTTTTTCCAAATTTAACCCAGGCAGAATAAATAATCGGAAGTTTAAAACGAGAATAACATAAAACGCTTCATTTGAAAATGTTGTTATTATTTATCAAGCAATAAGAAATCCCGGTTTTAATTTTAAAAAACCCCATATAAATGCCTAGAAATGATATTTGGGACTTTTTCCTAAACAGCTCCTAAAGAGAAATGGGACAAAGAGAAAAATATATCTAAGCTAGAAAAGTGAATCGGGGTAAAATCTCTATATTTAAAATTATGAGAAAGGTACTTGTATATTTCTTCTATGGCCTCTCATTGTGAAACTTCATGAAATATGAGGGTTCACTTGAAGGGTGATGTTTTAGCTGGGCAATTATCCGAACTTCTACTCAAAATAGGATATGGAAATTATCAATATTGCGAGGGAACAATTACCATTTCTGCAGGGAAAGGACAGTAAGGACGATCCTCGCAGAACTTACATCCACAATATACCCTGAATCGTTGATATTAGGCAGAAATCTATGGACTGGCTGTGCGAACGAGCCATTCTGACTTCCAAAGAACAACAAGGCTGCAGTCATCAGACGCTATACTCAAATTATTCGAAGGGGCAGAAATGGAGTAGGTCTGTGGACTCCATAGTACAAATGAATGATGTGATGCATCAATAAGTCCCAATGGTAGTCACTGAAGGTAGCAAGAATCAACTAGAGGGAGAACTGTTTCCCACATGGGCAGTTATATGTGGCCTGCTCTTCCAGAGTAAGCTCACCTAACAGTCTGGTTATAATAGCACCGAGAAGAGAACCAGCAATATTTTCTACGAAGAGGTCCTTAAGTAAACATTTTTTAAAAATTTTTATTTATCAGGTTTGTACAACCTAACATTTAAGGCATCCTAAGACTCTAAGGCTTTTTCGCCTAAGTTTTTATTAAATGCCTAAGTAAAACACAATAAATTAATGTAGTTTGACCCTCAAATGGAACTCAGTAGAATTTAACTCTCATTTTACTTCAATTTAACTCTTTAAACAAGCTATATCTTCAAGGGTTCCGATCGAAAATATTAAACCGCTAGCAAAAATTCTCATTAACGCAGACGAAGCTGCGGGCGGCTAGTTGTTTATATATGAAAAGAAACAGTTGAAGCAGAGAAAAATTACGAACCCTATATATAATTAATATAGAATCTGATTCATCAATTCAACAACTTGATATCTGCCACAAAGATATTATGATTTATTTAGTTTTAACGCTCTGCTTCGAATGCCAGAACCTTCCATTTCATACAAAAGGAGCGTCAAATTTACGGAGTCGAACGCTTTAGATACGAGTAGGTCGCAGGTTATTGTGAGAATGTTTAAACGATCTTCCATTTCTTATATATTATCGCAGTTGTTGCGTTTATAATATCATACAATATTCCTTCAGGTAGAAACAAGGCAATTACTTTGCGGCCGTCGTCCATTACATAATTGCCCCACGAAGTCTTAAATAAATATTATTTCCGGAGCGAAATACGAGAGTTTGCGGGCGGATAAAACCATTCGGATGATTTATTTCGCCTATAAAAACTTTCTGATAATTACAACGTACAATTTGTGAGCTCTATGTATTTCCCTTTTATTTATGTATAACCAGAATAAAAATTGAAGCCAAAAATTGGTGCAATCGTCAATTACGCTGTGGATATAATATAAAATAAATAAAACAATCATAAACGTTGGAAAAGTTATTTAAAAAACTGGTAAATTTAGAAAAAAAGATTAGAGTACATCCCTTTTCATATTAGGTATACTTATATAGGAGTTTTTAGTTACCGGTACCCTTGAAGAAGGTAAATGAGTACGAGCAATCATACAACTTTTAATTTACAAATTTTGAAAAAACTTTTTTTTTGTTGTCGAATTTGTAAATATTATCTATTAAAAAATAGATTGAGATTGGTAAAATATAGCTAATAAACAATATCAACAATATTTTAGCCACCGCTAGATGGCGCATCGTGCTTAACGCTTATTGTGCTATTTTTCTGAAAATAAAAAAAACTAATTTAGTAATAATAAAATCGTAAAAAAAACATTTTTTCCACATTTGTTTACCAAAACTTGCTTTTTTGGTCATACTGATTCACCTACATCGAGGATGCCGTGAACTAAAACTCAACCTGTATAATGAGGAGTTTCAAAATGTAGAAATTATCGTTCATACATTAAAATACCCGAGAGAATAATACTATGGAGTAATAGTGGAGTAAAACCCGATGGATTATTACCAATGTTGGATAGAGTACATGGCCCGATAGCATAGTGGTTACATTATGCTATCGGGCACCTGATCTTACATTGTAAGGCTCCGGGTTCGATGGCCGACTAGGTCACCATTTTCCGTTGGGATAAAGTTAACGGAGTAGCGTTTCTTTTCTATCGATTGAATGCAATAACAAGACAAACTTACACACACTTCACAGGCACACATACAAATAAATACTTCATAGTGGTTAGTTGTATGAGATAATATGATAATAAACCGGTTCAAAGTGAAATTTCACAAAAAAAGTGTTGAAACAATCAAACAAATATTTAATTTTGAATTGTCACGCATATTTAGGTTTATTTTATTTTAAGACTATTTGTTAAGAGTAAAACATATCACTAATCATTTCACACTGAAAGAGTAGGATAGTAAAAGTCTATTATAAGTCCATCGTAACGCAAGAATTTCAATTTTTCCTAGAATATACAAGGGAGTCGTTCTATTATCTGTTTTAGATGTTTCATACTATTTGAGGTTGATAATCGGAATATACAGAATAATAATGTGTTCATATTAGATGTACAACATGAATGAAATAAACAAGTCTGATAGTTTATACATACATAGTTTATGTATAGACCGTATAGTGATGGAGAGCGAGAGCCTACCACTGTTAACCGGAAATACACAACTTATGTTGAATTAGTTAGTCGCATGGTCTAACGTTAATAGCCTGATACTAGAAATAGAAATAGAAATATATTTATTGGCTGAATTACGGTGTTACATTTATGGTGACCATGCAGGACATTATGTCTCTCATAATTCTCTGTTATCGCATCAGATTGACCATTTTACTTATTGTCTAAGTTTTGTCACAACCAATTACTTAATATCATTATTCCAACTACAATATCTAGCAAGCGTTGTAAACTTTTCATAGGATGTTATTTCTTTTAGTGTGTTTTAAAAATACTACCTGTAATTAATTGTGTTATGTAATTAATGTGTCATGTAAATACTATATGTATGTTTACTATAAAATAAAAATAAATAAATGACTAAAATAGTGTGAATGCTTTTTTTGTGATGTATTTTTGTATCTCTTCGTATTCTTCTTTTTAATTTTATTTATATGTATTTATACACATTTTTTAAGTTTCATGTTATATTTACGATAAAAAATATTTTTTCCTATTTTTAATATGACTTGTGTAATAAAATAAATATGAATAGTAATATTAATATAGTTTCGATTTCATATCGGGAGGAGGAGAGCAGTTATATGTGCTCGCGTGGTGTGAGCATTGCAATTCTCTGAACGATAAGCCAGCAAGCCAGCAGACATTAACTAGTTTCGCGCCAGAATTCATTCGTGATTAATTTGAATAAAATTAAAGAAAATTTATATTCTTTCAAAGTCCTTATATCTTTCATTTGCATTTTCATATACCATAAATCTAATAAGTACATGCAATCTATAACTTAATACTCAAAGAGTCAAAAATCCTTGGCAATGGCTAAAGTGCAGACTTTAATCAGCAGCGTGACTATGAAAAGTGGCTCAAGACGAAAAGTAGAAGGGATTGCGAAAAAAATATAATTCACAGCCTGACGTAGGCTATGGTATTGTTATATTTGACACTTTATAATGTATACCTTAATTTAACTTTATTAAAAACATTATGACTATACTAAATAATTATAAGTAAAATTAAATATGCTATTAATAATGAGATTTAATTGCAAAATAATAAACCATTTTAACATACATATTATATAAAATATTGGTCAATTTATTTATTTATTTATTTACAGATATATTTATATAGGTACTCATTAATATAATAAATTTAAATCGATTATTTAGAGTTTTTTTTTTTAGGATTTTTTTTTATTTTTACGAACGAACGAACGATTTGAATAAATGAAAAATAAAAGACGATAAAGATAAAAATGAAGTCATTATGTTTTAAAAATTATCATTTCCGAACAGACATAAAATCTAGTGGGGTAATAAAATCCATACAAATCTCGTCTTATCTGCTTCGCAAGAAAATCTGTAAAAATACTATTATTTACACTCTTTTTTTTCTAAAAATCTATAATTATATTAAATAATTTTATAAAATAAAAAAAAATACTTGATTAGGAATCTGAGGTTGGTCGGAAGTAACGAGTATTCTAGTGTTCGTATTCTAGTTGTAGCGCTCAAAATATTTGGGCACCCACTTTTTTGTGTGCTAATTACATAAAAGCTTATTAAAAATATATATTTTTAAGCACATTTGAATATTTGGTCTTATTTATATACTTTTAATAATTACATTTGAATATTTAATTAAATCATTCTAAGTAATAAAATTTGTTTAAGCGCCTACTACCTTGTAAGAAATAATCTTTATAATATTGTTATCGGAAGTTAATTAAATTAAAAGAAATAAAAGAGTAATTTAACAATTTTGGGAATAATTTATTCAAGTTATGGTAGGTAGCCCTAATTATATTTTCTTATTAAAGCTGATTTAGACCTCATTATTTATGAACTGATGACCTCATTATTTATGAACTTATGAATAGATGACCATTATGAATAGATGACCTTATTATTTATGAACTTTCATTTATGTCTAAATAACTTTATTAAAGGGATTACAACTCACTAGGTAATAATAATATGCACTACAAATTAAATTATAAGAGATATATTTGCAATTCGGAGAAGTTCTCAAATGAAGTTAAAAACAGGTTTTTTTATACTCTCGTAACGGTTAGCAAAATATATAATTTTGCGACTACCATTAATTCACACGGTAACATTTTCGAAAGAATTCTGCCTGACCTCATTTATAACTAAATAATCAGAATTCATGAGCGTCTATCGCGCTCAGCATTTTTCAAACGATTCTTTCAATATACGAATGTACAGCCTGACGACATTCTGAACTTTTCAACGTCAAAATGTTGGCTTTATAAACCGCAATTTTTCATATATAAAATCACTCTTGATTACACCACGTCACTCGTTGGTAAGCGTATCTGTATAATTAATTAAATGAATAATAAATTGTCAAATGTTAATGTTTGTGTTTCTCTACTCTCTTGTTCACTGAGGTATAAATCGGCGTAGTTTGGAAGCCTGGTTTCCGCACACCATCAGAAAGAGCGACCGGGCACTCTTCCAACACTCTTTTATTATAAGAGTTTTAATTAGTAGCATCCTTTAATAAAAAAAATATAAGAAAAAAACAACACATTTTTTTGTGTTTTAAAAATATTATGTTTTGAAAAAAAATATAAAAAAAAACTGAACGCGTTGCGCCATATAGAAGTAGGTAAAATATCGCGAATATTGTTTAATCGCGATATTTTAACTATTGCTTTATGGCGCAGCGTTCTCAACGCTTGTCAAAATTTTATTTATTAGTCACGTTTTTCAAATTTACCAAAAATATATATATATACCTATATAAAAAAAAGTTTTTCCATTTTTTTTTTGAAAAGTTGCTTATTTGCTCGTACCGATTCACCATTGTCAAAGAAAGTTACAAATTAAAAATTCACTCTATATAATCAGTAAAATAAAAGTGTATGTTATAGAACATTCAGACGACTTTAGTAAATATTCACATTTGAATTGTTAATATATTTGCGTTTTCCTTAAAGCGCCGCCCGCTCAGTCGTAAACTTTCCACGGGAGAAAAATGCTCGGTTTCACCTCGTGGAATTGTTTTAATTCGAGGGCGTATATTACACTGGGACGACGTCCGCCAAAGGCCGGGTTGCGGTTCCGAAATTAAAAAAAAAGTGTATCGCCGCCCTTTTCCGGCCAATTTCGGGGAAAACAGCCAAGCGTAATTCATAATGAATTAGCGTGCATTCATTATGAGCCTTTTTTCGGCGCCTTCTGGGAGTGTAATACGATCCGCTTTATTGAGTTAGCTCTGCGGTTTGCCTTTGACTTTTGCGTTGAGGGAGGTTTTTTATTGTGTGCGGAGCGGCTATTGCCTTGCAACGTGAAATGATCTGGGGCGGGTTGGCAAACGCGCGAAATAATCGTATATCCATATAATTAGGGAGCCAACGACAAAAAAGTGCAAGACTTTTGCACAAGCTGATACCTACCTTCAGATCAGACAATATTTCTAGCATAGAATGCCAGGGTAGAGCCAGCAGGCCAGACTCCAGGACACCTGGCACTAGCGTACTAGGAAAGGTGTAACTTTAATTAGTACCCCCGAAGTGTTTTGGAAAAGGTGGAAGTTAATCATTAGACAGGGTATGTAATAAAGAACTCGAAATAAATGGTCAGACTACTTGCCAATAGAAAACGTGGCGTCAGAATTACTCCATACATGTCACAAAAATGAAGTCCCTGCAAATACGCCGGTACGTATTTCGCCGGTAACTATTACGCATCGGCCTAATGTGCGGCACAATATAATGGACTTCATTTTTGTGACATGTATGGAGTAATGATGACGTCACGAATTCTATTGTTAAGTATTCTGACCATTCGTTTAGAGTTTTGTGTTGCATCCGCTGTCTACTATTGAATTTTCAGCTTTTTCAAAACAATTTGGGGTTATAATAATATAATAATAAATAAAAGCCTTTATTCGCTGACCGTATTGTATAATTTTGCCCTATGCGATACAACAATATATTTTATTAATTTTAATTTAATTATTAAATAAGGTATAATATTCTTCAACCGACAGTTTTTTGGTCAGGTTGTCCTTCGACATAGGCCTCCCCCATTTTCTTCCATTCATCTCTATCCCAAGCTAACCTTTTCCATCCTTTCGGTAAGTCATCTTCCCATCTTTTAATTTGACGTCCTTTTTGTCTATTCCCATTTCTAGGATACCATTCCATTACCTCCTTCGTCCATTTTTCTTTGTTGGTTCTCATGATGTGACCAGTACAGTTCCATTTAAATTTTCTAATTTTGTTTAAAACATAGTTCACCTTTGTTATTTTCCTTATTTTTGAGGTCGTTCACCTGTCCTGTAGCCTTATGTTTAGCATGCTTCGCTCCATGTTTCGTTGGCATACTATAAGTTTTTGGTTGTTTTTGTTCGTGGAAGGCCAAGTTTGACAGCCGTAAGTAAAACATGGGAGAATGCATATGTTACAGTTAAAACCCGTTTTTAGATAGAACGCGTTTTCCCTAGTTAGAACTAGTTTTTACTTAATGCCTTTGTTAAAACTAGAATTAACTAATGCTCAAAATTGAATATCAGGTAAAACTAGTTTTTACTAGACAAAACGCGTTTTTCCAAACCGGGGGAATTCCGGGGGAATCTCTTTCCAAACGCCCGCGCCGTTCGCGCGCTGTGCGCTCGCTCGATTCAGTACCGCTTTGTTTTCATTCTGATAAGCACGTATAGATTGATTCGAGCGCAATTGTCATGGCAAACTTAAATGAAGGAACGCGATGGAAAGAGGAGTTTTTAAACCAGTTATTAGCGATTCGCGATCACGAAAAAAAAGAGGACCACTTCTGTATTATGACAAAAGGAACCTACGACAATTTAGTGGACGAAATTCAAGAAGCACAATTAGCTGTTCAGAAATCTCAGAAACAGTACAGGAGACTGAAGCGATTTAAGGTAATCAATATTTGTGGAATACGAAAATTAGTGACTAGACAAGAGCCCATGAAATACTACTTGTATGTAGATGAAATTTTTGATATAATTGAAGCAGCTCATGTGGCCGTTGGTCATGGTGGTCGGGATAGACTTAAAAATGAAACTTCACGAAAATATGCGAACATAACTTTAGAAATGATAAATATTTTTCTCTCTATGTGCGAAACTTGTCAGCGTAAAAAGAGTATGAAGAAAAAAGGACTTGTTTCAAAACCCATACTACATTCTGAAATGAACAGCCGTTGCCAAGTCGATCTTATCGACATGCAAACTCAAGAAGATCGGGGATTTAAGTTTATAATGGTGTATCAGGACCATTTGACAAAATTTGTTTTGTTGCGTGCACTGAAAAGTAAGAGAGCCGTAGAGGTGGCGTATCAGTTGACTGATATATTTTTGACATTTGGTGCTCCTTGCATCTTACACTCGGATAACGGCAGAGAATTTGTAAATTCTGTCATAAATGAGCTCGTTTCATTTTGGCCGGAGTGTAAACTGGTCCATGGAAAGCCAAGACACAGTCAAAGCCAAGGATCTGTTGAAAGAGCTAACCAAGACATAGAGAAAATGTTAGCTTCATGGATGCAAGATAACGATACCACAAATTGGTCAAATGGTATTCGGTTTGTACAGTTTATGAAAAATCGGGCGCTTTCATTCCGGTATTAAACAATCACCATACAAAGCAATGTTTGGTATAGAACCACGAGTAGGTCTTATGACTTCGACTTTACCACGAGATGCTATTGAGGATATACGAGAGGAAGATGATCTCGAAAATGCGTTAAATAAAATAAATATGACGGATAGTACAGATAATGCAAAAGCTGAGCCTGTGGCTAGTTGCAGTGGACATCGTCAGATTATAACCGGAGCCAAACAAAAAGACGCAGAAAGTTCATCCAAAACAAGTGGAGAATCGCCAATCGCACCAGAAGCCAGTGAATATGACATTGAAGCTGAAGCATCTACGACCGTAGAGCCTCTTATAATACCACCAAATGACAAAGACCTCGAAGTTGTAACAAATGTGAATCGACAAATAATGGCATCCAGAGAAACAGCACATCGAAACTTAAAAAAACAGGCCAAGAGAATGACATTGGCTTCAGATGCAATTCACGTTCCAGTAGAAATTGGTGATAATGTCATTATACAAATCCCTGATGTCGACAGAGCAAAAGCAGATCTACGTAATATAGTCGGAGTGGTTCTTCAAAAGGATGATCAGGGTTTTCACAAGATTGGAACGAAATATGGAATACTCGAGAAATTATATTGCAGGTATGTACCTATGGGTTGCTTAATTGTTTTATCATATAACTATATCGCTATTAGGTAAATGCCAACTATTTAAATGTGCTTTTCAGGTCAGAATTTGATAAGTGCAAAGAAAAATTTTTGCATGAAGAAGATGTTCCGAATACCAATTTACCTTTGAGAACTGTTGCTAAGGAAGCAGCCATAGGAACAGGCCAAGGATTTATGCGCTGCGTATGCAAGAAAGGATGTATGTCAAAAAGGTGTCTCTGCAAGAAAAATGGTTACCTTTGTAACTCAAAATGCCACGATAGTTTGTCTTGCAATAACAAGTAGATCCTCATCCTTTTCTAATTTTAAGGTTTTGATTATTTTTTATTGTATGGTAACAAATGTTCCTTAACAACTTGTTTGATTATTTTATTTACTTTTAATTAATATTGTTACCTTGGCAACTTCTTTATGTCGATGTTCCCTAAAATGTTCCTTTAGTGTAAGATTATTATTTTGTGTCCTAGATCTTTTTAATAAATATTTTTAAAGTATATCTTGTTTTCAATCCCAAATTAGTTTCTGTAGTGCTGGTTTTAACTAAGGCTCGGAGTGACAACTAGTTTTATCTGAAAATCAAAAATATCAGTGGTAAATTCTAGTTTTGACTAGGTATTTCTAGTTTTAACAAAAGCATTAAGTAAAAACTAGTTCTAACTAGGGAAAACGCGTTCTATCTAAAAACGGGTTTTAACTGTAACACATATATTATATAGTTTACTCTTTACTGACATTGGTATCGTTTCATTTTTAACTATCTCTTTTAGTGACCAGTACCGTTTCCAAATGTTGCTTATTCTTCTATCGATTTCTTTTGAGTATTGGTCTTTTATTGATATTATCTGTCCTACATTTTTTGATATTTTTATTGATATTATTCATCTACATATTCGATAATCTCTTGTACTATTTGTATGTCTTCCTTTAATGCATTCGTCATTACTTTGGTCTTCGTTGGATTCATGGATAGACTGCTTTTCTGCTTTCGTAATCTAGTTGTAACATAGTTTGTAATATGTCTGGTCTCTCAGCGAATATCGCAATGTCTTCGGCGATATGTTTAATCCGTTATTGTTTATTTTAAAATCTTCCCAGTTTGTATTTCTGAATATGTTTTCTAACACTGCCGTAAAAAGTTTTGGAGAAAGTGGATCGCCTTGTCTGACGCCTTTCTGTATACTAAACTCTTCTCCTTGTTGTTCCAGTTGGACCGTTGCTGTGGTATTTTTATAGATTTCTTTTATTATTATTATGTATTTGATTTCTACGCCCTGGTTTTTCAGCGTTTTCCAGATATAGTTATGATTCAAAGAATCAAAAGCTTTATTGTAATCGACGAATGCCATAAGCGTTGCCCGTACTCGTTAAGTTTCTCGATGACTTGTTTCACAACATGTATATGATCGATTGTAGAATAATCGGCGCGAATTCCTGCTTGTTCTCTTTGTTGATTTTGTTCTAGGTATTTCATTATTCGGCCAAGTATTATTTTAGAAAACGATTTATATAGATTGGGCATTAGACATATGGGTCTGTAATTGTTTATTTAATTTTTGTTTCCTTTTTTATGTATCAGGACAATAGTGGACTTCGTCCATTGGGTTGGAAATTGTTCAGTAGCCATTATTTCATTAAATAGATGTGTCACCTGTTTGGATGTTACGGTTAGGGATTCTTTCAGTAGTTCGTTTGAGATGTTGTCGCACCAGGTGCTTTTCCATTTTTTGTGTATTTATAGCTCTTATGACTTCGGTCTCTAATATGCATGGTATTTCTTCTTCGTAATCATCCTTCTCCGTCACTATTGGTATTGTTTTGTCAGTCGCTGTATATAAACTTTTATAGAATTCTGTCGCTACTTTAGCTATTGATAATCTTTTTGTCGTCGATTTCTCATTTTTGTTCGTATTATTAGTCTTCATGTTTGGTATCCATTGAGTGTATTCTCGTAGTTGTTTAAGACCTTTCTTTATTCCGCCTGTTTTCTGTATTTGTTCTCTTAGTACATTCAGTCTCTCCGTTTTTCTGTGTTTTCTTATTGATGTTTGATTTTTTTTTGCTAATGTTTGCAATGTTTTTCCGATTATCTTTTCTTCTCTCTAGCAGTATGTTCCTCTCTTCCATTAGCTTTAGCGTTTCTTCTCTTAGTTTATTTTTTTCTCATTTTTTTGATCTTGATTTATTTAGGTTTCTCAGTTCTCTTCCCAGAAAATCGTACTTTCTTGTATTGTTTTGTGTTCTTCAATTTCATATAATGTGTTATCTAAATCATTTAGTACATTTTGTGGTATATGCGATGTTATTATGTTTCTGGTTGAGGGGATAATATGTTTTCTTCATTTTATATTTTTGTGCTGTATAACACCTCTTACCATTCTACGATCTGTATTAAAATTTAGCTTGTTCACTACATCGAAGTTACTGAAGATCTGTTTTTCTCTTGTGAGTATAAAATCGATTTCTTTTCTATCTCTACCATTTGGAGACATCCATGTCCACTTTCTTGAGTTTCCTTTTTTGAAGAAACTATTCATTATTTTGAGATTATTTGCAAAGCAAAAATCTTTTAGTCTGTGTCCATTGTCATTTCTGTCGCCACTACTGTAACATCGTAAGACAAATTCGTCTTTGTTAAATTTGCTGCTCACTTTGGCGTTAAAATCTCTCATCAGAATTATATTTCTGTTTTTCGTTTGCATCAAATCTGTCAGATCTTTGTAAAATTTATCTTTCGCTACATTTGTATCCTGTTCTATGGATGCATGTACTTGGATAATCAACGATGATTGTTTAAATTCTGGTAGCTGTATATTGAGCACCGCAATTCTGTCAGATATTCCTTGGAAACTTTTTATTTTATCTTTCAGATACTTTTTTATTAAGAATCCCATTCCATATATACCTTGTTTATCACCATAGAAGTAGAAAATGTATTCGTTATATTCTCTTATCTCTCTCCTATTCTTCTTATTTCGCAAAGACCGATGACATCCCAAGTCTTATGGCTTCTTCTAATTCTTCTAAATTGTTATCTGCCATTGGTGTTCTGACGTTTAATGTTGCAAGGTACATATTATTTTCCCTTTTTCGGAGTACATGTGTATTTCTAGGGGATGCGGGGGGTGGTGATTAGCAACCCCACGGGGACCAGCCGGATTGGGGTTATAATTCGGGGGTACTTAATAAAATTGCAACTTTCCTAGTGCGCCAGTGCCAAGTATCCTGGAGTATGGTCTGGTGACTCTACCCCAGCATTCTATAGCTAAAATACTGTCTGATATGAAAGTATCCGCGTTTACAAAACTCTTACACTTTATTGTCGCTGCCTCTCGGCTAATAATCGTAACATACAAACGTGTAACAAGTTATTATCATTCAGTCACTGAAAAATTCTATTTTCTTGAATCCAGGACTTGATGGCTGTCTTTACCTCATCGTCCGAGTTTCAATTATTACCCTTGAGGTCTCTCTTATGTAGAGGCAAACTATAATCGCATTGAGCAAGACAAAGGGAGTAAGGAGGGTATGGAATCGGTTCAAACTCCAGGTTTCGATGAGCTTCAGTTGCGCGCGAGGTGTGTCATGTTGCAAGATTACTCATGCCTGGCTGCCTCTAATACGACAATCTCGACGTGTGAGTTATTTAAGAGTATCTATGTACTAAGAATAATCTACCGTTGCGCCTCGTTCCAGGTCACGTAAGTTCGTGGGTGCATGTTTCATCAACAATTATGGCTTTTCCAGACTAGCACCCTCGACAGTTTAATACCTATCGATTTACAGTAAACCTATCAACAGCATCGTCTCCATAATAGCCTTCAAACGGCAATGAATCTCAGTGTGAGTCACTTTTTCAGCAGTTAAAAAATCGTTAACAGCACGCTGTTTAACTCGCGTCGATATAGCACTAGAACACGTTACCATACTTACGATACTCAGAATACACTGGATTACAGAAAGGTCTTTAATCTGCGCATGCTTATACAGGGATTTTACTTCTACATGCTGCCTGGCATGATTCTAAAGATAGTTTTGTTTGCGTTGTGCATCACTTTTTTGCCTACCTTCATATACATAATTTTAATATACCATGTAACCGAGGCAATATTGAGTTGCCTAAGTTACGCCTAAGTAAGTACCACACATCTTTCGCATATCTGAGCTTTAAGCATTTCAAATCGATTGCTAGCATTAAAAAGAACTTAAAGGGAACTAAATCCAAAAGAGTTCATAAAACTAACCACACCATGCTAGCCTTCTATAATTTGATATTATGAGTTAGCAATATAACGATTTCACTGTACTTTGTAAATCTGTTTGCTTTTGTGTCTTATTTACTGCTGGATTTAAATTTTGCGTAAGAAAGATGCGAGTTTTCTTTTTAATTTTACTTTATTATTATTAGTTTTGTATTATTTTTACCGCAAAACATGTTCTCCTATTAGGTTAAGGTTAGCTGTAAGATATTGCTTCTGGGTAATAAGCTCGCACATTTGTTTAAATAAGTAAAGTTCTTTATTGTTATTTTTGTTAATATTATTATTCATTGAGTAGGAATATTTGCACTCTATTTATATAGGCGCCTATCGGTGATCCCGACATAATTTGTTTCATTTAATAGCGATTACCCGTGACGTTAATTACGCACCCGTGAGATCTCCGATTATATTTATGTGGCGAAAAGCGGCTTCTTTCCTCTCGCAATGCCCCGATTTACGACCCGATCTTAGATGCCCCGGCGCGGAGAGTCATTGAAATACAATATTGATCGGCCATAAATCTAAGGGAAGGGTCTGGCCGTCGTTCGCGCGGCTTTCCCGTTCCCCGGGGGTCCAGGATATTGCCAATACTGCGTTACTTAAGATGGGCTCACGGCCTCGTCTCAAGGACACGCCCTGCCCACGGGAGAGAAAACGACGATCGGAGTGCCGACTAACTATGGCATATTTTAACTTTACTTTTTAATCAAGGGAGATCGATGACATTTTGACCCCCAAAGAAGTGGACAAAAAAAATATACAAGAAGGTATAATCGATGATCAGATAACAAATATGAAGCGCATTATCTTTCAACATCTTGAAACTTTTGAAATACATTTTACGAATAAACAAATAATCCACAGAGAAATAATCAAATAACTTAAATGAACAATACCCTGTCAATGAACTTTTGAGGTAACTTTAACCAGGCGATAATGATTTATTTATTTGACGACTGCCCTACAAAAAATGAAAGTAATTTATTTAGGGATATTCTCCATTTATTTATTCTACCGTTACTTCTAAACCGATTTAGAAGTATATGGCATTGTTAGAATCGTTATATAATCCTGAGTGTCTTAAGTACTACAACGCCTAACAAATATTATGTGATATGCCTATGCCTACCAAAATATAAAGTAAATAGTTGTCTAAATGTCCAAAAATCCAAATGTCAATAAATTAACGTAAATATATTGTATTTTGGTTCAAATGAGAGGTCTGATTGAGTAAATTTCGAAAATATATATATATGTATATTTAAGGATAAATAGGTACATAAACCACAAATATTTCATAAAGCAACCGTAATAAAAATAATTAAAAAGACAAAACTTCACTTTTTAAAAAGGCAGTCGTGTTTTTTATTCCTTTGTATTGTAGCTTATTTAGTTTTTTATTTTATTTTATTTTTCTATTTTATAAAATTATCCAGAACAGAAAAGTATAAACAATATTTTTTTTTTGCGAAGCAGATAAGATTACATTTGTGTGGATTTTATCACCCCACTAGATTGTATATCTGTACTGGGGTGATAGTACTACTAGTTATAATTAGTTTTTACTTTATAGATCCATAAATTCAAAATAAAAATATCGTAGTACAGAACATTTTTTAATTATACATGTTATAAACCTAGCTCGAAATGGAGACTCATTTCTTTGACATAATAATAGTTTATCACCCTCATTAAGAATGAAAACGAGGCGGTACTAATATAGTTTTTTATTTCCTGTCGAGAAGGCAAGTCTCATCTGTTACGAGAACATATATCAAAATTAGTCTTTTTGACAATCTAAGTACTATAGATTAAATAACATTATGCTTCGACATATTAGATCGAATTAATTAATCTAATATGCTTCGCAATATTATATTAATTAATACTGACAAAAATATGATATACATGTACCTACATTATTGAAAATGTATATAATAAAACATATATATTATACGTTACACATATATTAAACTAATAAAAATAAGTACTTATTGCAATATTATATAGTATAATATAATATGTATATACCTTCACGTACAGAAGTGCCTTGCTAATAAGATAAATAAAAAAACAAAACAATTATAAATGCATGTTTTAAATATACATTTTATTTAACGAGTAAATATAAATGTTTATTTTTATTTAATATTAATTTTACATAGTTACATAAATATGTAAACAAGCAAAAAAAATACGCTATAGGGGGAATGTCGGTAAAAGAGTTTTCTCAGTATAAAAACTTCTTTTTAAAAAACGCACCATTAAAATCTTCAAATGTTTAAAAAAAAAATTAGGAGTAAATATCAGAATAATTCTACCTCATTGTCCACACCGATTCAGCTTAATTATGTAATATTGCCGTCTATATAGTTAAATAGAATAATGGATTTACTGTTTCTTAAGGATTTGCCGATTGTGTTCGATTTTATACAAGGAAGAATAAAGGAAGGGATTAGGTGGAATATTTGTTTAGGGGCTGTATGAAAGCTAATGTTTCTTTAACAACATTTTGACAGAGTTTGGAAGCTGATCAAATAATCGAACAGAAGTGACTGTAAAACAGAGCATTTAAATAGATGAATAATGTAGCGGAACTGCGACTTGATCGAAGTAGAAGACCGTGGGCAAAAGGTGGTATTTCTTTTTGAGATATGAGGACCGTGGGGTTATTGTAGAGTATCGACAACCTATGCAAATTTCGTCGCTCGCGAATTGGACGCCAGTGAAAATACTCATGAAAGTAGCCATGTCATAGAACTTTTGTAAGTTATAGATATACCTCAGGCAGATATTTTACAGACGCTTCAGCTTATTTACAATAAAGTAATGGGCATCCATGTAGCAATCATAACCATAATCAAGTATTGGCGTTAACAGTGTGGACACAATCATTTGTTTAACCAATATGGGTATACGGTAGGGCTGTGTCGACTATAACGGGAGAACCCGTCACCCCAGACTGGTATAACGATATGTGATCGTTCTTTTAGCCGTGAGATGAACGTAGAAGACTAAGAGACAAGACAATCTACTGTCTAGCTCCACCAACAAGCCCGTTAGAGGCCAACGCCTCGCCCCTACCTACTTATTATGGCAGGATATCTCCGTCTGGAGTGAAACTTCAGGATACCTCCATCCTCCCGACTGGTTGCGGGTACGAAGTCGCTTATGCGGCCTCTACCTGCTATATTACAGCGGTAATTCAATTTGAATTTATTGCGGACCTGGGCGTCCTTTGCCCGTAGTGCCACATGGGATCGGGTGGCTCAACATCATTTCAAAAGTGGCATGACAGCAGGTCAACATCAACCCTCGCTGCTTAGGAGATAGTATATTTTTATAGTCTCCAGACTCCTTTAGCAATTAGTCAGAGTGCACAACCGATTGACGTCGCCGAACGGTGCGCAAACCGTCCAGTAGCGCCAGCTTGTGAGGCCTGAGACGCGAGAGTCTTACCCAGGGTAGCCTTCTGCACAAGGAGGCTTCTGAATAGGAGCTCAATCGTGAGTTGAGCCGATCCGAGAACAAAATGGATTTTGTGACCAAAGCTGCACGAAACCGCTCGCTACATACGGGGATACATTTCTGAATCCACCGGAGCCTACGACAACCAAAGAAACTGCAACAATTTATTTGGTTTACTTAATTCTTTCAAGAAATTTGTTCGCCTATCACAAATAAGAGGCTCTTCACAGTTTTGATATATTTAACAACGTTTCCTTTTACGCAAATTGAAGTAGGGATAAAGTATTTACTGTTGATATGTTTCTTGCTACCAATCACGATTGCTTGCGATTTATTTGAATGTTTAGTTATAGTGACGGCTGTGAGAAGATCTTGCGGCCTGGTCAAAAGTATACTTCCTCTCCTAAATATCTCCATTGAGGCGAGGTAGATTTGATTCTAGGGCTTGTTGTCTAACCATCTAAATACATACATATTTAACTTGTATAGGCAATCTCTATATTGCATTGTATACATTAGATATGCAGTATCGGCAACCACCGGTAGACGAGGAAAGTCGCAAAATATTATCTAGTTTCACCCTCTGCAGACGCTCAAATTATTTGTTACTCTGGACACAAAGAAAACTCTTGCACAGTTTCTCCTTTTACCTTTCCTTAACTATTCATATTTTAGTTAACTCGATTTATTAAAGAAACTCGCTACTAAACAAACCTGAACGTTTGCAAAATGTTTCCATACGATTCATCTTTGGTCTACGTAAATATGATCACTTGTTAGAATATACGACAACATTAAAGTGGCTGCCCGTAAAGCAAAGGAGAAGTGTTCATATACTTGCTCTCCTCTATCGTGTACTCCCCCAATATCAACACCATCTTATCCCCACCATCATATTCCATGGTCTCGTACATCGATCAGCCTCTGACAATTTACTTACAGATTTCTATTCCTGCTTGCCCTATATCACATCTCTATATCTTTAGATATACGAATGATCACATTTCTATATCTTTTTTAGAATCATTCAAGACTCACCTCAAAATGTATTATTTAAGACCATTTCTTTTTTTTTTCCCAATTTCCTCTCATCGGTCATTCTTAATTTTTGATATAGTAGTTCATACTTTACGATGAATAACTTATTTGTTTAATAATTTTCATTACTACAATGCGTGCACGCGACAATGTTACCTGCAAGATATTTCCATGTGGGAATTTGCTCGACTTTTGCATTTTATTTCATAATTTTTATATAGAAAATGAAATAGTAGGTAAACTATACCGATTCTGTTACGTTTTATATTGAGCTATAAATTTTATAGCTCAAAAACAAAAACGCAAATGAAATGACAAAACAAAAGCTAAGCTAAAACAGGATAACCATTCAAGCATTGGAAAAAAGCACGTGTGAAAATTTTCAGCTTTCAACAGCGTGCATTAAAATATCATAAATTGAACCATAGGTGTAAATAACCGCTTATTTTGTACAATTTCATACACAAAAACCCACTCGAATGAGTTGCTGTTTGAACAGGGGCTATTTTTCCTTTTCAATTTAAAAGATCCGGTCTACATTCGTTTTTTATGCAGTTTTGTATGGATTTTTTGGTTTTTTGTTTGGATTTTCTGGATTTACAGGTAATAACCGAAATAGTTTCTTTCTTTTCGCCTCAGGGTAATTGTGGACACGCCCTTTGAGCCTTTTACAGCAATTACCTTTCCTGGTTATTCAATTATTCAATTGTAGACCTGTTTCGTCCATATTAAATATGTACCCTGGTTTATCAGACAGGTTATTTTTCGTCAAGACATCTTCTAATAATGAAAAGTAAATGTTTACAAAATCTTTGTTTAAGCGTTTTCCCAAACTACAGACACGCCTTCTGACTTCCTAATAAAAAGTTCCTTATTGCTTCATAGAAAGCTTTTCAACCACCTGTAACCCGCCATTTTTTCTTGGCTAAAACTGTGCTTGATACCTAGTTGCTCTGCGAAATTATATGCCATTTTCCCAACTGTGTATCTTGTGGGAGTAAATACATTTTTCTGAAGCTTTTGTAAGTATAAAACAAACTTTTCCTCATTCTTAGGCGTCAATACACAACTCGGTCCAAGAACAACTGTTTTTTTATTTTTTATTTTGTAACCTCCGCTTAAACGTGGTTTTTGGTATTCCATACATTCCTGCATTAGTTTTTTTTCTTGCTTCATTGATTCCCATTACGCCAATACAAGGCTTAGAGGCATTATTTAGATCAAACTCAGACCACTTTTCCCTACAAGACTTTTTTCCTCACATATATTATAGGCATATGTGAAAATGCAAAATAAAAATTCTCATAGCACATATTAGCTCCACAGCCTAAATACTAACATCTCAACAAAAAAAAGTGAATTTTAATTGGTCCATCTCACTAGTAATAAACCTATTCCATCACTCCTATATTGCGAGGAGAGATGGACCATCAACTCACACTATCTCAGATTCAATGAGATTCTGTTATGAAATTCCTAGTGACCTGCTGAAATATGCGGAGGACTGGATTGCAGAGCCTATCGTTTGCATAATTAATTCAAGTTTTGAAACGTTTAAAGTCTGGTAGTAGTAATGAAATAAGCACTTATCGGTCTATCTCATTGCTTAGCGTGTTTTCAAATATCATCTGAAAAATGAGTGAATGAAAAAAGTCACGGCACGCTAAATTATTTGACTCAGAGTGACTTTTCTCTGATCATCAATACGGCATTAGACAGGGTCGAGGGAAAATGATACCATTAATTTCGTTACTCAATTCGTACCTAAGATTATTGACCAAGGGAAAAAAGCCGTGGCTATTTTTCTCGACCTGTTAAAGCATTTGATACCGTTTCACATGCGATCCTAAAAACAAGCTTATTGGATGTGGTATGCAGGGATATTTGAATGTATGGATAGAAAGTTATTTGAAGGACAGGTCACAGTTTTTAGTGATTGACGCCAAAGAAAGTGACAGTAGCGTCCGTAGCAGCGTTGACACCGGCTATTCTGGTTGTTACCGAAGTTAAACAGCATCTGGCGGAATCAATACTGGGATGGGTGGCCGCCTGAGTATTTTACTGCGTGATGCTATAAATGCCCACCTAGAAATTGTTGCCGGCAGGCAACAAGGAGGGTTCCACGGAAAAGTATCAGCTTTGTTGATTTAAAAAGAAGAAAAAAACAGAGTCCTGTATCGGGGTTTACGGGTACACGGTATAATAAATTGGGGAGCATGTGCTAAATCTGTCTTGGATCTTCTAGTGAAAGCCCAAAAGCTTTTGTTGAGGGTAATCAATGGAAGGCCCCCACGATATGATTACAACATGCTATTCAAAGAAAGTAAGGTGTTAAATATACGCCAGCTGTTTGTGAAACAGTCACTTATGTTTTTATATTGTACCTCAGATAAACGACCACGAAGCCAGCAACACCGAACTACAAGAGCATCCGCAGGTCTGAATTATTCCGTTCCCCGAGTTAATTCTTTATTTGCCCAAAGACAATTCAACTAGATAGCACCGAAAATATTCAACCGTCTTGATGACAAAATAAAAGAAATAGAAAGTACCATTACTTGGTATGACCATTTTTGTGTTTTTTCATTACGTTTGAAATAAAATAAATAAAAAAAACTATGGTTATATTGCCGCTTTGAGAACAGGCAAGTGCAACGGTGCCAATTTTAATAATACAAATTCAATATTCGCAACGTGCCTTCGTTATGATTGCAAGCATTAAAAAACTGAGACAGTTTAAATCCTTTTCACAGTTATTCTTAGAAAACAAAAGAAAATATTGACGCCTTGACGCGTACACTTTGCAACTGATTCAACTTATTTTGTTTTTAATTTGTATTCACTTATTAGATAAGACTTGCCCTCGCGTCTCAAAATAATTTACCGATGTTAGTACCATGTCAACATAGGTTCATGCCTAGTGGTTGCGCGCAAAGTATCTTTTGCATCAGCATTTAATTAGTATATGTGGATGTTCGATTTCACTGACAGATGTTGACTCCGAAGAAGAAGAACAACTACTTCAACGCCCGCGCCGCCAGTACTGCATTCGCTCAAAATGCCTACCCGCCGCTAGTTTACAATTATCCGCCGCGCCGTCACGACGACTGCACATATATATTTTTATCAGAGGTTTTGCATACTTTCGCGACTCTGAACCGCTTTATTTACCGCTTTATTTATTGAACCGCTCCGCAAAAGCATAGTTAAAACTCCGCGAAGGAACTAATCCGCGTCGAGTGAGTTATGTGTGAGGCATTGTCGAAAAGACTTGCGTGAAAAATCCACCAGCAGGAACCTCGAGGGTCCGTAGCAGTGCTGGGACTTCAGCGAAGCTAAGATCATCATCACAGGTCAGTCGGTGTTTTACAGCCATATATCTGATTACGTGTTGATGTTTTAAAGGATTTGCGCGCATCGATTTGTCTCATTTTGCAAAGTACCCGCATATTAAAATCTATTTATTTATTTTATTATAATTTATTTACGGTTATGATCCCGCCGTTGTTCGAGTATTTACACGTTGAACAACCACCTAGGTAAATCGATATGTCAAAAAGATGAATTTCCTTTCTAAACTAGGTATAATATGTACACTTATTATAAAATGTTTTTGTGTTAGGATAAGGATTTTCTTTTGTAAATTGTAACTTAAATTATGGAAATAAATAAAAAAATAAAAAAACACTTCAGTGTTGCGAGATTAAGAAAAATACGGAGAAATCGCGATGGTCCGTCTCACCCGCCGGTCCATCTCTCCTGAATTTACCCAATTAAATGATGCCCTCTGTCCAATTTCGCTAAACTAAGCAAAGCTTGTGATTGGGCAGACATTAAACATAGGGTTGTTGTATACTTAGAAGAAAAAAAAAAAGTAAGTAAAAAACTGAATTAAAGAAAAACATAATAAAAAAGATATTTAAAAAAATCTAAATGGCTATGTGTCATTTTTATTTAATACACTGTTGAAAGTATAAGTTTGTCAAAATAATAAAGTTGATTTGATTTTAACAATATAAAAATAACCGGTGGTTTAGTGGTTGGTCGCCTAATCTCACATATATAGGTCCGGGTTCCCGAGTGGGTCCCCATTTTCCGCCGGAATAAAATTATCAGAATTGCCAGAAGAATAATCAAATTATGTAATATCATTTATCCAAAGTATTGTGTGTCAATGATTAAATAACTATGTATAAGGTTATGAAGACTAAAAACTTGATTTCGCTTGATTTGATTTGAGATAGTTACTTACATACATATAAAAAACTACGCTGGCCTATGGCGTTAGAGATGTTTCAGCGGGAATATCCCATTCGGCGACATATTTCGTCATTTTTTTTAAAGCTGAGAGCCGGCGAAGTGCTGGCGAGCTAACGCATCGGACATTAGTCTTACTTAGGGGCTGCGGGCTTCTCGCTGGCGGGTTCTCAGCCTCGGGCTTAAGAACGCAGTACCCGAATGGCTGAAAATCAGTCACTTGACTTAGAGACGGGCAGAGCACTTAACAGAGGCACTTCCTTTGATAAATTGCACGGCGTAGGTAGTGAGTCGAGTCACCATTGCCGGCGTAGCGAAGCGACCCTGAATATATTCCAATTTTAGGATTTTTAGGGCACATATTATTGAAACTACGTCGTCGGTCCATTTGTATGTCTGAATATATGTTACAGTCGATTATCTCGGCCAATCTTATCAATTAACGGAAAATGTGGTGTAGTCATGGAAGTTGCTTACCGCTACTAGAACATAAATCAAAAGTGAAAAAATATGTTTTCATCCAGTTACTAAGGGGACGTTCAAGTATTACGTAACGCAATTCGGTGGGAAGCGGGGTCTTGTTAATGGTTACGATGCATTACAGGGACGGAAGGGGGGTTCGAACAACGCGTTACGTAACATTCTTTTTTTTAAAGAATTTATTAGTTAAAAAAATCTAAAATAGGAGAATGCATGAGAAGAACAATGGTGGATGAAATCATGTATGTAAGGACAGGGCCAAGTTAGGAAAACGGCATAATTTAATGTAAGATTAGTAGTGTTGACCCCATTTGAACATATTTAAAACTTAAGCAAATGTTTTTTATATTATGTGTGATTGTTTATTAAATAACAATATGAATACATAAAATAAACAATATACGCATGTATTCTTGTAGAAATCTCATGTTTTATTTATTATTACCGCAAACGTGATGAAAACAATGGCAAAAGTATTTTAGTGACTTTCCGGTACTTTGAGCAATATAATTGTGACTTAGGTAAAAATGGTCACTTAGGTGTTACGTAACGTTTAGGGATGGATAGGAGTACAGAAAAACGTTACAGCGCATTACATAGGGGGGAGGGAGGGTCAACAATCTTCAAAAATTTCGTTACGACTTGAACGTTACGCCCCCTAAGCCCAATATCATTTGAAAGGCCTTTTTCGCTGATTTTAAAACACTACCATTTTGCATTTTTCTGCTAACTAAAACAAAACTGTCTAACAAAAAAGGAGTGTAATGTGTTCAGCGTTCATCTATGTATGTTTTTCGTTTTTTTATTCACCTATTGTTATAGTTATTCCTCTATAGTTATATTTCTAAATCGGTTCGATGGTTTAGAAGTTTCTAAACCATAGAACCGATTAAGAAATATAGAAATATAACCGATTTAGACATATATGGTATTCTTCGACCGTTATGTAATCCCAAGTGACATAGGGTACCTCAACTGGTAAAAAAAATATCAAGTAAATAGTTATAAATGTAAATAGAAATTCCAAACCTCCAAAAGTCAATAAATTAACATAAATTATCGTGTCTAATGTCAAATGAAAGGTCTGATTTGCATATAATCCGAAATATATGTATCTATATGGATAAATAAATCAACCACAAATATTTTATTAAAAAACGCAAAAAAAAACATTACAACTGGAGTAGTTCACTTTTTGTAACGGCAGTCGTGTTTTTAATAATTTTAATATATTTACTTCTTTGTATATCTGCGATACATCCTCAAAAACGTGGCCAAAAAAGTGTATTTATCTTCAAAATTCCTCTTTTCGATTATTTTGTTTTTTCGTCCGAATAATTTGTACTATCATATTACTACCCCGTCCCACCAACTATCGAGGTGGGAAAATATTGTGCAACCGCAATTTTTTTGACGTAAGGACGGAAATATCTATTTTGAGCCCCCCTAAGACGAATAAGACTATTTCTAGATGGAATTCTGGCTGTGTGTCTGTGTCCCTGTGTGTTTGTGTGTATTTTCCACGCTAGCACTCTAACGATTATTCCAAGTGAGCTGACATTCGGCATGCGGGCGTCATTTGATCCTGGCGTCGAAGAGTTGAAGAGGTTTTAGTTGAAATCGGTCCTCTAGGGGGCACACTAGTCATATTCTCGAAAATTGGTCAATCTCGATTTATTAAAATTTGGAACACATATGTCTTTTTGATCCGGAACCACATTGTATTTTCGCAAGTTAGTTATTTAGGTAAACTGCTGATTTGAACTTGTTTAATGCGTTCCATTCTCACTATCCACGTCAACTTGCTTCTCGAATCACTTTCTTACTTTCAAATTTCCAACGTACTTTCAAAATCCTTCCGTAAGTTTTGGCCACTTGCCAGGGAAGTCTAGTGGTGACAATTGTTTTTTTTTAACCTAAGAAATCTGTAAACGAAAAGAGACATTGGTTTATTTGGATATATTTATGAAATTTATTTGTCTATTAAAGAATTGATACAAAAATATTCTTTAAATACACGAAATATAAAAATCCGAAAATATAGCAAAATATACAACCCCTATTTTTTGGGAAAAAAATCTTATCGACCTTATTGTAGAAGAGAGTATAAACTTAAATAGCTTATACATATATAGCTTACAAATATTACCTCTTTATAATATTAGTAGGTATAGATTACGCATCTGTCTAATGTGCCGCGCAATATAATGGACTTCAATTTTGTGACAAGTATGGAGTAATGCTGACGCTACGCATTGATATAGTTAAGCAGTCTGACCATTTGTGTAGATAGAGTACTGTATTGCATCCATTGTCAACTGAAGAATTTTCAGCTTTTCCAAAACACTTTGGGGGTTTTAATTAAAATTACACCTTTCCTAGTACCTACGCTAGCGCCAAGTGTCCCGAAGTCTGACCTGCTGACTCTACCCTAGCATTCTATGGCCAAAATACTGTCTGATTTGAAAGTATCAGTTTTTAAAAAATGTTGCACTTTCTTGTCGCTGCCTCTTGTCCTAATACGAGTACAATGAGGGGTAAGCAAATACTGGTCAACACATTTTTTGTCCCTTTATCAAAGGTAGTTAGTAGTAGTAGTAGATGGAGTGGGGGGCTTGTTTCCAGCCCTTGATGTCACCTAGATCTGTAAGGTCTTTTGTAACTACCCACTGTGTGATTAGGTCAGTGGTCAGCTAGTAGCCCGGTACTTCTTACCAGTCCAAGCAGGTCACTGACCTTCAAGTTGGGCAGATCGCTGGGTTCGAGAAAGGCTCGTCCCAGTAAACTGTGTCTTTTGGCGGCGAGCCCTGGACAGCGACCAACAATGTGTATGCTGTCTTCAGGTTCCTCGCCGCATATTCGGCAATCCTTGCTCTCAGTCAAACCAAGGTTGAATAGATGGGCTCTAAGGGTCGTGTGTCCGGTGAGGAGACCGATAGTGGTTCTAAGGTTCTTCTTGCTCATGTCAAGTAGGGCCTTGGTTTTCTTCTGTAGTGGTTGCTCCATCATGGCTTTTGCCTGGCGACATCCCTGACTCTGTTTCCAGGAAGCCCGATGTTCCTGCTCCAAGCAGTCCCTGATGATTTTCTTACCTGTAGCGAAGGGGACCCCTACAGCTGGCTCCACTGGGCAATCCAGTGTGCCCAGTTTTGCCAGTCTGTCGGCCTCTTCGTTTCCGGGTATGCCTTGGTGACCCGGTATCCATATTAGGGTGATTTTGTTGGATTTTCCCAATTTGTTGAGCTCCTGCATGCAGTCCCAGACCACAGAAGATTCTGTGGTCGCTTTAGCCAGAGCGTCCAGTGCTGCTCTGCTGTCAGAGCAGATGAGGATTTGTCTGTTTTTTACCTCAAGTCGACTTTGTAGTTTTATGCATTCCAATATGGCAAGTACCTCGGCTTGGAAAACCGTAGCGTATTGTCCAAGGGGGATGCTGATTCTGTGGTTGGTTTTGGGTCCGTACACGCCTGCCCCAAAACGTCCATTTGTTCCTGAGACGTCAGTGAACCAGGCGTCTGCGTTGTGGCTTTGAAGCCAATGCGGATTTTTCCATTCTTCCCTGGTGGGGATTAGGATTTTATAGGATTTCTCTACCGAAATTTTTTTCCGTAGTCGATCCTGGGTCAGAGTGAATGGGCTTTTGTGGAGGAGGTTTAGCTCAGGATGATTGTGCCCTCCTCGCTTCCACTCGCCCAAACACTTCAGTCTGTATGCTGTAAGTCTGGCGGAGTGGATGATGAGCTTGTCCAGAGGCGGGCAGCAGAGTGCCACCTCTAATCCCGCTGTTGGGGTGGTCTTCATGACGCCAGTTGCAGCCCTCAGGTAGTTACCTTGAAGGCTTTTAAGCATTTTTAGTGTCTCAAGCTGTTTCACCCTGGACCACCAGACTATTGCAGCATAGGTTAGTCTGGGCAGCAGTACTGCCCTGTAGAGCCATAAGGCGACCCTGGGTTTGAACCCCCAGGTTTTTCCCATGACTCTTTTGCACGTCCACAAAGAGGCATAGAAGGTTGTCCTCTTGCGCTCGAGGTGGTGCTTCCAATTGAGCTTTGGGTCTAGATAGACTCCAAGGTATTTGACTACTGTAGCGTATTCTATCTCCTTATCCCAGAGCTTGAGACACTCAACGGGTTCGGGTTTGTATTTTCTGATGAAAATCATGGCCTTGGTCTTGCTTGGATTAGCGGACAGACCTCTGGCCTGGCACCAGTCTTGGGTGGTCTTAAGTGCTTTGTCCATGAGCTCCTTAAGTATTGATAGGAAGTTTCCTCTTACTACTATGGCCACGTCATCAGCGTAGCCGTAGACAGAGAAGCCTTGGTTTTGTAGTTTTGTTAGGAGTTCGTCTACAACGATGCTCCACAAAAGGGGGGAGATGACTCCACCCTGTGGACAGCCCTTGGCAGGGATTCCCGTGATGGAGGTGTCGCCTTGATAGACGGTCAGATTCCTATTTGATAGCATACTCAATGTCCAGTCAATAATGGTCTCTGGTATTCCTCGTCTGTGCATAGCGTTTTTTATAGTTGCATATGATGTGGTGTCAAATGCTCCTTCGATGTCCAGGAATACTCCCAGAGCGTAACCTTTCGCCGCTAACTGTGTCTCTATTGTGCTCACCAGGTTATGTGTCCGTAGATCTGCCCTAACTGTGTCTCTATTGTGCTCACCAGGGAGGGCAGTGTCCGTAGATCTGCCCTCCCTATAGGCATACTGAGCATCAGCAAGCGCTTGAAGAGCTAGGTGGTTGGTTTTCAGGTAGCCGTCAACTAGTCTCTCCAGTGATTTCAGGAGAAAGGAGGTGAGGCTAATGGGTCTGTAGTCTTTGGCAAAGATGTGGCCGTTCCTGCCTGCCTTTGGAATGAACGTGACTCTTGCGCTGCTCCAGGCATGAGGGACGTGTCTGAGGGCTATGCTCGCTCTGAGTACCTTTGTTAGAGGGCCCAGCAGCTGGCTTAGCCCTTTTTCTAGTAGGACTGGGTATATTCCATCCGGTCCAGGTGATTTGTAGGGGTCGAAGGAGCTCACGGCCCATTCTACTGCTTTTGGATTAACTATCTTGGCTGCAAGGGCCCACTCCCTGGGCTTGTGGAGCCTCTTGGAGTTCTCCCCTACGGCAATTGGGTGTGAGGATTCCTGGAAGCCCGGAAAGTGTGTTTCCATTAGGAGCTTCAAGGTTTCCTTGGTGTCGCTTGTGTGCCCCCCCTCTGGTCGTTTAAGGCATCCCAGCTGGGGGCGGTTGTTAGAGCTGAGGATCTTGTTGAGCCTGGAAGCTTCGGAAGCTGTTTCAACGCTCTCACAGAAGTCCCTCCAGCTTCTTCGTTTGGCTTTAACAATGGCCTTGTTGTATTCGTTTCGGGCGTTTTTGTATTCCTCCCAAAGATGTTGCGAGTTAGTGTTGTGATTTCTTGCCCTATTGAAACACCTTCTCAGCGTAAGCCTGAGCTTGGTCAGCTCTGGGTTCCACCATGGGACCTTTTTTGAGAGGTTTTTTTGTTTCAAAGGACAATGCTCGTAGGCGTCTATAACGGCATTAGACAGTGATTGTGCAGCTGTTTCTAGTTGCTCTTTGGTGTGAAATCGATTCGGAACCGTGGTGAGCTTGATAGCCAGGTCCCTATCGAATCCTTCCCAGTTGGTATTTCTAGGGTTGCGAGCCCACTGAATTTCCAATGAGTGCCGAAGCGTTAGATGGATCTGCCTATGGTCCGAGCCTGAGGGTTCATCTGAGACCCTCCAGTCTTGAACCAGGTCGGCCACTTCTTTTGTGCAGATCGTGATGTCCAATACCTCCTGTCTTCTTGAGTCTATGAAGGTAGGTTCTGTTCCTCTGTTGAGGATGGTGAGTTCATTGCCTAGGATAAAGTCATGCAGGCTTACCCCCCTCGGGTTTATGTTGGAACTACCCCAGCACACGTGGTGGGAGTTCGCATCGCAACCCAGAAGGAGTTGGAGCCCGCGTTGTTTCGCATATGTCACTAGGTTGGTTATATCTTCTTGCGGTGGCAGGTCAGTGGAGTCATAGGGCATGTATGCTGACCCAATTAGTAGATCCACCGTCCTGTCTCCTGTCAAGTTGATTTTTGTTAAAACGACCGTTAGGTCATCGCCGCTGAGTTGTGGCAGAAAAGTGGCTGTGACGCCCTTAGTGACCACGCAGGTCCTGAGTTTCCGAGTCGGTTGGGCTTTATGAATGGTTCCGCAACCTCCTAATCCACTTATAGTATCCCTAACAATCCAAGGTTCTTGGATTAGTGCTATACTTGTCTGCGCCACAGCCATGCTCCTTGTTAATATCGCCGAGGCGCTTTTGCTGTGGTGCAAGTTGATCTGTATTATGGGGACTTTTAGGTGGTTCATTTTGATGTACCTCCCTCCGTTCCCTCCACTGCGTCCGACTCCTTCCTAGGCTTATTATCGACCAACCTTACGGATACCCGTGCTAGCCCACAGTAGGGTCGGAAGTTGCAGGCCCTGAGAGTGGCCAATGAGGAGTCGCTCACCAGACAGGCGAAGTGGACGCTCGAGGCATCCTTCTTCGTGCTCCCCCTGGCGACGGCCCACCCATCGGTCTTCAGACCTGGGTTTTGCTTGTCGAGGAGTAGAAGTACTTTCTCGACAGTGTACTTGGGCTCCTCCACGTGGACCACCACTCGATGGCGTTTGGGCAGCTCATCGACCGGCAGCACACACACGGATTCCCCTTGGACGAGTAAGTCCGTGGAAAGGCTTCTGAGCCAGTTCCCCGTCTCCTCATCTGCGCACGAGAAGACGATTGCACCGTCCCTCTCCCAGCTGCCGGTAAAGGAAGTTAAATGTTATAGGAAATTTCACGCTGATTTCAGATATGTATGGAAGTCATGGAACGTCGTCAGGTTTTTATGAAATTTATGGAGTTTTACTAAAATATGCATAAATTCATATTTTTTCGCCATTGATTTTTTTAATAATATGGCAACACTAGGCTCGATTGTCATTTTGACAGCTATTGCTGTCACTTTCTTAACATGTCTATCTGAGCACATGTTTTCTCGTATGTTTATGTAAATTGTGGTAGAAAACAATGTAAAAATGCCTCGAAAGTGCAAAAATTGGGCGGAATATTTCTGTTACACGTGCGGTGAGTTTACACCAATTTATCAAAGGAAAACCATGAATATTTTGGAGAAACGAGCATATGAACTCTACTTTAAGTGCAAAGTTGGTGACCAGGACAAGCCATGGGCTCCACACGTGAGTTGTGTACGATGTACAAGAACTCTCAGGGGGGGGGGGGGGGGAGGGGCTACAAGGTTCACGTAAGGCTGTTGTTGTTTGCGATTCCGATGATTTGGAGAGAGCCAAAAAATCACATAACGGATTGCTACTTCTGCATAACAAACATTTTAGGATGTACAAAGGAAAAAAAGAAGCACATCACATACCCAAACAACGTCGAATCGGCTATAAGACCTGTTCCACACGACGAATCATTGCCCATACCGAGACCTTCAGAAAATTTTCAATTAGAAACGAATCCATCAGAGGAGGATACTGAAAAGTCGGATTCTGAGTTCTCTGTGGAGGTGTCTACTTCTGCGAAGCCTCACTTGTTGAACCGAAATGACCTAAATGATCTGGTACGTGACCTGAATTTATCAAAACTGCAATCAGAGATGTCAGGTTCGCGCTTGCAGCAGTGGAATCTTCACCAAAAAGGTACAAAAATCGCGCACTTTAGAAACCGGCATCGTCTCTTGGTTCCATATTATGTCATGGAAGACATTTTATGTTACTGTCAAGACATTGAAGGTCTGTTCGCAGCTCTTAGCTTGCAACATAATGCAGCAGATTGGCGACTTTTCATAGACTCATCAAAAGTAAGTTTGAAAGCTGTTTTAATTCACAACGGAAATACTCAACCGTCCATTCCCCTTCGTCATGCTGCAAACATGAAAGAGAACTATGACAACATGAAGCTGCTGTTAACAAAAATAAAATACGTAAAATAAGAAATGGAAAATATGTGGTGATCTAAAAGTAACAGGGCTCCTACTAGGAATGCAAACGGGATAGACAAAGTATTGTTGTTTCCTGTGCGAGTGGGACAGCAGAGACAGGAAAAACCATTATACCAAGAAGGACTGGCCTACTAGAGAGCACGTTATACCTGGCACGAAAAATGTTCACCATGTTCCCTTAGTAAAATCTGAAGATATCTTACTTCCACCCTTACATATTAAATTGGATTTGATGAAAAATTTTGTAAAAGGCTTATCTAAGGATGGAAATGGCATGACTTACTTAAAGCAAAAGTTTCCTAAGATCAGCGACGCAAAAATTAAAGAAGGAATATTCGTGGGATCACAAATAAGGGAGATTTTGACTGATCTGAATTTTAAAACAGTGTTGAGACCAGTTGAGCTAGCCGCTTGGTCGGCCTTCAAGAATGTTGTCGAGAACTTTCTTGGAATCATAAAAGTAAAGACTATATCAGCATTGTATCTGAAATGCTCATGGCCTATAAAAATATGGGATGTAACATGTCACTAAAAATACACTTTCTTCACTCTCACTTAATTTGTTTTCCCCAAAATATGGGAGATATCAGTGATGAGCACGGCGAACGATTTCACCAGGACATTGCGGCTATGGAGAAGCGATACCAAGGAAATTCGAGCCCATCTATGCTGGCTGACTATTGCTGGACCCTGCAGAGAGACTCTCAAGATACTCACAAGCGCAAATCAGGAGCAAAAAAAATTTAATTGAATTAAATTTGAAATGTTGTTAGTAAGTACCCGTCATATAATGACAGAAGTATGTAAAAACACTTTGTTAAATAATAAAAAAACCTGACCTGTAAATTTTTTTTTTTGTTTCATTTTGTGTCTAAGAATAGTAAAAACATATAAAAAAATTGCTATGCTTTAGGGACTGCACTTTAAAAAAAATATGTCGACCAGATCAGTGGTGGACCACAACTAACTTAAATTAATATTATAATTTATGATAGTTACAGCAAATCACCTATGAGTAATTCATCGCAAAATTCGAAACAAATGTTTGCAAGTTTCATTTAATGCAAGCCGAAACACGCAATAAAACATAAAACAGAGAGGGCGAGCGAACAGTTTTCATCGCAGCTTCGTGTAAATAAGATATTCCCGCGTTGAAATTACGACCTTGCCAGGAATGTGGAAGGCGAAGGCCTTTTTTTTTCGTCTGCTAGCATTTCTCATATTGAATGATATACGAGCGGCGCAGAACAGCGCTCGCGGCGATATTATAAAATACCATCTGCGATTGTGGATTTTTCAGCTTTTTTGATATAACAAGACGCACCGGAAATTAAGCCGAAAAGGGAAGTGTAAAATTTGTATGGGGAGTAGCAGTGAGCTGGAGAATTGTAACAACGACGGACCTATACTCTTTATTTATTTGTTTATTCGCTTATTACTAATCAACATTGCAGTAAAACCAAGGCATTTAAAAGTAAAATTAATTAAGATATCACCGTAATTATACAAATAGAATAACACTTATAATATTAGCTATCATATAAGAATAATAATGAATAGCCTGCAATTTAAACGAGTGAGGGTAAATGGTAAAAATATCAAAATCTGGTGCCATCAAGTGAATTTCATTTAAGCGCTGCAAAGCACAAGCCAACGAGTTCCACCTCATAAGGTGCTATCGACCACGAAGATAATTATTTGGTATAAAAGATTCACCTTGGCTGGTAAGCAGCAGCTAGGGTTATCAGTTTTGCCACGGATTAGATTCAAAACATTGGACATGGTCATTATTTATCTTCTGAGACAGAGAACTATAGCTAACCATGCCTGTGATAAATGCAGTCGGATACAAAAATGGATAATATCCGTACCGCTTGAATTACAAAAATCTCAAAAAACACTTTTGTATCTTTTACAGCATGAGGGTATAGGTATATTTGTGCGGATTCCAAATAATTGCATTCGTTTCCGTACGAATTCTATCAATCGAGTTGTACAGCGTGCGCATAATCCGAATACTATTGAAGTGTTTGGATTGCCGTATCACAAACTCTAGAAGCTTAGAAGAAGATGTAGATAGTTGCCTAATGTATTCCTTAAAGTTTAACTGGGGGTCGAAAAAAACTCCCAAGTCCTTGACTTCAGTCACTCTGGAAAGCGCACATCCAGCGATAGAGTAATCATACATCAGATGAGCATCTGATCTTGTGTATGTCATCACTGAACATTTGTTAATATTGAAATGAAGGTTACGAGCTCAGCTCCATGCATAAACTGCAATAATATCACGTTGGAAGAGCTCGCAGGCCTAGTGGATCTCCTCTTGGCGTTGTATAAGTGTTATAATATTCTTAACCGTCCAAAGTATCGAAAATGTAGGAAGAATAATAAGTTAATGCAATAAGTAAAATGTTAATTCATATTCATATTTATATTCATTTTATTAGTATACTGGTATACAAGTCAGATACAGATTCAGAACATTCATACATATTAGCAAACAAACATTTTTTTTTATCGTAAATAAAAGATAAAATAAACAAAACAAAGCGAAGAAAAAAACACAAGAATAATGTAAAATTAAGAAATACAAGACAAAATGCAGAGATCATTAAATACTTTAGCCACCAAAGCATTTTAAACGTCACTCGAGTAATATTTCTCCAGTGAGTAAAACGCCTTATCGGTAAGGTAACCCTTAAGGCGTCTCTTAAACACGTCAAGAGATTGCGCCTGCCTAATGTGCTCGCAGAGTTTGTTGTAAACCGCTGGGTCGGCGATATAGGCTAGCCTCTCCGACTTGGATAATATATGACTTACCGACCGTAGCATGCTACGGGATCTTGTTGGATAGTGATGATGCACACCATTCACTTCAAAATCGGCTAGATTTCTGCGAACGAACAGCGCTACTTCCATTATATAAATAAACGGCAGCGTAATGATGCAAAGATCTCTAAACAGAGGCCTAGCTGGCGTATCAAGCGCCACACGCGCTATTGTGCGGACTGCACGCTTCTGCATGACGAAAGCCCTCTGCCTGTCGGCTGCTCGCCCTCATAACTCCGCGCCGTACGTTAGCAGTGAAAGAACGTATGCAAAGTAACACATGCGCAGCGCGAATAAATCGAAAAATGAAGCGTTGTGATAGAGTGCATAGCACGTTCTTCCCAATTTATCACATAAAGCATCAATATGATCGGAAACTAGATAGAAGATTCAAACAGGGAAACAAGATAGGAAGAATAAGATATATAAGTTTATACAATTTAATTATAGCGACAAATACAACGGTTGCTTGCGAAGATACCTTTGCCGTTAACGTTTCACTTTGAGTATGGTAACATTATCTACCAACCTTCAACTTGTAACGATGTATTGGCATTAAATGCGGCGTAACCCAATTGTGCAGTCTGACTAACAGTCGGGGGAGTCTGGAAACAGTACTGTTTCCTATAGAGCGAGGGTAGTTGTTGACTCTTGAAACGACCATCGGCTATCCGATTCCGGGTGAACAGCCAGGCATAGGATGCCGTGATCCGCGATAGATTTAAAAATGACATTTAAAAATCGGTTGATACCGTTTCACCGCTACGTAAGGGAGAGGACCGCGCAAGCAACCTCGAACTTGTAACCATTCAAGAGACCGGGGTAATCTGGTTGCCACTGAAAGTAAGGGCGCGAGGGTCGGCCCGCTTGGTAACATACCTGGCTATCTCGCGGATAAGGCGTTGGCCTCTTACGGGCATATGGCGGAGCTTGACGGTTGACTATTTTGTCCTAAGTCTTCTGCGCTTATCTTAAGGGAGACAGAACGATCAAATTTCGTTAAAACTTCCTGAGGTGACGGTTTCGCCCGTTGTAGTTGAAAGCTCTAGTTGCAGCGCAGCATGGTCTACACTCCAAGGATAGGGGCAAAAAAACTTTTTTTTAAATGATGCCATGAATATAGCTTTATATCTTAGGAAAAATGGAGCAGAAATGAAACGAATTATTTTATGCTCATTCCGTCGAGCGTAGAACTAACATCAGCACTCCGACGAGAGACAAAATGCCATCAAGTTGCGCATTCCATTTCGCTGTCTCTTTTATTCTGCGGCGCTCATCGCCTGTTCGTGCGACGCGACAGGCGGCGCCCTCCACCACTCAGTCATAACCAACTTTACTGCGGGAAAGTCAACGAGCCAAAGTTTACAGACGGTGAGAAAGAGAGACGAAGGAAGACAGAGATAGCGCACCGCATCGGACCCCGACAGAGATAAAGTCATAAGTCAAAATTGTCTTTTTGGAGGTTGTTTCGTAAAGTATTCTTTTGCGCAATAAATCAAAATCGATATTAGAATAAGTTTTTATATTTTTAAGGATTCAGTTAGATATGCCAAGAGTAAGTCAGCAAGCTGCGTGACCAAACTTAATGACGAATGAATCGATACACTAAGACTTTATTTTTAAAAGGCAAATATAATGTGAAATCGCAAATGTACGGACGCTAATGAAACTTGTGACGCTGGGTCATTATGACCTGTTTCGTTCTTGGGTCGGTAGTCTCCACGTAGAAGTTTTAAACCGTTAAGTACTCTTGGATCAACTGCAACTGAGTAAGTAGTTCGGTCGGTTTCCTCTGGGTGCTGTTCTTCGGGCGCAGGTGCTGCATCAGTGTGGAAACGACATACGGTTTACTATGAAGCAAGTGGGTAATTGTCGGCTACCCGAACCGGCGTGATGAGACAGGCAAAGAATGACACGGGTCTCGATAAATTCGAAGTAAATTACCGCTAACATTAGGTGAAGGCTGCGCAAGCGACTTCGATCAGTGACCAGACTGTAGGCTGGAGAAATCCGGCTAAATCTGGATTCAGGGGAAAGGCGGCCCTCTGGGTGCTTCCCAGAGCCTCGCCTAAGGCGATGGACTCTGACGCGCGAGTTGGCGTAACTAGACAGTGAAATGTGTTGTGCCTAAGTCTCTACGGTCACTCTCTGGGAGAAAAATTATAGGATATCGTTATAACTTCCTGGGGTAGTGGATTCGCCGGTAGTGCGTAAATGTCTGACTACTCTTAATATCCGGTGGTGAACGGTTTCGTGCAGCTTGGGCCACAAGATCCATTTTGTTCTCGGATCGGCTCAACTCACGAATCAGCTCCTATTGATAAGCCTCCTCGAAAGGTAAGCTACCCCGGGTAAGACTCCCGTGTCTCAGGCCTTAGAGCTGGTGGACGGGTTACTCCCGGCGGGATTGCATACCGGCGACACTAAACGGTTTGCGCACCGGTCGGCGAAGCCAATCGGTTGTGCATTTCTGAAGGGGTCTGGAGACTATGGAAATATACTGTTTCCTGGGGTGGATGTTGACCTGTTGCCATGCCACTCTTGAAATTACCTTGGGCCACTCGATCCCGTGTGGTACTACCGGCAAAGAACGCCCAGGTCCGTGATAAATTCCAACTGAATTACCGCTGTAATCAACACGTAGAGGTTACGTAAGCGACTTCGGACCCGTAACCAGTCCGGAGGACGGAGGTATCCTGAAGGTTAATTCCAGATGGACATATCCTGCCAAAACTGGTAGTTAGAGGGTAAGGCTGCCAGCTGGGTACCTTTCCCGGTGCCTCGCCGTAAGGCGTCGGTCTCATGTGTTGCTGATGAACTAGACAGTAGATTGTCTTGTCCCCAAGTCATATACGCTCATACCTAGGCTGAAAGAACGATCTATATCGTTATACCAGCCTGGGGTAACGGGTTCGCCCGTTGTAGTCGACACCGCCCTATACTCTCAATATCCGCTTCAGTGACCGTCATTTCGATCAAACTGCTAAGATGCGGCGTAATATGTTTTACCGGAAGAAGAGAGGCATCAGTGAAATAAAAGTTGCGCAAACGTATGTGCGCAAACGAAATGCGAAGGTTGCGAACATTATTCCCCATTTTTTCATCGCGCATGTTCAATATTCATATTCATATTCATATTCATTTTATTGGTATACTGGTATACAAGTCAGATTAGCAAACATTCATACATATTAGCAAACAAACATATATATTTTTTATCGTAAAGAAAAAAATAAATAAACAAAACTAAATGAAGAAAAAAGAAACACGAGAATAGTGTAAAAAGAAGAAAATACAAGACAAAATGCAAAAAAGGTCTTTAAATACTTTCTCTCTCAAATGCAAAAAAGATTTTTAAATACTTTTTACTCGAATAAAGTCTAAATTGCCACCAAAGCAATTTAGACTTTATTCGAGTAATATTCCTCCAGTGAGTAAAACGCCTTATCTGTAAGGTATCTCTTAAGGCGTCTCTTAAACACGTCAAGAGATTGCGCCTGCCTAATGTGCTCGCTGATTTTGTTGTAAACCGCTGGGCCGGCGATATAGGCTAGCCTCTCCGACTTGGATAATGCATGACTTACCGAACGTAGCATGCTACGGGATCTTGTTGGATAGTGATGATGCACACCATTCACTTCAAAATCGGCTAGATTTCTGAGAACGAACAGCGATACTTCTATTATATAAATAAACGGCAGCGTCATGATGCAGAGATCTCTAAACAGAGGCCTAGCTGGCGTATCAAGCGCCACAAGCGCTATTGTGCGGACTGCACGCTTCTGCATAACGAAAGCCCTCTGCCTGTCGGCTGCTCGCCCCCATAACTCCGCGCCGTACGTTAGAAGTGAATGAACGTATGCAAAGTAACACATGCGCAGCACGGATAAATCGAGAAATCAAGCGATGCGATAGAGTGCATAGCACGCTCTTCCCAAGCATCAATATGTAGGTGCCATCGTAAGTCATTAGCGATTACGAATCCCAAGAACTTTGTTGAGTATACCTGAGTTAATTCTTCGTTATTGACGGTCACATGTATCTCGGTTTTAGTAGGTCTAAGGCTGAAATACATAACATTAGTTTTGTTAATGTTGAGTACCAGGCCATTAGCGTTAAACCATGCACCTAACTCATTCAACACAAGTTGGGTATTGCTGGTTAACGATGGTACACTCTCGCTCTCTATTACTGCGCATGTGTCATCTGCGTAAAGTATCAGCTCAGCTCGCGATGTGGCAGATGTAATGTCATTCATGTATAAAAGGAAAAGAGTATTACCCAAACAAGATCCCTGCTGTATGCCTATCGCTATATAGCCCGCTATGGAAAGACAGTCCTCAATAGCAATCACTTGCTGCCTGTTGCGAAGAAAAGAAATCATTAGGCTCGAGGCGTTTCCATCGAAACCATAATGTTTTAACTTCATCAGCAGCAAATCGTGATCGATCAAATCGAAGGCTAGTGATAAGTCACAAAAAATGGCGGCGACATGTCTTCCAGCGTCTCGACTTTTCATTACATGCGTGACTAATTTTTGTGCGGCTGATACAGTGCTGCGGTTGCAGCGATAGGCATACTGTTCATCACAAAAAAGCTTACTGCTGTTGAAGTGTTCAATAATTCTGTTGGAAATCCCAAGCTCAAAAATTTTGGGAAATACAGGTACAATTGCTATCGGTCTGTAGTTAGCCATTAATATTCGGGAGCCTTTACCCTTATATACAGGGGCTACTTTTATGCGTTTTAAGCATGTGGGATATATTCCTTCGGCGAAACAGGTATTGAACAGATATTCCAGTACGTGACTTATCTTGAAGATACACATTTTTAGCGAAAACGTCGGCAGGTCATACACATCCTTTGTCGGCTTGGGCTTAATTCCAAAAATGCAAAGTTTAACTATTTCTTCTTGAGTAAAGAAATTAAATTGCACTGCTGATTCAATAGGCTCACACGATAGGGCTAGCATTGCTTTTGCTTTTATTTCGTCGGGATTGCGCAATACTGACGTGGTTATATAGATAAAGTAATCGTTCATTACATTGGCTATTTGGTTTTTGATCATTCGTTGAATTACCAGAGGCATCACACAATGTTGTGATCGCATTTTTCACCGTGTTGCAGCTAGTTACCTGGCGATTTACAACTTTCCACGTTTGTTTTTGTACATTATCTGAGCAAGTGATGGAATTACCGATGAATCTACTTTTTGTACTTTGCAAGAACTCATTATAGTCGCACTCAGTAAAGCGTACAAGATTGTTCAGTTCCTCGTCATTCTGAAAACAGCATTGGAGCGAGCGGAGTTCATCCAGCCTCACTTTCCTAGCTATGATGTCATCGTTAATCCATTTGTTTCGAGACTCACATTGATAAGGCATTTTCCTCACTGGGAAATAGACATTTAGAGAATGAATTATAACATTTAAAAATTTAGAGAACTGTTCGTCAATCGACAAGACATTACAATTTAACACTATAGGCCAATTTGTTTTCTGGAGAGATTGCAGGAAATTTTCGGTACTAGAATTATTGAAAATTCGCTTGTGGATGTAAGAGATTTTCGTCTCGACGCGGGATCTTACAGCAGGTTCCAGATAAACCAACTGCGCATTGTGGTCTGATATTGATGTTTGCACTCCAGTGGCCGTTATTCGCGATCGCGGAATATTCGAATATGCATGGTCTATTGCGCTACGCGCAACGTTGTGTATTCTGGTGTGAAAGTCGATCAAGCAGGATAGATTGTTCGAGGACAGGATGTCACAGAGCCGTTTTTTATGCACTGAGTCAGAAATATATCAATATTTAAATCTCCAGTTACCAATATTTCACAGTTTTCCCTGCATAGCTTATTCAAAAGATTTTCGAGCTCGTTGAAGAAATTTTCATTTCTGACGAGACATGATTTGTAGATGACGACTATCACCAAATTATAAGATATAAGTTGCACTGCGGCAATTTAAAAATATTGCTCGACTGACTCGGCCATTAGGTCAGATCTTTCAATGCATGCAATGCTATTCTTGACATAACCTCAGACGCCTGTTCACGAGATCTAGTTCGTTTCGACGTTTCCAGTGCTCAGAGATGCATAGGATGTCGAACTGTAAGTTGGTGGATAGCAGGACTTCCAGCTGTTTAATTTTATTGGATATACACCTGATGTTTTGGTGTGCTACTGTGAGTGTTACATTGTTGCGAAGAAGAACACTTCCATCTTCAAAGGCGTTGGCGTAACTATTTGACTTCGATGGCAGGCGCCGACGGTGCGGCGCGGGGGTGGCGAAATCGCCATTCCTTTAGGATGGCGTTTCTTGGCCAAGCGCTCGGATCCCAGAATTTCTTAAATATTGACTCGGGCATTCCTATCCTAAACGACGCGTAATTGCCTTTTGCTTGGAGTTTTTCGATGTCATAATCCTGGCGAACTTCAATTGAGTCAAGATACAACTTAAAATCGGCTGCTGAGGTGTCAGGATGCATAGACCAGACGTGCAAATGTTTAGTACGCTCAACACACTGGAGATTCACAGTTGGATCAGCTGTGCCTTTGATAAAAGTGGGCCATTCTTCGTTTGCGGCGAAGATTCACTTGTTGCCATGATTCTTCTCTTGGTTCAGAGTTTTTCACAGCGGCATTGGCCGCGGCACTTACAATATTTCCCTTATAATGACAATTCCCCATTGTCGCCGACACTGGCGGCCGGACACGTGGACAGTGCACCGTCTATGGAATTGGAGTCAGTCGCGGCTGGAGTTGCACATTCGATTTTCAGCCGTTTTAACCTGAGCAAACTCGCCACGGCTCGATTGCTTCGAGGTCCGTCGTCACCACGTTAGGATGCTTAGGAATTCTGCCACATGCAAGCCCGGCCCACAATGGAACCGGCTCATGAGCAACGCTTAAAGAGTCAGCGATAGCGAAAAGGGTCCTAAGAAAAGCATCTGGGCCCGGCTACTGAAACTTTCATTCGTGCAATTTCATTCGTACCTGTATTTCTAATTGTCAACTAATTCAAGCACGTTATATGTATTTATGTCTTACTTAATACTTACTTAGTCTTACTTCCCTGAGCCACGATACTCAATATTGTCGTTTGCGACTGACGTTTGATGAAACGCAGTTCGTTATCTAAGTTCGCTTCAAATTCTTGATTGACGTCGTCTTTATTTGTATATTGTACGACTAGCTGATCCGTGCCCACTTCGTTGGGCGGTAAAACTTTTTACTTGTGATGAAATTATGAGTGTGGTTTGGTTGGTACTGAGTGCTATGATTTATTTCCTGACTGTCAAATAAAGGTTATATTTTTACTGCATATGTATGTATATATTTGCATGCCAATTTGACTATATTACCGTAAGTTGTGAGTGTCTTCTTGTGGGCGTCTTATTTGTGAGTGTCTTATCTCTTTAACCATTTATGCAGTAAAAGTGAAATTATATGCAGTAAAAGGGAAAAGTCTTTTGTTTTAAACGCTTGAGACGACACATTTTCTTATTTTGATAATAATTCATAATTGTTGATAATATGACCAATAAACATGAACTAACGATTTTAATTATATTTTTAATATAAAAAAAAACTACTTTTTGTGACTTAAATATAAAATTTAGACATATGATGTCGCTGACTTTTTTGTAGGCATTATCAAGCTCTACAACTTTTCCCTAGAACTTAATCATATATCTCTCATTGTTAAGGCAGCGTTAGTTAGAAACGTTTTCGTTGGACCGTTTTTTCCTACTTACATTGGAAATCCGACTACCACGAAAAAGTCTTTTAATTTTTCGGATTATGATATAGCCTATAACACTCACAAATAACGTGGCTATTGGTAAAGGAATTTTCAAAATCGGTTCAGTAGATCGAGAGATTACTTCCTACGACGTCACAAACTTTACCTCTTTATAATATTATTATAGATTGTTAGGTAACAGAACAATATTTTTGTCACTAAAGAGTCATCGCTAGTGGAAATGTTCCTGAGCCAACACCTGGGCCTGGCGACCGAAACTTACAGTCGTACAAATATTATCTGCACTTCCTAATGTCAGTTAATTCGAACACCGTGTATGTAATTACTATTATTTAATAAACCACATCTGAGCTATGGTACTCAATACTGGCAATTCTTTACTTAATTTATATTTTATAAAAAAAATCACATTAATTTCACTTACGTCATTATCTCGGCCAATGTGCAATTACATAGTTGCTCTTCGCAACTTTTGGCAGACGTAACATTGTAGCGCATTACTCTTATCAGGAAGAGCTCGCTTCGGTGCAATTTACGTCGCGGCGCTTTTTTTGGTGAAGCATGTACAATTGTTTATCGGAGAGATATGGACGAGTTTTACAAGGTAATTCGACGACTGCAAAAGTACTTTAGTTTCGTTTGCTATTGATTTTCTTAAAGCAGGATTCATATCCGATAATAAGGTGTCCATCGTTTTAACTATGCCTTAAGGTTACTTAAGTAGCTACTTAAATACGTCACTTCAGTGGGTATGTACGGATATATGTATGAATGTGTGTAAATACTTATTGGACAAAACATAACATGTAAAAGCGGCACACTTATTGTATAATAACAATACCCTACAGCCAAAAATTACAAAATATGAGTAAAAAAGAGTTTAGTGGATAAATAGATAGAAAGATTAATTATAAAAATGTAAATTTAAAATTATATTCATTTTCTATTACTTTCCTTTCAAGGAAAGTATTGTGGACGCACTTCTGTGTGTCTATCTGTGTGTATTCTCCGACGATAGCGCCGAAACGCTTCATCCGATTGAGCTGAAATTTGGCATGCAGGCATCATTTGGTCATAGCATGAGCTGAAAAGATTGTGGCTGAAATCCGTCCACCCAGGGTATGCCACAGCAAGGTTCAGGGCCGTATAATGTTCCCTTTGCTTCCGTCTTAGCAAGTTCGTCGACTTTTTCATTTTACCCGATTCCTGCATGGTCGGGAACCCATCTTAGAATTACCCTGTTTTTTCGCCCAGGGAATTCAGTAGTGATATGCAGTTTTGCACTAGCTTTGAATTAATTATATTCGAGGCTAGTGCCATAAGAGCTGCCTGAGGGGCATACTTAAGTTTAAATAAATTATTAGTCAGTTACATTCGGAAATCATCAAAATAAAAGAACGAATAAATGTGTATAAACTTTGCTTTACACTTATAGGAATTCATGATTGAAAATATTTTTTAAACTGACTTTTTATAGCTAAAGTTTTATTACCTTCCTTAGAAACAGCATATTTCAGCTTAACGATGTTACAATGGAACTAATTTGACATGTTCATTTCGAATAGCAGACAGGCAGAGCGAAATCGAGGAAGCTTAAAAATCAATGTTTCAAGGTAATACGGAGCCGGAGAGACGGATTGTGTCAGCAATTAGGCGAGCGTACTCCGACATCGATATACCCGCCCGTTCAGTTCGTCTAGTCTGATGTACCATGTACAGGCGATGCAAGAAATACTATTACGGTATACGACAAACTCTTCCAACTCACCCTACTCTGAAATGTTTATATGTATGTGTGTGTGTGTAACATGCGTATAAGTGTTTGTCTTGTTATTACATTCGATCGACATAATTGAAAATACAATTCCCATTAAGTTAATTTTATCCCAAAAGAAAATGCTGACCCAACCGATAGTCGAACCCGGAACCTTACAAGTATAATAAGATCGGGCGACCTAACCACTATGCCACCGTGCCTGTATAAGCCGTTGTATTCCATTGTATGTAGAGCTTTAATTATATATTATGGTATTGGAATGCTCAACGCCATAGTACGTTTCAATAACCCTTTCGCTCCGGCGGCTTTCAGGTCGCGCTGATAGTATTGCCCGGCGAAACTAATAGCGATTTATTTGGCTACCTATAATAATATTGATAATTAACCCTTCCTATTTAAGGTAACCATTTTTGGTTAGACGCTTACAAATGCTAAAATTGTATCTAACCAATATTGGTTAGGGCGCTCCGCGCTGCGTAAAATGCCAACTTTTTAAATATTTATTCATTATTATCTTAATTGTTTGACGAGATAAGGTTATAATATTATAAATTTAAAATTTCAATGCGATCATTTTACAGTTATTCTTTTTACGATCCGTATAGTAGTTTAAAAGTTATGGTCGTTTTTCTCAAGGCCATCGACTTCACGCGCAAAACTGTCCCAGGCAGAAGTGACGACTAAATTTTTACCCCGCGATAGGAGGGGTTAATGTTTTTTATAAAGAATATTGATTATAAAAACATAAAAATATAACCAGTGAAAATTAGAATAACTTTCAACTATTGGTGCCATCTATCGCATTTCTTTATAGGCCGATTACATCACAGAAATAATACGAAAAGATAGAATAATAGCTGTTAGTCTATTAGAACTTTAAAATGCGTAATTATTATGTAATGAAACCTATATATCAAATTAAAAATTGTATTTATGTAAAAAATATTAAAATATTAAGAGTTATGATATAAAAAAGACTATTTAGTTCGCCTTCAGCCGTTTAGGTCGCCATCTATAGTTCGTCGCCATACTGCTATACCACGAGACTCTCCTACTGTGACGCACGTCGCTTAAAGAGCAGCTAACTCTGCCTTGATCTTGAACTGAAGCTATCCGAGTAAGATTAAGATGCTTATTTGTCAAGAGGGTTTTTTATTTTGGCAAGTATTAGTCAAAATCATCAGTATAAAATTCATAGCAAGAGCAATAATTTAATTAAAATCATATGCACTTAAAAAATTACTGTGTAGTTATTTATATCAAGTCACATTTGTTCGAATTAATTATTTTTCGCAATATCTTGTCTCTATCTAATTCCATTGATATGATCTCTAATACATACGTAATTTACATTTTTAATATATTATTATATACAAATTAATACGTAATAATAGTATACATACGTAATTCACATTCAAAATAAATCATTCCCATTTTTTTTTATATTTAGGTACGTCACTGATTGTATGGCGTATTAGGATTCTCAATGCCATAGTACGTTTTGACAACTCTTCTGCTCCAGCGACATGCAGGTGGCGCTGATAACATTGTCCGGCGAAATTAATAGCAAGTAATTTTGCTATTTTTAATAACAATAAATACTTTTGTGGCGGCGGTGATTGCAATTAGTGGCAGCAGGCGGAAAGCTTCGAATATGGTCGCAAATCTTTTCTAATATGGAAAAAATAGTGTTTTCGTAGAAAAGTCAAAATAAAAAAAAACAGTATTCCTTGTTTAATAATGAGTAATCGAACCTACTCTTCCAATGTTTGCCTTTAAATTAGCAACACGGCGTATACAGTAAATATTATATTATTATCATCGTAACTACACATTTTATCACACATCTATTTTTCAATTTATTTTATTGTAATTGGGTTGTTGTAACTTAAAGTTTTCCAATTATTCAGTGTGGCACAACTCGCCCATTAGGCTTACACAGGCCTTTTTAGGCGTACATGTTTTCTGTTCATTCTTAACCTTACTTTTTTTCCTATCTTCTTTTGGGTCTGACCAACTAGAAAATGTCTCCTCCACGAAATTTCTCGGATTAGAAATTGATCAAAAATTACAATGGTCTGATCACTGTAAATGATCTCAGTAAAAAAATGTGCAGAGCCATATTCGCCATTAGAAAGATAAGAAGTTTATCCGGTTTTGAAGCAGCTAAATCCGTTTATTTTGCATATTTCCACTCCCTAATAACGTATGGCCTACTGTTTTGGTGAATGGCACCAAACTCAAAAAGAATTTTTCTCCTCCAGAAAAGAGCGTTACGCAATTTATATAGAGTCTCACCAATAAGTTCTTGTAAGCCGCTATTTGTAAAATCAGGAATAACGACTCTATTTTCTTCTTACCTCTACCAAAATATTATGTACGCTCGTAGACACCTAACAGAAACTCCGTTCAATAGTGATTTTATCATCACGATACGTGGAATAAATCCAATCTCCACATAAACCGACAGCGACTTAGCAAAGTGCGAAACAGTTTTATTCACCAAAATTTGTCCTTCTATAATAAGATTCCAGAGTAAATGAAAAACCTTGGAGAGGACCAATTTAAAAAGATAATTATACATTATTTGGTAAAAAACCTAATTTATGGCCTACTGTTTTGGTGAATGGCACCAAACTCAAAAAGAATTTTTCTCCTCCAGAAAAGAGCGTTACGCAATTTATATAGAGTCTCACCAATAAGTTCTTGTAAGCCGCTATTTGTAAAATCAGGAATAACGACTCTATTTTCTTCTTACCTCTACCAAAATATTATGTACGCTCGTAGACACCTAACAGAAACTCCGTTCAATAGTGATTTTATCATCACGATACGTGGAATAAATCCAATCTCCACATAAACCGACAGCGACTTAGCAAAGTGCGAAACAGTTTTATTCACCAAAATTTGTCCTTCTATAATAAGATTCCAGAGTAAATGAAAAACCTTGGAGAGGACCAATTTAAAAAGATAATTATACATTATTTGGTAAAAAACCTAATTTATGGTATAAGGGAGTTTGAAAATTTTGAGTTTATTTTCCATGTTGATGATTAATGAAATACGTAAAGTTTTAAACATAATGGTATTATGATAGCTGACATTCTAATTTCCGTATAATTTACTATACATCTATTCATTTTTTTTTTAAATACGAAGGCATATTGCTGGATTGACAAAAAATATATACTTTTTGATTATTCTACATAGAATTTGCATTTCTTTTATATATTATTCTCCCTGACTCTTAAATCACATTAGTATATTTTGATTATTTGTATGTAGGTAATATTGAATATAATATTGCAGCCATCACAACTATCACGATAGTTATGTTTTTAATAATTAAATTTTTAGCATTTAATTTTGTGACGCATTCAAGTGTAGGAATGTCTATCTACTGGAGTAGTTGATTGTATTGTATTGTAATGTATCATTTTCACCTCAGATATTTTGATCCGCTTAGGTTTAACCTCGCCTCAGTTTAAACTGGTTAGAAAAGCTCTCAGTCGCTCAGTGAAAAATAAACCAAAAGCAGTTACGCTGGCCGAGCTCAGTCGTACGAGCAACTAATTCGCTAAACTAGCATCAATCGACTTCGTTGCCCACCTTATCTAGTTAGCGCCCGCAACGTCGGAGTTCGGAACAATAGACCGCGCCAAATGTAGCGACTCACCTCGATAAATGAAGATTGAACAGCATTGTGTAAAGTTACAATTCGATACGCTCGCAATGATATTGGGCTACGCTCAGTCTTTGTCTTGCACTGGAGCTATCCGAATAAGATTAAGATGCTTATTTGTTGATAGGTAGTTTATTTCTGGAAACATCGACGGTTTACAATTAATATGAATTGCAATACTTGAATAAATTGGCATATTCGCATACAGAATCATCATGTAGTTTGAATTAGTCAGTTAGTTAGATTTGTCTGAATTAATTATCCGCTATGAATGTCTCAACCTAAGTTCATTTTTATAAACCCTAATGCAAAAGTAATTTATGTAATGTCTATACGCAGCTTACTTGGCGACTACGAAATAGTTACAAACACTCATAATATATAGTGTTTGTACAAATTCATTCAAAATACTTATAAAGAAGTACCTACTTGAAACGGGTCCATTGTATGCTGAGTCTTAATTGCTTTCGCTAATTTAAGTTTTTTATTAAATTATGTATTACTAACTAATATCAAATCTCTTGTATTATTTGCTTTTGTATATATATGTGTAGCTAAGTATATATGTATTTATGTATGTATATATATATATATATATATATATATATATATATATATATATATATATATATATATATATATATATATATATATATATATATATATATATATATATATATATATATATATATATATATATATATATATATATATATATATATATATATATATATATATATATATATATATATATATATATATATATATATATATATATATATATATATATATATATATATATATATATATATATATATATATATATATATATATATATATATATATATATATATATATATATATATATATATATATATATATATATATATATATATATATATATATATAATATATATATATATATATATATATATATATATATATATATATATATATATATATATATATATATATATATATATATATATATATATATATATATATATATATATATATATTATATATATTTATATATATATATATATATATATATATATATATATATATATATATATATATATATATTATATATATATATATATATATATATATGTATATATGAAAATATTCTTATGTATTATGCAATGCAACGTAAGTTCATAATATCAAAAGAGTCGGCTAGTCGATACCATTAAACAAAAATCAGCATCCTTAAATAATAATAATAATAATAATAATAATAATAATGTTATTCATTCAAGAACATAAATTTACAATTGTATTAGTTGCAGAATCTGCCTAACTAGGCCATAGCCCGTAACAAGGAAAACTCTATGTATGGCAAAGATTTATTCATGTGCTCATAATATTAAAATGAAAAATACAAAATATGATAAAATAGAAAATAGATAAGCTATTGCAAATTAAACTTAAAATTATATTTAAAATATTAATATAGCATGGTCATGGAAATAAATATTAATATAAAATGTCGTAATATGAACTTTGTAAAACAAATAAATAAATAGTATTAAAATATAAAGTGTAGTGCAATGTATGACAATAATATGCAGACCTTTACTTTAAAATATGACTTATAGCCTTTACCACCTCATTTCTACCAAGTTGAAGTAAATGTTGTGTAATTTTAGATTTTAATTGGATTGACTTAGTGTTTAGGCATGTTTTTAACGATTCTTTTAGATGGTTATAAATTTTTGGCCATATAAAGCCAAAGTGTCTTTGGGCGAAGGATGTTCGGGTTTTCTGTACAATGTGTTTACAGGTTGTGGCGCTCCTCGGTTGAAATTTTATGCTCAGCTTTAACGTGAATATCTTTACTTTTTATGTAGTTAAGAAAGACTGTCTTTGCAAATACCTGCCTGATGTCTAATATCTTCAGCTCTGCAAACAAGTCATTTGAGGGGTACCTTCGAGGCTTTTTGGCAATAACCCGAAGAAGCGCCTTCTGCGCTGTCATAAGCGGATTTAAAACATTACGTGTAGACCCTCCCCAACCTAGGATACCGTATGAAATTAGACTATTTGCAAGGGCATGGTAGACATTTTTGAGAGATTTTAAGTCTAACACGTTCCGAAGTAACTTAAACACGTATATAAGTCTCCTTACTTTAGTCGCCACATCGTTTACATGAGCATCCCATTTAAGGGTGTTATCAAATACGAGACCGAGATATTTAGCTTGAGTTTTATGTTGTATAGTTGTGCAGTTACATTGCATATTAAATAATAAATGATTTTGAGGTTTTGGGGTACATGTATGAATTTTTATACCTGTGTGCATAAAGTCCTGCTTGCCAGTAATAGAAAAGGTAACATAGTTTGTTTTTTCGCTATTTAATGTTAATAGATTATTCTGGAGCCAAATATAAATATTGCTTAGACCAAGTTCTGCGTTTTCGTAAACCGTCGACCAGGTCTTCCCTCGGAAAATTAAGGCAGTATCATCAGCAAATAGAACTGTTTTACCTCCTTTTAATGTAATGTTGGAGAGGTCATTTATGTATACCTAAAATAAAATCGGGCCTAGGACACTTCCTTGTGGTACTCCGTAACGTATACGACCTTCGACGATCTGTGCTCCATTTAGTTTCGTAACTTGTGTTTTATTAAACAAGTACGGGTCTCTGACCTAGTTAGGAATACCGATAAACATTTTCACCATAGGCTCAATCTCTCCCAACTCAACCATATTATGTAAATGGTGTGTTTATGACATATATAAAGTTATTGTAAATTAATTAATAAATAAATAAAAATAAATATGAAGAGTTCAAAAACGAACATATCTAAAATGACTTCTAAATACCTATATTATATTCTATATCCCATCCCTCTTTTTTACTATCGTAGTGATAGATCGATGGTAATTTAATTTAATTTAATTCAGTTCAATTTCGATAAATATTTTATAAGACAATTATATATGTAAGACAATACTGTGGGAAATACTTAATCGGACAGAAAAACATTGTAATACGCTGTATGTTTCCCTATAATTAAAAAAATGAATAAATATATATCAAAGAGAATAACCTGTCTAAATATACTAAATTAATAATTGCGATTATATAATTATATCTATATTATTTTTATATATTTTTCCCAATTTTTATTTTCAAGTGGATTAATGTATATTATTTTTAGTTTTTTTTTTATAAAATCTAAATTATATTACTCATCGTTTAGTAGGTTATTCTTAGGCTGGTTTATAATTATTTACAGTTTTCCTTATCTAGCCAGAGAATTAATTGTATGAGCAAAACGTTGAAAAGTTTAATGTTGAGGTATTTCGAGCATCGTTTGAAAACCTCATTTTGAGGATTTGACTGATATCTCTTCAGTCCAATACATTTATAAGTTTTGAATATAGTCTATGCATTACATATTATAAACTTGCTCAGATTATCAATGATATCGCTATAAAAATATTTACCAGCATAATAAAATCGTTATTCGATAGATATTGAAAATCCTTGTTGTGTATATTTTAAAGCTTATAAACTCTTCGCTATTGTCCATAACGGAACGTAATACGCTGTGCATGTCGGTTTAGCTCTGTATTCACCGGAGTTTAAACGTCCGCTATACAGAGAGAGAGACTGTAAACAAACACAGCATTGCAGGCTTCGTGATCGGAATGGAGATTTTATACAAGCGAAGAGAGTCGCACAGACCCGGTGATAACTTGATTTTTGTTCCAGCTGACTGCATATATATTAGGTCGGAGGGTTTAAAGATGTTATACTTGAAGTAATCATTCAGAAGGAGCTTCGAACACCATGTACACCATTTACCTTCGAAGCACTAGAGACAGCATTGTGAAAGCGCTTAAAGAAAAATCGAGATGAAGACGGTAATGTTTATTTTGACACCCACTGAGACGATTAGGTATATTTTCAGGCTGAAGTTTGTCTGCGATTTTAACAAAATCACATAATTTTAAATCGTTTCGAGCGTTTAGATGTTATGGTAGAATAAAGAAACGGAAAACATACATAGATGAACCCCAAATACATT